>JACEFZ010003626.1:172500-605000 GCA_014155875.1 Cepaea nemoralis | reverse complement strand
CATTCCCCGCCCTGGCCAGTTCTCATGCCTGCACGGTCGGCAGTACGCATGATCATGGCACCTCTTAGTTTCTTACACTTAATAGCGTCTCTGGCTGTGAAACAGATGTCCTGATAAACATAGAAACTAGTCGGCGTCCGCTTTGTGAGCCGGCCATCTACTGACGTAATTGTTCGTCATAGTTTCAAATGCTAAGCGCCAATTTTTATCCATATTTTTAAAATGCTGCGAGTACCGTTTTGTTCTTCTGTCTTCTTACGCCTTCTCGATTTTAATGCTTTCTTGAGTATAGACTGAGAGGATCAATTTGGTGGCATCCGCGGTGTACTACGACAATGTTGGTGCATATATCTGTATGAGAGTTGTGTTTTCTGGATGGCCTCTAAGTCTGATAGTGAAGATTATATTATTAACCGGGTTATATTCAATCAAACCTTTTACTGTTATTTTATCTAAACAAACTGACACTCCGCTCTGGCCTCCGGCGTCTCTATCAGAATATATGAAAAGACTTTCATTTTCATTTTTTGAAATGTCCGTTGTCTCTCCAGCTATATTCATAAATTCCTCAAATTTCAATATTTAATCTCTCAGTCTCATCACCTACTATCTTAAGCTTCCCCTCCTAAAGGCTTCTCACATTCCACGTTCCTAGTCTCACTTTGTTTCTTAGTCTGACACTTAGGATTTCCTTGGTAACACCGTCGAGATTATCTCCGTCATCACGATTACTAGTACTGGTCCCTCTTTCCCAGAGTTATTTGATCTTTCTGGCCTGGGAGTCTCACCGCCAGATCTTTCTTTTTATGTTTTCATTCATGGTTGTTAAGGTTTCATGGCAAGTTTCGCAGAAGGTAGTTTGCCGTTGCATTCCTTGTGGGCAGTGACTGTACTAGTCGATGACCATAGCCAATGTCTCTACTGATGAGATCATCTGCCTATCATCGTAGTGTGCAGACCATAACCAAACCATGTCGGCTGCTCTCACACTCCTTCCACCACCTGCATACAAGGCTTCACGTAACACTGATCGGGGAGGGGGGGGGGGGGGCTAAACAGGTACTCCACGTTGCCCAAGGGTGTCCCGCCGACTAATGGAAGAAAGGAGGCATCTTATATCTCCTTTTATAGGGGATACCCCTACCCTTTCCAGGTTAATATACAACGCAAGTATACAAAGCTGGCCACTTTCTGCTGTTGTGGTATATGGTTGAACGGTGCTGATACCAAATTTAACTTTAACAGTAATATTCTATCTGCCCAATATCCTTTAATATGTTTTAGCTTTGGACATCCATAAGAATGGATAAACAGCTTTATCAGTTCCATCTCCTAGAATGAATAATTTTATAGATTTCGGATGTAGTCATTCATGTCCCTTTATACCAGGTTTTACTCATCCCTTATACATTAAAAGTCAGTATGTTGATGTCCTCTTTGATGTTCTCTAATCTACCACATGTCCTCGTTGTGCTGATTGACTTTGTACGGGCTGTCAGCACTGTGATCTTCTTGCACCCAGTCGCCAGCTACCGGCCTGGTGTCACCTGGTGCACATTAATTCACGCACAAGACGAGACTTCTCCAATTTATGCCTTTTATCTGAAATTGTGAGAGTTTTAGAATCATACTAGAGAGGTTCAGAGATGGTTTCCTTCTGTCCTCCACCAGTTTGTCTAAACTTAGCTTTGCTAATCTTTGTCTGCCAGTCTCCCTGGCGAAAGTGTTTACGACTTTCTCCGCAATCCCGTATATCCACTTAGGGGAACACAGCAGTGCGAGATTCGGTAGCGGATCATGTCGCGTTCTTTACTTACGGGGATATGTGTGCCGGTCGCTCAGAAAGCAATGGCAAACTACTGAGCGTAATTTTGCCAAGACATCAACAGCGGTAAAATGCTATTGTTGACAGCGATGTCCTGTAAATCCATCCATCATGTGCCATGCCGGTAAGCGTGGGCGATCATGTTCTGCCATCTCACTCGATCACCAGAGTCATGGATCAGCTCCGTGTTTCTGTCTCGACCATGCCACAAGGCCAAGCCATCCAGGTACTTGCTTCTAGGTCTTCCCCTTGGTCTGTTCCCCTCGATCTTACCAGTTGTCACCAAATTCTCCAATCCATTTCTTCTCATAACATGCCCAAAGAATTTTGACTGTCTACGTCTAATTTCTCTAATCAATTTACGATCTTCATTTGTTTCTTGAAGGACTTGTTCATTGGTCTTTCTGGCTGTCCATGGTATTCTTTGCAGTCCTGTAAATAGGATATGCGAAAAAAATCGTTGTCTAATGATACGAACTTTGCTAGGTAATAAAGAAAGAAGTTATCACGCTTCTTACTCATCGATAATCATAGCAGAGCGTTGGGATAATTTACAGGGGGTAAGCTGTCCCACACAACAAATTCGTTAATCTCATTGGCCACAAAGGCGTGCAGAGGTTCTTTGATGCCCGGAGCCAACCCCTTGATTGGATACCCCTAAATTGTTCTTTACCTCATTCATTCCTCCTCCCCTCCGACTGCGCTGTGCTGCCCACTCTCCCTAACTGGATGCCCCCGTCCCGGCTGGATGCCCGGGACCGTCGACCCCTTCTGCACGCCACTGATTGGCCACCATATGTGTTGGTCCGGCATGGAAAAACATCATTATCAGAAATGATTGGCTGTACACGAGACAGACGGTTGTGGACATGCATGATCACCAACACCACACGACATGGACAATGCGATGAAGAATAAATTACCTGTCACTAAGGAATGAATGGGCATGAAGAAAAGGGTAGCAATATACCAAGTAACAGATATCGTTGGCCCGATTAATCACACGTAATTGTTGTAATTGATGGAGTAAAGGAAGATCTGAACCAATATACCTTGGAATAACATTTGATCACAGGCCAACATGGAGAAAACACATCAAAAAAGCATTAGCAAAAGCCAGTAGAAAAATAGCCATCTTGAGAAACCTAAATGGAACCACATGGGGAGCCAGTGGGAAAATACTTAGCAAAGTTTATCAACAGAGCATACGACCACACCTGGAATACAGGTCAACTGCGTGGTGTTCAGCATCAAAATCCACACTACAAGAGCTGGACAAGGTGCAGAATCAAGCACTTTGAGTCACCAAAGGAGGGATGAGATATACCCCTATAGTGGAAAGGGAGAAGTTGGGGAGGACACAAGCACTGCGAGAGCGCAGAGATACGAAAACGCTAACAAGCAGAAAAGTTCCTCGGCTTGCCAGGCCACCCTATGAAGAACAGATTTGAAAACTCAGCTATGGGGCGGTTGAAAAGAAGTAGTTTTATTCACCAGGCCAAACGACTCTGCAGAGAAACCGCCAATCTTCCCACAGTTGGTATCCCCCTGACAACTATTCTTCTTCTTTTCGTTCATCCGGAGTGTTTTTTTTCAGATGTGATTGTGGTGTGTCTGTTATGCGCCCTTGAGCCGAAACCCGTAGGCCAACACATCCGGCTACAGCGTGCTTTTTTGACCAGGTAGCATTCCTGGGAGACTCTCACTTTTGTGGTGCCATCTACAACTCAGCTGGCCAAGGTTGAACGGTCGAAGACAACGGTCATCCCTCAAAGGAAGGCAGGGACAGTCCATAGCATTTTCCGCCATCCAAGGTTGCTTCCATAGTTGCAGGGCCGACACATAGCGCCCTGGTTCTGGGCTCACCGAGGGAATCGTCAGTCCTGCTCATGGCTGCTTTAAATCCTCACTTCAATATATTGGTCATTTCGTTTGCCCCGGGCCATTCCTGCACAAACCAGACAAGTTTGCAGACGGTATCCACTCAGCGAGTTTTCGGACATGTGCTTGTCGTTGCGCCCGTCAGAGCTGTTCCAGGCACGACAGACATTCGGAAAACTACCTAGTCAGAGCTGTTCCGAACAAGAGCGGCATTCGGAAACTAGGTAGTCAGAGCTGTTCCTAGCACGAGAGACATTCGGACGAGACATTTCACTCGGACGTAATTGCGTAGTGTCAATTTTTAGTTTGCCACCCGTAGTACGACACTTCCGGCGGGCATTTTTTAATGAGGTTAGCCTTCCTCTGGTTTCGAGGCACGTAGACTGTTGTGATGTCGCCAACATATCAGCTGGTCAAGATATTACGATCAACGACATCGCGGTCAGCCCTCAAGGGAAGGCAGGGGCAGACCATGGGCATTCCCTCGCTATCCAAGGAGGCTTCCATAATTGCAGAGCCGGCACATATTGCTCTGAGACTGGGCTCCCGAGGAGTTGCCACGTCCTGCTCATGACTGCTTTAGTTCCTCACTTCCATGTGTTGGGAAACTCGCTTGCCACTGATCGCTCAAGCACACACCATGAACGGTCAGACTGCGAGCGACATCCACTCGGTAAGCTTTTGCTTTTGACTTCGGACCACGCAATAGGTTCGCTCGCCGTGCGTTCCATTTCGCGTCATTGAGAGACGTTCTTCCACTTTTGTCTACACTCTCTATGAGTTAGATACAGACAGTTTTCGTAACCATTTCCTTCGACTGTGGCACTTTTCTGACTTTTTGTACTCGCTCACAAGGTAGGCTACATGTGCTGCCGGCTCAGCACCTTACCTTCGTGCAGCAGTGAACGAGAAACGGCCTGGCCCTCTCATCCGGGGATCTCTCATATCCCCCAGCTGAGAGCCTTCGAACTTGTATCAGACCTGAGCATGTAGCTTGCTTAGTATCACGCCTCTATTTTTCGAAAGGTGGGTAACGGCCCGGCTCTCAGATCCGAGGGTGTATGGCTTGGAGGCGTCCAGCCACAGCCCTCGACAGGGAACCTTAAGTGTTTTGTCCGGACCAAGAACTTCTGCCTTCGTGCACCTGATTTGAATTTTTGACTGCTATCCTCACCTCAGTCTAACCCGCAGAGCAGCAGGTCGTGTCTCTCTTAGTCTGGCCCCTATCCCATAAGCTGTCCGATATGTAGTTTTTATCCATCGGCATGCACATGGAGTCAAAGGGAAACACAAGCTCCCCCACCGCGAGTATTTGACACAGAAGAACAGAACAGTGTGCAGCGCAGAACAGCAACTATCAGCTTCCTTGATGAAGAATACCCACAGGACCTCTGGATCCGAGTCTACACAGATGGGTCAGCACAAATTGCTGTTCGAAATGGAGGAGCGGGAGTGTACATAGAATACCCATATAATACTTGGGACACGGCCTGAGTTCCAACAGGAAAGTACTGCCATAACTATGATGCTGAAATTGAGGCAATCAAGATAGCAACAGAGAAATTACTAAATACCAGCCATGGTACACAACCTGTGGTGCGATTGACAGATGCACAATCAGTACTTGAGGAGAGCCTGTCTGGGAAATTACCAGTACTAAGGACACTACTTTCTGAACTTAGCAGTCAGCATAAAGTCACCATACAATGGATACCATCCCACTGTGAAGTACCCGGAAACGACAGAGCTGATCGATTGGCTAAGGAAGGAGCAAAAGAAGAACAGCCTGATGTACCCGTTACATACCACCAAAAGAATCAAATGATCAAATCAATCAGAAAGCCACCAATACCTGCTCAAGACGACTACCACGTTATGGATAGACAAGAACAAGTCATTATTCTGCGCCTGAGAACAGGACACAATAGATTACGCAACCACATGTATACAAAATTCAAGAATGGTGAATCAGCCATGTGCACATGTGGATTGGCGTCGCAGACAACAGAGCATACTCCAAGACTGCCCAAAATATAACATATCTAGGCAAACCTTTTGGCCTAGAGAGGCAACAGTGGATACTGGACCGCTGAGTGAACTAAAAAAGACAGTTAAATTCATGCAGGAGACAACATTGCAATTATAGACATATTTCAAGCGACCGAAATAATAATAATAATAAGAAGAAGAAGAACTAACAAGTTTCTTGCTACTGAATAAGTTAACGTACTGTATGCCAAACTCAGTAGCGCAAGTAAATCGGTATTCCAACAGTGTCGTCTGGAAGCAGCACTATGGAATCCACTGATATCAATGTTGTGGAAGGGGAAGCCATACTCGCGAATTTAGCACGTACATAGGATATTGTTAATATTCTCTTTCTCATAGCCAAACGCGCTTCTGGTAGTTTCTTTCAAGTTTCATTAAAGGGAAATTCCCGGAATGTGGCTGATTGCAATCAGATACTGTTGATGTTTCCCAGAGGCACCATGGTCTGAGCAGTGGCACCCACTGGGCAAAATTGCTCCCCAAAGGTGCTGGCTTTATCTTTCAGTTATCACAGTTAAGTGAACAGGTGTCTGTGATGTCACGTCTGCCAAATTGCCTATTTTAAATCTACGCTATTTTATAGAAAAAATAAATTTAGTTAATGTCCTTTAAAGGACAGCGCTATAATTTTCAGCATGTATTTACTGTTTTTAATTTTCTGCGCAATTTTACGTTCTGTAGTCTGCCGTTTCTTTCTAAAATAGAAAACATAGTCTTGTTTAATATGAAACAAGAATCCTATCGTGGTTACAAATCGGTTGCAGTCAATGTTAGTAGTGAAGGATGTTAATTTGCCACCGCTTTTGTGGGTCTCGACCGTGTGGGTCCCGACCGTGTGGGTCCCCGTGGGTTCTTGCAGATGCAGTGTGACTTGGGTCTAAAGAGGGGATAGGTAAAAATGTAAATATGGCAGGTATATGGTCTGTAGAGAGCCGTAGTGGCTTATTCACTATCATCATTCGGGTTACAAATGAAAACCTTTTTAAAGTAAAGATGGGTGGTATTACTGGTTGCAATGGGTATGGCTTAGTGAAATTCGTTATTAAGGGATGAGTAGCAGTTATTAGTGATCTGTAGAGCGTCGTATTTATGTAAACACTATCAGCGTTATGTATATAGTACAGAACCTATTTGGTAAGAATAAAAAACAAAGAACCGTCAGCCTGAATTTGCATTACCTAGTAGTATTTATAAACCTTAGAGACGGGTCACAGATTACCTGTCTGGCCAAACAAATCTACCTAAGCCATGTGCCTTATGTCCAAGAGAGTTTTAAGGACGCGACAGCTGCTCCAAACGAGTATTTGTTATTTGACCTTCGATAGGAAACACTGAATCAGCTCCGCTTACAAAATCATATATTCTCTGATCAGCATAAAGTCGTCTACGTCCCTAAATAATATGTTTAACCGACTTAAACGTAACGAGGGTATGTTACGCTTCTTGGGTCAGACAAACCCAGTCACCGCGAAGGCCGTAATGAAAACAGCTTCCCCAGACCTCGTCCAATTAATTTGTGAATGCTGTAACAACGTTGTAAAAGGTAATGATCCCCTAACACCAGCTTAGAAGAAGCGTATGCAGGGGCACAAAAACAGTATGAGAGTACTCACGCATAAGAAATTGTCGATCAAGAAATGGAAACAGATCTTGCAACAAGGTGGTTTCATAGGCGCATTACTAGACCCCATACTAAATATGCTGAAAAGCGTGGTGGGTTTGTAATTTGCCAAGAAAATAATCCTGATCGACCCCCGACTGCTAGAAAAACCCAATCAACCACCCGACACAGTAAATGATCGCCTACATGACTTAAATTATCAAATACAACAAGTCCTGGAAACAGATATTTACCACCTCGTGTATCAACGAACACTACAACGGTATTTGAATCGACTCTAGCAGTACAGACACAAGCCCCTAAGTACAGTGGATGTCGAGGAACAACCTCCAGTACAAAAATCCGAAGTCAGCAGTGTACCGACACCAGTAGTCGAGGCACCTCCGACTAAAAGTCAAGTAGCCGAGGCTCAAGTAAGCGATCCCAAAAGTCAAATAGTCGAGACACCTCAGCCGTATAGTCTCAGGAGAAAACAAGAAGAAGAGTAAGATACCTACACCCAAGTGGGAACAATGGTCGAGCAAAATAAGAAAATATTATTGTAACCCGAAACAACCGGGAACCTGCGGCGGGGTCGCTGCCTTAACGAGAAACACCAAAATGAAGAAAATAAAGGCCTGGTTACGTCATCAGGATACCTATACTTTGCACATACCGATCCGTCGCAGCTTTCAGAGACGCCAGACCATAACAGGTGGTATAAATTAGCAATTTCAAGTCGACTTGATAAATATGAGACTATTACACAGATACAATGATGGGATGTCGTATCTAGTGACATGCATCGACGTGTTTAGTCAAATTGTCGAGAAACCTCTGCCGTATAGTCTCAGGAGAAAACATGAACACGAGTAAGATACCTACACCCAAGTGGGAAAAATAGCCGCGCAAATAAGAAAGTATTACCATGACCCCAAACAACCGGGAGTCTAAGCAATAATACCGGCCGTCTTTACTTTTTTTAAGGTTTTCGTTTGTACCCCGTATGATGATAGTGAATAAGCAACTACGGCTTTCTACAGACCATATACCCGCCATATTTACATTTTTACTTGTAAATCGCCTTTTCAGACCCAAGTCACAACGCATCTACAGGGACCCACGCTGTCAGGACCCACAAAAACAGTGGCAAATTAACATCTTTCACTAATAAAATGTGTCCACCCACATCATCGCTGATTCATTTAGATCAGTGGTTCTCAACCGGTGGGTACTTCCCCCAAGTGGGGGTGGGAATTTTAGTGTTTCCATGGAAAGGGGGGGGGGGGGAGAGAGTTAAGATTATTTCAAGATCGCGTTAATACTTCTTCTTCTTCTTCTTCTTCTGCTTTGCGATCACCCTGAGTGTTTTTTTTTTCAGATATGATTGCGGTGTGTCTGTTATGCGCCCTTGGGTCGAAACCCGTAGGCCTACACAACCGGCTTTAGCGTGCTTTTTTTGACCAGGTAGCATTCCTGGGAGACTCTCACTGTTTGCGGTACCGTCCACAACCCAGCTGGCCAAGTTAGAACGGTCGAAGACAACGGTCGTTCCTCAAAGGAAGGCAGGGACAGTCCATGGCATTTTCCGCCATCCAGGGTGGCTTCCATAATTGCAAGGCCGGCACATAGCGCCCTGGTATGGGCTCACCGAGGGAATCGTCACGTCCTGCTCATGGCTGCTTTAATTCCTCACTTCAATATGTTGGCTATTTCGTTCGCCCCGCGCCGTTCCCGCACAAACCAGGCTGGTCTGCAGTCAGTATCCGCTCAGCGAGTTTTTGGGACATGTGCTTGTCGTTGTGTCCGTCAGAACTTTTCCAGACACGTCGGCCATTCGGAAAACTACCTAGTCAGAGCTGTTCCGAACAAGAGCGGCATTCGGAAACTAGGTAGCTTTTCCTAGCACGAGGGAAGACTAGTTAGAGCTTTTCCGGCCACGAAAGACATTTCACTCGGACGTAATTTCGTAGTGCCAATTTTTATTTTGCCGCCCGTAAGCTAGCACTTCCGGCTTCAGCGGTCATTTTTAATGAGGTTAGCCTTCCTCGGTTTCGAGACAAGTTAGACTCTTATTTCGACTTCCACACAGCGAGCTTTTGCTTCGGGCTGCCACGTAATGGATTCGCGAGCCAGGCGTTCCATTTCGTGTTAACGAGACAATTTTCCACCTTTGACTACACTCACTCCATGAGTACAAGTTACAGACTATCTTCGGAACGTGCGTCCGAAGTGTTTTCCCACCTTTGGTACTCGCTCACGAGGTAGGCGACATGTGCTGCCGGCTCAGCACCTTATCTCCGTGCGTCTGTGGACGAGTGACGGCCAGGCTCTCTCATCCGGGGATCCCTCATATCCCCCAGCTAAGAGCCATCGAACGAGTATCTGCACCAAACATGTAGCGTGCTCAGCACCTCACCTCAATTCTGATGTAGGTTTGTGTCGGCCATACACCTCGGCAGGGAGCCTTAGAGGTTATGTCCGGACTGTGATTATTGGCATCGTTTGCCTGGTTTGGACTGTTATCCTCAGTCTATCTGCAGAGCAGCAGGTTGTGTCTCTCTTAGTCTGGTCCCTATCCCAAGAGCTGTCCGATATGTAGTTATTATCCATCGGCATAGCGTTTGGGGTCAGTGGGACACTCAAGCTCCCCCACCACGGCAAGGTGGAGACACATCGGGGGAGTGGCGTTAATACTAGAAGTGATTACTTGATATTGTTTTCCCCTCCATACTTTACGGTTATATACTTCTCGCCCTTCTGAAATTCGCTTTATAATGTAAGTAGACCCGTAAATCACGGTTTATGTAGACGTCTAGACTTGTTCTAGTATGTTTTATTAAATTTGGCTCACATTTTTACGTATACCGTGTAGGAGCGGGAAAGAATTCATAGGGAGAAAATACGAGGGGGTTAGATGACTTTCTGAACATAAGGTGAAGGACTGTATGGGCCAAAAAAAAGTTTGAGAACTACTGATTTCAATCAATCAATCATGTGCCATGCCGGAAAGCGTGGGCGGTCATGACTCGCCATTTCACTCGATCACTAGTGTCGTGGATCAGCTCAGTGTTCCTGTCTCGTCCATGCCATGTGGCCAAGCCATCCAGGTATTTTCCTCTCGGTCTGCCTCTTGGTCTGTTTCCTTCGATCTTGCCAGTTGTCACCAAGTTCTCCAATCCATTTCTTCTCATAACATGTCCAAAAAATTGTGATTGTCTACGTCTAATTTCTCTAATCAGTTTACGATGTTCAGTTGTCTCCTGTAATACTTCGTCATTGGTTTTTCTGTCTGTCCATGGTATTCTTTGCATTTTCCTCAGAAACCACATTTCTGCAGCCATCAGATGATTTAAATGATACATATTTCTAGTGATGTTTTCTTCTCTGATAGAGTGTCGAAGTACGTTTGGACTTTCAGCAAAGCCATGTTCTCATTTAGAAGTCAGGTATTTAAAATCGAATGTTCCTTCAAGGTTTTAATGTTTGTTATGTTCATTGTTGCTCTCTTTGGAACAGGACCGGCTTGTTACAACAGACGGCCAAAGATTATGTGCTGCAACTCCGTTATAAGATACAGAACCACACCTATTCTGGAAACCGGTCACGCGATTGACAGGGACAATAAATCGTGCAATCTATTGTTTGTGTCTGCTTTATTCAAACAAATGATAACCCGAAATATAAAAGTCATTAATTTTTAACAACAGGAAGAAATATTGCATTGAAGTTTGTCTGCAAAGTCTAGAAATAAAGGTAAAACGTAACTGCATGATAAAGCTGGGGTCAGTGTGTTATGTCTTTTCAAACATTAGGTTACGGTATCTTCTTCTTCTTCGTTCATCCTGAGTTTTTTTTTCGGATGTGATTGCGTTGTGCCTGTTTACAGCAGAGCTGCGTTCTTGCGCCGTTAGGCCGACACATCCGACTTCTGCGGGCATTTGTTGACCGGGTTACGGTATGATGGGTTTATGTGACCACTTTTTCAGCCTTTCAAATCTCCCCTCCTTTTCGTTCAGTATAACGGACATTCAGAGAATGCTTCCATACAGTTTTTACCAACCTGAGTGAACTACTTCGATTGCCTTGAGGAAGTAACCCCACAAACACCTCTGCCGCCGAGGCTCTATATTAAGAAATACATTTTTTTTTGTCAGTGAAGTTGTCATGACGAGTGCATTAGCTGTCGTACTCAAACTTCCCCCTCTGAAGTGTCACCATATTTTCGAGGTAGAGAGGCTTGCGTGTCCGAATGACCCCAAGAGCTCTGCCGACGGAAGCACAACCACATGTAGGACAGGTCTTGAGACAGGGACCAGACCAAGAGGGACACAACCTGCTGCTCTGCAGGTAGACTGAATATAGGCAGTAAAAGACCGAATCAGGCGCACGATGCCACTAACTCTAGTCCTGATACGTACTCTAAGGCTCTCCGCTGAGGGATATGACTGAACGCCTCTAAGTCAATATCCCAAGGATGTGAAAGCCGGGCCGATACTCACCCACAGTGGAATGGTGGTGAGATGCTAAGCTTGCTACATGCTTGGTTCAGATACTTGTTCGAAGGCTCTCATCCGAGGGATAAGAGGGATCCCCGGATGAGAGAGCCTGGCCGTTAATCGCTCTCTGCTGCGTGGAGGTAAGGTGCTGAGCCGGCAACATATGTAGCCTACCTTGAGAGTGTTACTAAAGGTGGAAAAGCGTCCCAATCGACGTAGTGGTTACGATGCATGTCTGTACTAGAGTTCACTGAGTGAGCGTAGACTAATGTAGAAAACCGCCTCATTAACACGAAACAGAACGCTTGGCTAGCCAATCCATCACGTGCAAGTCCGAAGCGAAAGCTTGTTGAGTGGATGTCATCTGCATACTGACCGTTCCTGGTCTGTGCGGGGAGCGGCCAGGGGAGAACGAAATGCCCAATACATGGAAGTGACGAATTAAAGCAGCCATGAGCAGGACGCGGTGATTCCTCGGGTGAGCCCAGTCTCAGAGCACTGTGTGCCGGCTCTGCAATTATAGAAGCCTCCCTGGATAGCGGGGAATGCCCATGGACTGTCCTTGCCTTCCACTGAGGACTGACCGTTAAATCCTTGGCCCTTCTAACTTTACCAGAAGAGATGTGGACGAAACCACAACAGAATGTCCCTCGAAACCTCCAGTACGGTTAACCTGATTAAAAAAACGCCCGCCGAAGTCGGATGTGAAGGGTGGCAAATAAAAACCGTCACAATGCAAAATCGTCCGAGTGAAATGTCCCTCGTGCCCTGAACAGCTCTGACTACTTGTTTTCCGGCCGGAACAGCTCTGACTATCTAGTTTTCCGGATACATCGTCCGTGCATATCCGAACCGAAAGCTCGCTGAGTGGAAGTCGTCTGCAGACTGACCGTTCCTGGATGTTGCAGGAGCGGCCTGTTGCTAGCGAAATGCCCGATACACGGAAGTGAGGAATTAAAGCAGCCATGTGCAGGACGTGGCAATTCCTAGGGTGAGCCCAGCCCCAAAGCGCAAAGTGTCGGCTCTGCAATTATTGAAGCCTCCCTGGATGGCGAAAAATGCCATGGACTGCCCCTGCCTTCCCTTGAGGGCTGACCGTGAAGCCTTCGACCGTTCTAACTTGACCAGCTGGGCTGTGGACGGCATCAAAAAAGTGAGAGTCCCCCAGGAATGCTTACCTGGTCTAAGGGTCTCGGCCCAAGGGTGCCTAACTTAGACACGCCGCAATTACACCTGAAGCGACCTTTTCCTTACAAACTGCTTAATTCACCAGAGTCGGACTACCCCATACAACTGTTGCCCATAGAAACTGCATCATTTACCCAGAGTTTGACAATCTCACGCGATTGCTTCAGTATTAAATATGTCAAAACGTGAGTTTGACAATCGCAGGCGATTGCTTCACTAGAAAATATGTCATTACCAGAGTTTGACAATCTCAGGCGACTGTTTCACTAGAAAATAAGTCATCACCAGAGTTTGACGACTTGTTGCCTTAAAACTATGTTTCACGTTCGTTCCAGAGTTTTAAAACTAATTCTCTTACAAACTGATTTTCTTACAAACTGATTTTCTTACCAGTGTTAAACCAGCCCAGGCGAATGTTCCCTTAGACATTGCTTCTCTTACCAGAGTTGGACAAACCAATGCCACCGCACCCTTAGAAAATGCTTCACTTACAAGAGTTGGACAAGCCCAGGCGAATTTTCTCTTAGAAAATGAATCTCAGACCTGAGATGGGCAACCCCAGATGACTGTTTCCTGGAAACCCCAGCAAAGTTAAATAATTTACATCTAAAGTTTAGACCGTTTTCGAAATTAGAGATTACTTTGATAGGGCACTCAAAGTAATAAATAACAATCTTTTCTGGGCTGAATAGCGACATTGTAGAGCAGCCACCGGCTATGACCCGATAAGCGGATATCTGGGGGGAAAAGACTCCAGTGAATGCTTTAAACAAACGTAGGACATTTTCGAGTAATAAAATTATCATATGTTCGCGATAAAAGAGAACCACTTGCCCTAAAGAAATTTATAGCTTCAAGCTACGTTGGTAAGTTGTAGAGGCGCAACTGCGTACAAGCCATACGAGGAACGAACGTTGTGAAACTGTGAAAATAATTGCACTAATGCAGACGAGTGACGAAATTGTCAAATGACTGAGAAAAGGAAAGTAATTTGTCTCCAGTAGCACCGGTATGTTTTAGTAAATATGTTGCGCTAACAATGTAGGTATTTAAAATCAGATCTGACCTAGCGCTGATATTTGATATCTGTGACCAGGTTGAGGTATCATTTCTTGATACGGTGGTAATGTAAATGTTTCCACACGCTTCAAGATTTTACAGTGTTGGAGGGATTTCTCTTGGCTGCATGGGGATTTCTGGCGTACTTTGGTCTCAGGCAGAAATTGTGTTTCCAATATGCAAATCTGGACGGCTCAGTAAAGTTCTATTCAAAAGTAACAAATATCTGATAAGTACTGTAATGGCTTTTGCGTACTAGATTCTGCATCAGAGATAACTGAAATCATATCCGAGCAATTTTCACACAGTTCTCGCCAACGTTATTAAGACTTCAAGGGCCACACTATAACGTTTAGAATGTGTATTGGACGGACGGATGCACGAACGCACGCACGCACGTACGCACGTAGGCACACACACACACACACACACGTACGCACACACACACACACACAGACAGAGTAGCAAGCAAGCTTGATTGCTAGTTTGGTGGTCACGTGATTGCATTCCCTAGAAAAGGGGATTAAAAACATTTATTGTCCAGAACGACTTGGGTGGAAAAGGATATATATATATATATATATATATATATATATATATATATATATATATATATATATATATATATAAAAGACCCTTGTGCACGCATTGAGGCGCATGTGATATATGGTGATGTTCCTACACTTTGATATATAAATCGACAACAAGATAATGATGTAGTGTCTTCTACTGGGAATATATGTAATTAAGTGCCGTTGCAAATCGACGTGGACGGCCATGTTTCATCACATCTGGCCATCTCCATCAGCATGTCCTGTGCTGACACAGGGCTGTCAAGAATCTCTCTCTCTCTCTCTCTCACTCTCTCTCTCTCTCTCTCTCTCTCTCTCTCTCTCTCTCTCTCTCTCTCTCTCTCTCTGTCTTCATCTATTTCTCTTTCGACCCACTCAAATACTTGATACTGTCAGTGTTCTATTCTTGAAACCTCCCTAATTTATGTCATATTTTGTTACTGACGCTCCATTTGGTTATAGGCAACGGTGATCCCTCGAGAGAATTACAATAGATAACGAAATGATAAGGAATATACTTAAAACTATCACCCTCTTAACAGGAGGTGATACATTTACCACAAGAAAGAACATACCAGAGTGAATACAAACTATATATTGTTTTAGTATGTCTGCTGCACCACTGTAGAAAATTACTGACAATGTTCTGCAGGACTATCATGTATATTCATGTGAAGACAAATAAACACTAATTATAGTCAGGTGGTATAGGAACTAAGGATGAGCTTCAGACAACCGTAAACTTCAGCATGCGAACTCGCGTTGAAGGTGTAAACATAAAAAGACTAAATTACCAGAATGGACAAACAGGATACTAGCTCACTGTTGCAAGTGATTTTGTGACCTTTCCATTGTATTTGCAGCCGTTGTCCACGTCCGTTGAGAGTAATCTTAAATAAATATATTACAACTTGGTGAAAAGCATAACATGGTGTTAACTCCAACATCTATGTTGCAAGTTGATGAAACTAATCAATGACTTGACATGATGAATAGTATAGTTAGTTAGTTAGTTAGTTAGTCGCAGTTCCAACTTCACAGCATATAATCTCCAATATCTATATTGAAACTTGGTGAAATGTGCGGTAGCGTGGCGTGGTGTATACTATACGCTCCAATATCTATGTTACAACTTGGTGAAACGAAGCGGGAACGTGACGTGATATATAATATATACTCAAATATTTATCTTACAATTTGGTGAAACGAAACAGTAGATGACGTGATGTATATGTTAGTATAGAATGCCTGTCTATCACATTTATCACATTTTATCACATTCTTCTTATCTCATTTCTTATCACATTTTACTACTTCAATAGCCACAACTAGAGAACCCACGATTACACCGACAGAACATGAGAAATAAATTACCAGTGTTAAAGAGCACTTAAAATGAGGCCTATATCTTTTAATGTTTGCCTTGTATAGCCTGTCCTCTGACTTTGCTACTTTCCCATCTACTGCCTATACCGGAACTGACATTGTGCCTAACTACAGTCCGGCTTTACCCCCCCCCCCCCCCCCTCTCTCTCTCTCTCTCTCTCTCTGTGGGCATATGTACACACACACGCATTTATATATATATATATATATATATATATATATAGACCCAGCTGAAACAGTTGTCCTACGCGTCTCAAACCACTAAAGGTCAGCGAGGTTCAAGGAGCATGTTGTGAGATTGAATATGATACCGTCTGAGAGGGTTTCTCATGCTGACAGCAATGCTGGTTCATGTAACGACTTTTGTGGGCCGGTCGTGGGCATGTAAGTTGTTCCACTGTGTGGTTATCTATGTTCTACAACGTGCGGTGACTTTCGATGGAGGAAACTTGAGCTGTCAGGACTGCACCAGCCCTGCGAGCCAGTGAAATCATAACCCCCAAGAACGTGAACTTAAGAATGTTCAAACAGCGAGTCTGCATTCCTTAGTGTTTACAACGGATTGTTCGGCGTAGTAGCGAATTTTAAGGGTAATTACAAAATGCACATTAAATGGTGATCAAGCTGTTACATCCAATAAGAAATGAATTAATCAGCTGTCTACTTACATATCCATCTCGCCTATGTACAGGTGTATTTTTAATGACGGTATAGTGTTTGAAAATATTGCTGGTCCAAGATTTGTATTTAGCTATTATACTGCATGAACTTTTACAGAGAGTGAATACAAAGCTAGGACCGGCAATATTTTCAAACACTGCACAGTCATTAAAAATACACCCTATAATTATTATTAGGACTTAAAGAATGTGGACCTTTAATTTAGTAGAAGTTAGACATTTTAAAGAGAGGAATATGTGGTCACTCGGCTTACTGGGCTTCCGCTTAAAGTTCCGGTGCACAGTAAATCCACTTGGGGTTGGGGTTGATCGCAACGCCCTGCACAGGATATGCACGATTTGTAGACACTTTAGACGAAGCCGTGCTAGCCCGGTGGTCATGTCCAGTAGCGATGTTTATACACTTTAGACGAAGCCGTGCTGGCCCGCTGGTCATGTCCAGGATATATTTTTAACATTTACCTTTGCTGGCAGACCCACCCTGCCCAAAACAGGTGGTAGGAAGTGTTACAGAAAGGATAGAAGGCCGGGGAGATATTGACCACATCACCATTCTTTCTCTCTCTCTCTCCATTCCCCCTCCCCCACCTCTCTCTTTCTTTCTCACTCTCAGAGTGATGTCCTTCATTTGAGAGATGTTACGTCACCCAACTACAAACGGCTTAGAGGTTGACCTCCCTTCACAAGTTGGCTGGTTACAAGATATTTATCTAGTAGTAAAATGACTGCATTAAATGGAGTTCATCACACAACGTAAAAGTGACGTGACTTAGTATATACGATATGCTCTCTCGTTTGAAACCTCCAAGACAATTACTACTTGATGATTGTCTTGTATTTATCTCAAGTACAATATTGGGCATGCCTAATGTTTCGCTTGTACTCTTGTATTAGTTCAGTATTACTTAAGAAAAACCAGACCAGGAACAGTGTGACTGTTCGCTACCTACTGTAAGCCGAACTGTTGGCAACAGCATCCTGCATACGAATGCTCCCTACGTTATGTCACTGCTGATGTGCCTTGATTGCAAATGCCTAAATAACAGCCAGCTACACAGTTCTTCCACGCAGATAGAATTATTTGGCGGTGAGACATGATAAGGATTCTCTCCAGGACTTAATTCTTAATCTTGCTGGGAAGACAGGGCACGGAATCTCATGTTTGCAGTGTATATATTACACTTTCCTGTGTTAGCTTGTGATCCGAGGATCTGCAACAGGGAAACTTGTACGCTGACGAGACATCAGACTTAGTGAGGCAACTTTTTAATACAGACAAAACAATGGAAGTTTTATCGACATCATCATCAAGTGTCATATCGATGATCGTGGGCAGTCATAGCTCATCAACTCACACGATCGCCAGAGTCAAGGATCAAGTCTGCTTTATTGTCTCGATTATGCCACGTGGCTCGGCTACCTATATATGTATCTCTTTGCCACCGTTGCCCTTTTCCTATCCATCTTGCAAGTTGTCACTACATTTTCCAGTTTATTTCTCCTTATAACGTGACCAAAACATCTTGCCTGTTTACGACTAATTTATCGAATCAGTTTACAGTTTTCATTTGTTTCTTTAAGGATTTGCACATTTGTTTTTCTTTCTGTCCGTTGTATTCTTTGCATTGCCCTCATATACCAAATTTTTACTGCCATTAGATGTTTCTCAGTTTGTCTGCTTATTGTCAATGTCTCACATGCATATAAAAGTATAGGTTCTATGTAGTACTTCAACACTCTTTTGTGTCTAACTGCAATTGACAATGCTTTCCATCTTGCAAAAAAGCTACATTTGAAATGAAAACTATATGAAAGAATGGTTAATAAACAATGAATTAATCCTGTCTACGCTGACAGTTTTAAAATGATCACGTCTAGTGGTTTATTCTCCATGTAACAGAAATCCAGTTGGTCGTGAGGGATGTTATACTTGAAATCAAACAAATCATCCCATTCAAACTGAAACAGCCTAATGAAACTAACACGAACACTAACCCCGCGAGGATTGGGCTAGAAGAAGTGGTAGAATGAAATTAAAACACTTTTGAAACAATTATAATGTAAATTATAGTAACATCTGAATGGAATGGAGGACGTTAACAAACCCAGTGGGACAAACTTAATAGTAGTAGCTACAATGTGTTAATTTCTCCTTAGTTGGATTCTTGAAAAGATGTCTAGATATCGAAATATTCGACGAGGGAGGGGGGGGGGGAGGGGAGGGGGCGGCTTCTGGTCATAGGAAGCCTCCTGTCCTACTTGCTCTGCGGTGGAATTTTTTCTTTTTTTTTGGGGGGGGGGGGGGGGGTGTCGCGAGATTGCCATGAGTTAAACAGATAAATATACCGACGTTTGCTGGGCGTGTATTTTCTAGGCCCACAACAGCCGTACTGGAAAAACAGCACAGGTTACATCAGGTCAGCCCATATACACATTTGGTGGTGAGTGAGGAGGAAGTGAGTGCGCTGAATCAGATATCACTTTGACAAGTCATAAACACATCAGACGGAAATGGCTGCTGGGATTGTCACCACTGAACAGAAGCTTGACAGTTGTCAACAGTCAGAGACAAACCGGAATTGGCAGCGAGAGACAGGAAAACAGTGCATCTGTCAATTCTTGGTTTCCGGCACATCGAGAAGTTGACGGGGTTATTTGCAACTCTTTGTTGGAAGTAGACATAAACTTGCTGGCTTGTTTTGAAAATCTTAACTATTACTGACAACTTTGACAGGACTAAAGCCAGGAAAATAGATTCTTGCAAATGGCTGATATGTCCAAATAACACCTGTGTGGGGGCGAAAAGGATAACGTCACGTGGACAACTTGGGTAGTTTGCCATATAAACTCGAGTTGGGATCAACTAGGGTGGACTTGAATAATGCTCTAGTCGGAGTGAGGGCACTGCAGCGCCTAGTGGAAATAATATCTACCGTGTGTTAATTAGTGACTTAATTTTACACGTGCCTATATGACAGATGTAGATATGATTTATAGGACTGCAGTAGTGCCATTTAAGGTATAACTTATTATAATATATTCGTTATAATTACTTTAGGCAGTAGCCTTGTTAAACTATAGTGTGATGATTAGCACTGTTAGTGGAAACTAGCTAGATTAGGGAAGTGATACTTGGCTCTGTTAGCTAGAATAGATTAGTGAAGTGTTGATAAGCTTTACTAGTTGAGTAATGAAGGATAATTGGGATCCTCCCGTAGGTGTCCCTGGTGGGCGGGGTTCCGCATTCTGTTTGCTGATATTTTTCTTTGTCATAGCCTGATTCGACTCTAGGTGGGTAGCTAATCTGCTCTATGACTAAGTCTAGTTAGCTAAAGATCATTAAGCAAGGTGATAGGCTTACACTCAGCCGAAAGGATCAGTGACTAGTACTATCACCAGATGTGTTGTTTCTATCCTAGGTTCCCTACCAGATCCAAGGAAACTCAACAAGTTTTGGGAAAGACTTAAAAACCCCATTCTGAAGAACACCAGTTCAAGAGTCAATAACGTTGCATACAGAAAGCAACTAAAAGCTAAAAGGACGTTGATTCACCACACATAGTGATGATTACAGATGCACCATACAGCATCAGACAGTAGTAACTACCGGAGAACAATCTAATAGTTACCTAGTGTTATATAATCTCGTGTAATAGAACACAAGACATTATACTTGAGGCTAGATAGACACGAGTGAGGATCCAGTACAGTAACAATTAACATTAATGACTGTGTACACACTGCAAAAGACTTGTGCAGTTTGTTTAGGAACATTAGGAACGGACATTGTGTAGAGTGCAACCGGTCCCTGATTAACTCTTAATACCACCGGTGTCTATTTCGGATGTTCATGAAATTGGATTACCAGAGGTCTACAGAGGCAAAGCATTATCCGGTAAGATGGTTCCGGCAACGGGTGAGACGTACTTGTTCTGACGTAACGTGCTGTGGTCTATCTTTGCTGTGATCAGCTGACTGAGTTGATGTCTGAGAGACAGAGTCTACACACTTTATAGAACACGTCACACATTTTCTTCACATACACGTCTCATATACATTACACTTTTATTTTAATAAATTACTCTTTATTAATTTCTAGAAGCAAGAGTTGTTGAGTATGTTGCGTTGGGGAAGTATGAGAAGGGGGCATAGTACGACAGTGTGAGAGTGATAGGAAAAGGTGTCCATAGGCTGATGGAGTGTGTTGGACGGAAGCTGGTGGATTCTCCAGAATATTGAGGGGGGAAAAAATAAAATTATAATGTGGGTGTCGGATCTCCTCACTCCAGAGACGACACTTTAAAGGAGGACACGACAGGGGGGGGGGGGGGGGGGGTTCAGTAAGAAAACCAAATAAAGTCACTTTGCACATTGGATTTGCTTTTTCTAATTTTTTCCCCCCTGTATGTTTCACTCGTTTTATAACACATGCGATTAGCACATGTTGTCCTGTTGTTCAGAGTCTAAAATAAACTATTTGTTTAAGATATTATTTTAAGAAAGAATCATCCATTTTTGTACTATCGGCGCTGTGACTTAGGGTTAGTGAAACGCCGTTTTCCATTCCCCGGCATATTGAGTCCAGGATTGGAAACTAGCTGCGGCCTATTTGAAGTTGGTTTCAACGCTCTGCGTTGATTTCGATGGTATGAGGCATCGGCAGTTCAGATAGCAAAAGCAAACTACAGAACTAACATTGCGTAGTAAATCATAAAGAGCCAGTACATTTTTGGGGTAGATTGTATGGGACACGCAACTAACGTTTGTTAATGTATTGCAACATCGTATCTCTGTTTATCCCCAATACATTTGTTCTTCTTTTATTTGTACTAGTACAAACATTCTTCACATACTCTTGTCTCGGCCACATCATAGGACATTTTACCTGAAGTTTCCAAGCTACATAGTAATGCTACCATTATCAATTTCCTGCAAATGTTTACCTTTGCTGCAGGAGATACGATCGTCGATTAAACAAACAGATTGGGTAATACACTTTATCTGGCAGTCAAAGTAAGACACAGAGAACCAGGTCTTAGCTTAGTGCTGACAGACACATGCACTGCTGTATAAGGCTGTCTTCGAAGCTGATCAGATATCTATAATGCTCCAGAGTTCCTGTGGTAAAGCACGATTGGAAGATACCAATAAAGACAAACAGACTCGGGGACATATCTGGTTTAAAAATAACGAAGTCAGGAACATAAAATACAGACATATAATTAGTAGAGGACTGGCCGAGATGTCAGCTTATCCACTGGCTAGTGGCCCTGTGTGTCCCTGATGAAGCTGACCCCCTTATATATTAGACAATTTGTTTCAAATGTTAATGAACATTTAGCAGCTTCGCTTACTGGCAACCACTGTTAGACCATGTCCTCACTGCGCACTATCGTCCCTTGAGGTCTCAGTTATGATTGATTGATTGATTGATTGTTCTAGGAATCGACATCACAGCATTCGGGGCATTCCCATAAGTGCACCGTCCCCATCCTCAGCAGCCAGCGAAGAGTTCCAACACCAATAGTACCAGTAGCAATCTGATTATAAGTCCGTCTCGCCTTTCCTCTGAGCGTTGAGCGTCGGCCAGATCCCTTCGTCACTCCTCGTTGTCTCATTCTTGCCAGACCATGGTAATCCATTTGCTCCTCGGAGGTGTGCACGTGCTCCCACAAGGCCGCAACCACGTCTGCCTTGTCATGTATCAATACTCCACCAAGTTCTGCAGAGCCAGCCAATCTGTCCGCATGTTCATTTCCCAGCACACCGGCATGCCCCGGAGAAAAGATCCAGGCGATGCTTGTCACCCGTGACCTCCGAAGCGAAGCAAGCCACTCCGCACGAAGTCTGCCCGTCCTCACCCTCGTCAGCATGCTTTCTGAGCCAGTTACAATCACGATGTGTGTGTGTGTGTGTGTCGTATTCTCCATCCAGCGGAGAGCCGCAGTGACTGCCTCCACTTTCATTCTTAAGCTGGATGTTGTGGTATCATATGCCAGGCTCTCCTGCCCCAAACATCGACCATTAGATTTGGCTATGAACCCCCAGCCACTTCTCTCACCTCTTGACACCGAAACATCTGTGTAGATAATCACATCACTCGAGTGAGCATTGTCCTGAATTAGTTGCTGGATTTCCACTTCCGTGGCCCCTGCTGGCCACTCCCTGCACTCCCGGCTTAATGTGATTATAACTCTGCACAAGTCTGACTGCTCCGCTGGCACTCTGACCCACTCCTCTCCACGCCTAATGTTCTCCAAGGGGCACACCTGTCTGATCGTATCCTCCGCCTGAGCCATTCATGATTTCCCTCTTATCAGTCGCTGACCCTTAACTGCGTCCAGCGCCTCATGCTGTGGGTGGTCTGTGTCTGCAGCTACTCTGAGGTATACCTTCACCTGCATCACCGTGAGCCTACCAGCAACAGTCGGCAGACCAAGGATGTAACGCATACACACTACTGGGGTGTCTCTAGTGCATCCCAGAATGACCCGCATAGCTTCGTTCTGTATGCGCTCTAACTTCACCAGCTGACTCTCTGAGACAGTGAGCAGACCTAATCCATAATCAATTACTGAGAGGATCAAGTGCTGGTATAGTGTGAAAAGCAGTTATGAGGTTTTACAGACAATGGACAGCCACAATTAATTAATAATCTAAGTGTTATAAAACAGGCTAAGACACAAAGTCGTCTTGACATAAACATCAGAAAAAGACACTTGCCATTTTGGGCCACTTTGTGTGAAGATAAAAACTGGGATATGTGAAAATTGGAAATAAATGTGGTAAGAGATGTAATAAGGCAGTGATAGAATTGTTGTCGCGGTAGAGAAAGGCGCCAGCACATGATCTGCTATATGTTGTTGGATATTGCAGGGTGTGAAGAAGCATTATTATCTACGGCATTCGTTGCCTACAAGCTCTTTCTAATTTGTTCGTTCATATTCCAAGATTGATTGTCAGTACTTTCGATAAAAGTGACTTAGAAGATACTTTTTTATCTTCGGAAAAGCACAATGTGCTTGGCCTATTCTGCTTTTATTCAACCGCTGGTGATTTTGAAGCAAGCTGCCTTGCGTTGATTTTGACGTAATGAGGTCCCGGCCTTTCAGAAAGCAATGGCAAACTACACATATTACAATAGTATAGTAAATCACAAACAGCGAATAATTTCTGGGGTTGATCGAAACGACCTGTGAAGATCATGTAACTAACTTGATATTCTGCTGGTAATCTCTGTCACGTGTCCAGTCAGATGATCTGACACACCCACGGCCACCACCGCCACCATCACCGCCACCTCAAAATATTTAATTAAACGACTTTGCTAAGTACTTTTCCTTCTACTATTACATTTTGGTATTAACCTATGTTGCTGGTTTCCTGATAATGAAAATTCTCTCTTTTGCACACTCTTTCAATACAATGTCCAACAATTGTTCCAGCTTTTTTGTGTCTTCCGCTATCAAAACTGTGTTTCTAGTGTAAGGTAGATTGTTCATATTATAGCACCCCACCTCATGTTTCCGTAACACTGTGTTTCCAGTGTAAGGTAGATTGTTCATATTACCGTATTTTACGGAGTATAAGACGCACTTTTTTCTTCAAAACATTGCCTCCAAAATTCAGGTGCGTCTTATACTCGAAATTATTATAATATAATAATATAACGTTATTTTGTTTTTCAATTGCTTAAAAATTAAGGTGCGTCTTATAGTCCGTAGCGTCTTATAGTCCATAAAATACGGTATAGCACCCCACCTCCTGTTTCCATAAACTATGTTTCCGGTGTAAGGTAGATTGTTCATATTATAGCACCCCACCTCCTGTTTCCATAAACTATGTTTCCAGTGTAAGGTAGATTGTTCATATTATAGCACACCACCTCCTGTTTCCAGCCTGTCTTTGATCTCTCAGATTATTCGCTAGAGGGTGAGGGAGCGAAAGGGGGGGGGGGGGCGGAGAAAGAATATATTGGTGACAAAACAGATAATTGTCTCACTCTTTGCTTTATCTATTCACAATATATTTCCAATCAGTTATACTCTTTTCCAAAACTTTAAAAATTTCATAATGTTTTACTTTATTGCAAGCCTTGGTGTAATCTATGAAGACAAGTATGGGTATTTTTGCGTGTATTTGAGCACTCTCTGAATGTATAGTGTCCTGTTTGTTCTTTTCTATTCCACAAATCTATATTTGCCTTCACTAATTTCCAACTTTATTTTCCTTCTTGGGCTTCTCATGATAATTCTTATAATAGAACCGCTTAATTGCTAACGGTTCGCTATACTTGAGCCATCGGTCATTGTGGTCCAGCAGGTTTTAAACAAACAGAACGAGTTCGCGTTGAATTTAAAATTACCGTAGGGATAAAAAATACATCACATTCGAATGATACATTATATGTGACTGTATGTTTTAAGTGAGTCAGCTAAAGTATTATTCATTTATTCTCTTTATATGATATATAACTCTGCAGTATGTACCTGATGAGATGCAGCGAAATGTGGCAGGCAATAAATCATGCAATATATTGTTTGTGGCTTCAGTGTTTAAATCCACTAAGTGAATAAACTGTTTTGAATATTATGAATGCCACCAGTATTTCTATTTCTCCCATCATGATTTCATCTGTCAGTAGTTATATAGGTTGTATCCTGTGCGCATTTCAGGAGAGACAGGGGAGATGGCGGCGGCGACGACGACGGAGGAGGAGGCGGCGTAGAAGAAGGAGGAGTGAGGAAGAGGTGAAGGAAGAGGTGGAGCAGGGTGCGTTGTGGGTCCCTATTGTGAGCTCATGTGGGTCCCCTGTTGTGTGTCCTCTGTTGTGGGTCCCTATGGGTTTCCTGTTGTAAGTCCTCTGTTGTGTGTCCCTGTGAGTCCCCTGTAATGGGTACTCTGTTGTTAATCCCCTGTTGTGATTCCCTGTGGGTCCACCCACACCCGTGGTATCCGTATGGCGTAAGGGCAAAGGAATGTGGCAGGGTGATATGTGTAGGTATCTGACGGGATGGTGTGAATGGTGGTGTGGTGACGTAACATCAGCGGGGACGGCTGGGTGGATCGCAGTGGGTGGGCAAGTGCTTAGAGAAGTGATCACATGATGACGGGGCGGGCGGTCGAACGGGGCGGCTGCGCAGAGTATACAAAAGGCAGCTCAACACTTTCTTCCCAGACCGAGAAGTTGTAATAAAATATCTACCGCATTTTTAGGCATCTGCAGTGGTGAGAGGTGTGATGATGTCACCAACTGACGTTTTAGATGTTTCTCTTCACTCGTGGTTAGGGTTGTGTGAGAAAAAAGCGAGGTGTTGCCTACTAAACGCCACGTCAGCACTGTGGTATCCTGTGAACAATGTAGACACTGTGTTACCATTTCCTTTTAATAAAAAAAGCACCAAAATCGACCCAAAATGCACCAAAAAGCACAAAATTTGTTTGGAAAGCACCAAAAATAAAAGCACCAACTGTTTTTATTAAAAATGGAACAAGGTACCACATTATAATTTATTATAGTCACTTCATATTACAATGAAGTTTATTTCAGATCCGCCATATCCCAATCAGAACTACTCTCGAGCCAAAAAAAAAGAGCACTAAATTGCAATAATATGTTTTTTGGGGAAAAGCACTGGAACAAGCACTGGCGGTATTCATTCAAAATGTAATAAACTAGCACAATATAATTTATTATTATCACTGAATATTAGGATGAAGTTTATTCCAGATCTGCCAAATCCCAGTCAGACAACTCCTCTTCAGTTTCTGTAGCTATTTCCTGCTGTGTTTGCGATGATGATGATGATGATGATGATGATGATGATGATGATGATGATGATGATGATGATGATGATGATGATGATGATGATGATGATTGAAAAAAACGTGTGTATGACTCCTGTTATCCAATTTTTCGTAGAATATCCTTAGGTAGTTTATAATCATGACAGCTTTTGCCATACCTTTTTATTCCATATCTAATAGTTAAAACATCTGTCAAACGCTTGATGCTCAGTCTGTTCAGCAATTTTGATTTTATAACTCCCATCTGAATGAAAATACGCTCCATGTCCGCAGTTATGTGTGTCAGAGGTCTGTGTCCACTGCATATGATGAAGTTTTCTCCACTGGAATTCGATGCGATTGAGAGTAGCTGCATCTTCTACAAACATGTTAGCAAGATCCAGAGCACAGGGCTTCATTGACTGTAGACATTCACTTCCACTAAGACATGACATGGACTGCAACACTCGAACAATATCGGACAAACGTAAATGCAGCTGTGTCAACAGGTCAATTAAA
This sequence comes from Cepaea nemoralis, assembly GCA_014155875.1. Lineage (NCBI taxonomy): Eukaryota > Metazoa > Mollusca > Gastropoda > Stylommatophora > Helicidae > Cepaea > Cepaea nemoralis. Next base: position 577,956 of record JACEFZ010003626.1, on the reverse strand, counting down.
AACTAAATGCCCCTTCCATGAATTTCTTTCTCATCAGGAAACTGGTAGCCTGCTATTTCTTTCTCAAACTCATAACCTAGATTGCGATTAGGATCTAAATAATCTTGAATAGCATCACTTTCTGTTATTCCCCCCCCCCCCCCCCCGGAATAGCAACCTTTGAACTGATAGAATCAGTGAGTTGGACAAGATCGCTGGGTAGTTTTGTTGGATCCTCTATATCTGCTTCGAATTTCTTATTCACAAGTTGACATTCTCCGAGAATGTGCTTGAGAAATATGAGATACACATAGTTTTTCATGTCGGTAAACATAGAATTTAGAAGTTCTGCTGTATAACAGCGCTCATTGAGTCTTGTGATATCAAAATGAGTTCTGAGCTCGACCCACTGCTGCAATATTCTGACAATAGCAGACTGAATGGACATTCATCGTGTCTGGCTTAATTGAACAACCTTCTGCGGATGTTGTTTATTGAAGCAAAAAACTCCCGGTACTTTGCTTCACGAAGACTTGAATGAGAAAACCAGTTGTATGTTTCTCTAATCATGAACTCTTTGTTCCTGGGCAGACAAGCAGCTGCAGCCTATGACACTGCCAGCTGAAGGGAATGAAATACACACCTAACTAGTAGCAGAAAATGAACTTCGGATTTTAATTTTGTGATTACTCCATTGTTTACACCTGTCATGACAGATTCATTGTCAGTGCCGAGTGCAACTAATCTTTGCAACTCAAGTCTATTCTTGTTTAAACAATCTTTTAACGCACTGCATGTTGCCTGCGAGTTGCAGTCACTCACTTCAACTAAATCGTATCAAAGGGAGTTAAATTACGTGAATATTGAGCGGTAATGTACAAAGACTGTTTTACTCCCTCACTTCAGTTCAAATTCGGCTTTTTAGTGTTACCAAAATGTTTTTTAAAGTAATGTTAACCACCCAAAAAGCACCAAAATGCATCAAAAAAAAAAAAAAAAAAATTGTGAAGAACCAAATTAGCGAGGACGCGCTAAATGCTACATTTTGGCACTAAATGACTTGAAAAAGCACTACATTTGGTGCGAAAAGCGTCAAAATGGCAACACTGTGTATACAGTGTATAAATAGAAGGCGTCGTTTGTAAGCAGACATTCTGTGCCAGTCGTTCGTGTTACAACAAATATTTCACTGGTGGCAAACAGGCGTTTCCTTGTGCTGACTTGGAGAGCTGAAAACGGCCTGACCACTATTGTTCACGCACTGACTTGGTGAATTGACAATCTTCGCTACAGAGTTATTTGTGAAACAGGTTAGTGTGACAAACAGTATCACTGGATCGTTACCAAACAGTGCAAATATAAAAGTGCTCGCTTATCATTGTTCGTGCAAAACAATTTTAAGCTGTGATAACAAACCATTCACAGATGGTGGTCGACATTTTATGTCACAGGTGATGTCGGTATCTGATCTGTGATAAAGACTGAAACGTATCGATTTAATGAGAACAGTGCTAAATCCACCGTCATAAACATTTTCGTGGGGTATTCATTATAATTGCGTCACTAGCATTCAGTCCAAGGAAAAAATTGCTCTTGATTACACTGCAACCTTTACGCTTTTAAAGGTGCAATTGTGCAGCAGTCGTCAGTGCTTGCTTCAAAGATTTGTAAAACTTGACAATACATAGTCGAGGACAATACAGTTTTGAATTATTCATTGCGCTTTTAAAGGTGAAATTGTGGAAATGTCGTAAGTGCTTGCTTCAAATATTTGTAACAATTGACAGTACATAATCGAGGACAATACTGTTTTGAATTATTCAGACATTGTGGTATTGACACCCCCCCCCCGACCACATTAGCATCACATACAACTACGTCTGGTTCTTTCAACATGACCAGTACTATCAAATCTGTTTTCGTGTATTATTCTTGTGAAAAATCGTTCACTTCGTCTAAAAATCTCGCTCGCAAGATCAGGATCATTAAGAGCAATAAGGATCAAGTAGACTCTTGTCGTATGATATATAACTCTGCAGTATGTACCTGTCGTCTTGGAAATGTATAGTCTTAACATCTCGCTCTCAAGATTAGGATCATTAAGAGCAATAAGGATCAAGTACACTCTTGTCGTATCTGTGGGCAGCTTTACAAAAGGAAATACACTCTACAACCTCACATACGAACACATCACCAGACACACATGGATACATCTACGGCAGCTGCAAATCCGAAATCTGCATCTAAAACTCATCATAAACGGCGACGACGTCGTCATCATCAAACGCCAGAGGAAAGCGTCGCGTGTATATTTTCGCCATTCTCTTAGTAATGTGGCTGCTAAAGTAGCAGACCACAACCAGTGTGTAACTTGCAACACATCCTTCACTGAAAAGTATAATCTTACATGCCACATTCGGACCAATCATAATACGAAAGATCAAATATATCCATGTCAGTTATGTGATAATCTATTTAATAGGAATAATACCTACAATATCATATACAAACACATCACCAGATACCTATGGATACAACTACACGATCACCAAATGCCACAATCGCAGATACATCATCAGATACGACATCATCATCATCACGCCAGAGGAAAACGCCAACTTATGCAAACATAACTAAAAGTCAGACACACGCAGACGAGAATATTCTTGACCAACTACTAGACGGGGAAGCGAACATCTTTTCAGCGAGGGAGCTAGAGACACTTAACTTCCTTCCAACCGATATTCAACAAACATAAAGAGAAAGTTTGCAGGCTTTTAGGACACACCACAAGATTAGCAAACATTTATAGACTTAGACATGCTATATTAGCCCAGTGACACACCGCCCTATCGAGTGGTCAGCTACATTGGATAAGATTTTCAAATACCAAAATACTATTCTCAAGATCAATTATAGCCATTACTTATTGCTAAAACTTAGTGAAACACATGACCTTAGATTTTTTCACGCGTCTTCTAACAATTCTTCTGTTTTAGATATTCCAGCTCTAAGTAATAATAGACACGACCTTGACACTTTTATGGGTCAAAGAAGATTGACGTGTGGTCCATAATATGTTCTATTAAAATTATAATAGTGTAAAAATGATGGTAATATGATATGAATATTTGTATACTACATGTAATATCGATCATATTGTGTTCTCCTTGAATGTTATATTTTTCATTGAAAGGTATGTCATTGATTATGGTTTTAAAATTGCTGAGTGATTTTGATGACATTAAACGGTGAATGTGAAATTGATTGTGACATATTGATGTCACTAAACTACTTTATTGAATATGTTGTGACAACCAGTCAAAATTTATCCCCACAAGTTTTGGTGATAAAATAAAAAAAAATTAAAAAATTATGAATCAAGTTTTCTGCTTGTTGGTCTTTAGTGGTATGATTGCCTTGTTTTCCTTGTTTTCATGACGTTGTCCTCTTCTTGTCTTTTTTGTCGGAGAGACATGAACAAAGTCAAATACACTTGTACCGTATCCACGCTTCACATCCATATAAAAGTACAGGTTCTATGTAGCATCTCAACACTCTTTTTCTCGTTTCAATTGACATCTTTTTATTGGTCAGTATGTTATTCATCTTGCTAAAGGATACTTTCGCCATGGCGATTCTTGTTCTAATCTCTTCAAGGCATCTCCCATCAGATGTTATGACTGTTCCGAGATAATTGTACCGATTCACTTTTTGAAGAATATTTCTATTTACTTGTATATTACATTGTGGCTCTTCTTTCTTCCTAGTGACGACCATAACCCGAGTCTTTTTACAACTTAATTCTAACCCCAGTTGCTCACTGTGTACAACAACCGCATCTACTAATTGCTGCAGGTCCTGCGCATTGTCTGCAATTAATACTGTATCATCTGTATATCTAATGTTATTGATGTTTCGTCCTCCAATGCTGATTCCATTTATATCCTCTACATTTCTGAAAATATTTTCACTGTATAGGGAAAAAAACATATGGAGACATCACACATCCCTGCCTAACATCTCTCTTAATTGGCTGATAGTGTCCCACTTCATTATGAATCCTTATTGCAGCTTTTTGTTTCCAATATATGTTTTTTATAAGTCTAATGTCTTTCCCATCAATTTGTAGATCTGCAAGCTTATCCACCATGTTGACATGTCTAACTCTATTAAAAGCCTTTGTATAGTCAATAAAGCACAGATGTATATCCTTGTTTACTTCTATAGCACGCCCAATAACTGTTCGCAGCATATACACAGCATTTAGTGTACCCTTTCCTTCTACAAACCCGCATTGTTCTTCCTCTATTTCAGGTTGTTTCTTCTTCCTCACTCTTTGCATGATAATTCTTAGCAAAATCTTTGTGATGTGACACACTATACTAATTGTTCTATGTTGATCACATTCCAAGGTTCCTAAATACAGAGTTACATAATTCAGGAGGTATATCTCCAGTATCATATTATGTGTACAGCAATCTGGTGACTTGCACTGGTCCAAATTCTTCTTAAGCTTTAATAATTTCTGTTGTGATGTTATCTGCACCGGGGGCCTTGCCAGCTTTCATTTGCTTAAGAACATTTCGAACCTCCATCTCCAAAATTGGCGGTCCTTCATTATTAAATCTAATATCATACTGTTCGTCTCTGTTATTATCATAAAGGTGTTTCACATAATCTGTCCATACATGTAGAATCTGGTCTTTTTCTATTATGATTTTGCCATCTTTAGTTGTTAGGCACCCTGTTGATGTACTTGTTCTTTTATTAGTAAGTTCATGAATTCTTTTGTGCACTAATTTGGTATTTTGACTGTTGTATTGGTTTTCAATTTCTAAGCACTTTTCCTCAAGCCATGCTTCTTTTGCCTCCTTACATAATATTCTGACTTGTCTGTGAATTTCTTCATATTTGACAGAATTATTTTTGTTGAGTCTTCTTGTTTCCATGAGGTGTAAAATTTCTTCAGTCATCCATTTCTTACGACCCACCTTCTTTAATTTTGGAATAGTTGTTTCTGCAGCCACATTGAATGAATTCTTCAACGTTTCCCATTGATCATCCACATCCTGGAATAGGATGTCTAGATCAGACAATATTTCAAATCTGTTCTGTACTTCTATGTTGAATTTATTTTGTATTTCCTTGTCATTACTCAATGTACACAAATCATATTTAGTGTTTCCTGTTATATACTTGACTTTCTTCAACTTTATCCTCAATGTTCCTGTGAGTAATCTGTGGTCACTATAACAATCAGCACTGGGAACTGTTTTTGCTACTGTTAGCGCGTTTCTAAATCTTCTGCTAATGAGAATGTAGTCAATCTGGTTTCTAATCCTGCTATCAGGACTCCTCCATGTCCATAATCTTCTAGGGTGTTGCTTAAACCAGGTGTTTCCTGCAATCATTTCCGCTTCTTTTGCCTACTCTACGAGTCTGTATCCTCTTTCATTTCTCTCTCCTAAACCATAGTTTCCTACTGTGTATCTATCTCCTTGATTTCCCAATTTTGCATTGAAGTCCCCTATTATGATGTTTATTTCTGAATTTTTACATTTCTTTAAGGCAGACTCTATGTCATTATAAAATTCTTCTATACTATCTTCACTGGATTCTCCTGTTGGGGCATATACTTGAATAATATTTATGCTAAAATGTCTGCCACTTAATTTAACTAGTAGAACTCTGTCTGACACGGCCCAATATCCTTGAACATATTTTGATGTTTTTCAGTCCAAAATAATTGCCACTCCCCTATGACGATCTTCACCTCCAGAATAAATAATCTTGAAATTTTCATCTATTTTGATGCCTGATCCTGTCCATCTCATTTCGCACATACCTAAAATATTAATTTTTTCCCTTTCAATTTCTTGTTTTATGTTCTCTAATTTTTCGTCGTCGTTTAACGCCCTAATGTTCCAAGTTGCTAATTTTAACGTCTCTGTCCTTGTCTTGCGATGATCAGTCTTTAAGCGAATCATGATGTACTAGGCACTTTTAAAGAGGTAGTCTGCTGTTGCTTTCCTCTATGGCGGTGACCTTACTTGTCGGAGACCGCAGCCATTGACTCAAGAAGAGCTCCTCTGCCTGCTGTCATGAAACTCGAGACCATGACCAACAAATCTCTGTCGGCTGCCCTCAAAATTTCATCCACCACCTGCCTTCCGTGGCTTCTTTTGAAATTTTTCAATCAAAGAACACAAAATAACATCACATAATCCACAGGAAAACACTATTCACAGGAAATCCATAGGAAATCACACGAAATCCAAAGGAAAACACTAAATAGCGTCCCCCAGAAAAGTAACGCGTCATTATGTCGCCATTGTACCAGAAGTAATAAAAACAAACTGTTCTAGGCTATCGAAATATAAGGGGACCCAATGTGACCCAGAGTAAGCTCTGGTGTCAGTATTGTTAATCAAAGCGGCTGGATGTGTTCTATCAATGTCTCTAGGCATTTAAACCCTAGCGCACACTTTGACTAGTGAAAGGCGTTGAACAAATAGGTCAGACATAAGTAATTGTCTTAGTTGTTGGGTATCCATTATGCTACGTATTCTGTTAGCACTTGTTTCGTCTTGGAAATTTATAGGACCGACTCGAGTTCCGCGTGTATCATGACTTGAATAGGTGCAAACGTTATAACGGCAAACTTAAGTTCTAGTGAATGTGGACCAGATTTCGGAAATTCAAATTGCTCCCCTTCTAATATGCTGTTAGTCAGATCAAAAGCGTAAAGAGCGTACCCTTGGCTAAAACTTTCAAAATCGATAACATTCCCGACAACCTTGCCGGTCAGGCCAAGGGCCAAATTGGTACAATGGAAAGCTTGCACGTACTGACTCGTGGTGTAATTCATGGTTTATGGTTTGCCTGTTACATTGCAGCCATCTACCATCAAACTCAAGTAGTTTAATTGGTAATGACGGAATATGAACGGGTTCGTGTTTATCTCGCCGTTGAAACAGAAAGCATTCACTAAACTGATCATAACTATGGTGGCGTCTTGCTGCGGAAGAGGTTATCATGTGTGTGGAAAAACTTACCTTTCGGGATAGGAAATGTTTTTGCCACGACTTTTTTAATAGGAAACTTAGCGTTGGCTCTCAATAAGGTTTTCTCATGAGTCAGAGATATAGATGGATGCAACTTGGCTTTCCCCACCAAGAAAGATGTGTAAGTAATGATACTTTTGTACTCACCGTTTACACCCGTGGCAATGAAATTAAGGACGGAGTTTGATTGGGTTAATTTGATTCTGATTTCTTCGCCATTCAACATGTACCTGTCCTGATTGATAATGTCGGGCTATAGGCGACTCATCATGTCCAACTCCACACTATAGCTGGCTAATGATCTTCTTTTCGCTAGACCTTTATTTTTATCACCCTTCGTGTCTACCATATACGCAAAGGTATCTTGACAGTATAGAGTTGATGTCAGGTGACTCTTTTTGACCTCTTTTGGCTAACATTTTTTCCCTACATTTTTATAAGTTTGAGTGAAATATTTCTTAATTCGGCCAATATTTTTTTCCCATTTGGGTAACAAGTTTTCCTACTTTTAAAAGTTTGGTCGAGGTATTTATAAGTTTGGTCAGCCTTTTAATTGATTTGTCTAACATTTTCCCCCATTTCTTATAAGTTTGAATGAAATATTTCTTAATTCGGCCAACTTTTTTCTCTACTGTTTATAAGTTTTGGTTGAGATCTTTCTGTATTTGACCAATATTGTGCCCAGTTTGCTAACAAATTTTCCCACTTTATATGAGGTTGGATGAGATATTTATAAATTTGGTCAGCCTTTTAGTTCATTTAGCTAACATTTTTCCGACATTTTATAAGTTTGAGTGAAATATTTCTTAATCGGGTCAACCCCCCCCCCCTTTATTTTCATTAGTTTGGTAGAGATATTTCTGGCTTTGGTCCAAACGTTTTCCTATTTTGGCTAACGTATTTTCATAATTTTTATAAGTTTGGTCGAGATATTTCCTATTTTGGTCACAATTTTTAATTAGTTTGGTTACCAGTTTTCGTACTTTTTATAATGTTGGTCGAGATATTTATTATTTTGGCCAACAGGCTTATTAGTATTGCTAACAATTTTCCTACTTTTTATACGTTAGGTCGATATATATGTCTGTATGTGGCCAACATTATTATTAGTTTGGCTAACACTTTTCTTACGTTTTGTAAGTTTGGTCGAGATATTTCTGTATTTAGCTAACATTTTTGTTAGTTTTAACTAGTATTTGTTTCCTACTGTTTATAAGATTGGTTGAGATATTTCTTATTTTGATCAAGAGATTTATTAGTTACGCTAACAAATTTTCCTACATTTTGTAAACTTGGTCGATATATTTATGTATTTGGCCAACATGTTTTCCTATTTTGGCTAACATATTTTCTTATTTGAATGATGAGGTGTTACATAGAACCTGTAATTTGTCTGGATGTGAAATGTGGCAATGAGCAGACACACTGAACAACATTCATTGGCTTCGGAGATATGTTTCTGGGGAAAGACGCACAGACCCCTATGGATAGCCAGAAGAGTTAATGAAAGTGTTAATGTCTGCTCTGAGACGCGATAACTTCGCTGGTCAGGACAGAGGACACGGGATATGTCACGTTACATGAGACGCCTAAGATTGAGCCGGATCAGCTTGTTGTGTATGGGTGTAATTTTATACAGGTGATAAAATGAGCTAAACACTCGTGGTGTATGATTTGCTAGCTGGTAAGTAAAAGGTACGCCTTCCCCAACGGGAATCGTTGCTCAATCTCTCCTCTATATCTATGAGTAAGGGTTAGCCGGACACTGGGCTGAACTAATTATAGTTGTGTATACTATATTCAAAACTGCCTTGTGGTGTATAGATACCTTGGTAGTAGTAGTAGTTTCTTCTTCTTCTTCTTCTGCGTTCATCCGGATTTTTTTTGGGGATGTGACTGCGTTGTGCCTGTTTACAGCAGAGCTGCGTTCTTTCGCCGTTAGGCCGACACATCCGACTTCTGCGGGCATTTGTTGACTGGGTTAACCTTCCCGGGGGTTTCTTAGGACGTTTGAATCTCACTGTTGTGGTGTTATCCCCCATCCTAGCTGGCCCATATAGAACAGCCAAAGACATCCTGGTCAATCCTCAAGGGAAGGTATGGGCAGCCCATGGGCATTCCCCGCCATCCAAGGAGGCTTCCATACTTGCAGAGCCATCACACAGCGCTCTGATACTGGGCTCACCCAAGGAATCGTCACGTCCTGCACATGGCTGCTTAGCCTCACTTCCGTATATTGGGCCTTCCGTTCACCATAAGCTGTTCCTCCAGAAACCAGAAGAATGCAGTCTGCAGATGACATCCACACAGTGAGCTTTCGATTAAGACTTTCCACATAATGGATTTGCTATCCAAGCAATATTCCATTTCGTGCCACAAGGACACTTTTCCCACCTTTTATGAAGCCCACACAGTGAGCTTTCGATTCGGACTTTTCATGTAATGGATTTGCTATCCAAGCAATATTCCATTTCCTGTCACTAGGACACTTTTTCCACCTTTTACGAAGCCCATACAGTGAGCTTTTGATTCGGACTTTCCACGTAATGGATTTGCTATCCAAGCAATATTCCATTTCATGCCTCTGGGACGCTTTTGTAACCGACATACCTGTGGTATGAAGTGTGGCAGTCTGAATACTTCTTCATGCACCTTTAGATGTCAACCTGAATGTAGTTAAAGCAAGCTGTAGTCAACTTGAGCTTGTTGATATCTCCATAGAGCTTGTCCTCAAATGAAGCAGGCGTGGGCCAAAATATCTTTCTCTGTTCAGCATATATTGGGAACTCCTGCAGCAGATGTTTAGCTGTCATTTTACCAGTTCCACAATTACATTCATCGGTATCTCCTATCTTTAGTTTATTGAACAAGTGGTGTTTCAGCCTGTTATGTCCTGTGCGGAGTCTGAAGATTGCAACTTGTTCTCTTCGGTCGAGTTTGTAATATGCATCATCCTTCTGGTAGCCTGGATGCTCTGATTCCCATTTGGTTCTATAAGTGCTTTTTATAAACCTTTTAGCCTCATTATAGGTTATGTCTATGTCAGGCTGTGGTAATCGTCCACCCTCTTTTGCTAGTCTTTCAGCCTCTTCATTTCCAGGTATACTGCAATGTGATGGGATCCACTGTATTACAACTTTTTTGGATTTCTGGCATTGACCATGGAGTGCTGCTCTTAGGTCAGCTAGTTCTGTACTGTTTTTTCTCTTCAGTATTGAGACAGCTGACTTTGCATCTGTGAAGATAGCTATTTGCTTCTCTTTATTTTCCTACATCAAGAGCATTTCTGCTGCAGTTTTCAAAGCCTCTAACTCCGCTTTGAAGTTACTTGAAAATTTTCCAGTTGCCACTGACTGTGTTTTTAACACTCCATTTTTTAGATTAAGGAGAATTCCTCCTCCTCCATTTTTAATTGAATCTTTGGCTGATCCATCTGTATATGCATGGGTCCAATTGCTGCTTGGGTAATGTTCTTTTATGTAGTTGAGAGTTATTTTTCTTCTTTCGGTTTCATTCTGAGTGTTCTTTTTCTCAATACCAGGAATGTTTTCTATCATCTCAGGCAGTTGCTGCTGTCTCCAAGCTGGGAAGTTTTGTGCATTGTAAACGGGCTTGACTGTTGATATGTTAAGTATGGGATCTGCCCTAATCTTTCGTTTTGCAGTTTCTACAAAGTTGCTACGCTTCAGTCTTCCTTTTCCAAAACCATTAAACCTGTTATACATAGGTTGGTCTGTCAATCTTCTAAATTTTTCTGCTTGTTGCTGGGCTCTGCTATCTCTTCTGTCCTGAATTGGTTGTAAACAAGTGATCTTTTCTAGTTCATTAATAGGCGGTGTCTTCAGGCTTCCAGTTATGATTCGCATTCCTTGGTTTTGGACTCTACTTATTTTGTTAAAGTTTGACTTAGCTGCTGTTGCTGTTTTCATGATTGCCATTCTCTGCCTTGCTCTTGTTCGATTTTTCTCAACCTGTGTCTTCCATGTCAGGCGACGATCAAATGTGACTCCTAGATAGTTTGAAATTTCTTCATGGCGCAATATTTTTCTATTCAATACCAGCTTAGGTTGCTGAGTTTTATTTGAGAGGGAGAACACTGTGCATGTTGTTTTCTCCTCACTTATCTTCACTAGCCATGACTTTGACCAGTCCTCTAGCGCTAATAAGGCTTGCTGTATTCTGCTGTTAGCTGTACTAATATATTCTTCAGATGTCCATATGGCTAGGTCATCTGCAAAGGAGGATGTGTGTACTCTGGCTGGAAAATGTTCCGTGATGTCATTTATATATGCTAGGAATAATTTTGGTGAAAGAAATCCTCCTTGTGGGACACCTTGCTCCAACAGCATCATTTTACTTGTTTGTCCTTGTACTTTTGTCCTGGCAGTTCTGTTTTCAAGGTAGTGGCTGATCCATTTATACATTTTTCCACAAACATGCATTTTTTGCAGTTTTACTTTCAGTCCTTCCTTCCATACTTTATCAAATGCTTTTTCTAAATCTATCCAGACTGCTAGTGTGTGCTTTTTCTCTTGGAAGGCATCCTCTATTTCCTGAGCTATATAGGTTATTTGATCTTCAGTGGATCTGTACTTTCTGAATCCTGCTTGGTGTGGTGTTAAGAGATTGTTTTCTTCCAGATGCCATGTTAGCCTGCCATTGATAATGCGTTCCATTAATTTTCCTACACAGCTAAGTAGACTGATAGGTCGATAGCCATTTGGTTTTTCCATTTCTTTTCCTTTCTTTGGGACTGGTATTAGTATAGCTTCCTTTCATGCCTATGGGACTATTCCTCTCTTCCAGCTGTTATTTAGGACTGCTAGTAGTTTCTTCTTTGCCTTGGTGCCTAGTCCTATTAGCATTTCATTTGTGATTCCATCCTTTCCTGGTGATTTCTTCTTTTTTAGGGTATTCATTGCCTGTTCCATTTCTTCCATTGTTAGATTTGCCACCATATATTCTGCTGCTGTCTCTGTATTTCTATGATGTATCTGTTTGTCTTTGATTGCTTTCTTCTGTTCGGTTGTAATATTAATGTGGTTTGCATTTGCATAGTGTTCCATTAGTGCATTTGCAGCCTTTTTTCCTGTAAGCAAGGCATTTCCTTGTTTCATTGTTATTTGTTTGTTTCTAGGTCCTTCATCGCTCATGGCTTTCACTAGTTTCCATAGTTCGTTTCCATCCCTGTCAAAATTCAGGTTTTCTGTTTTTTCCCTCCAACAATCTCTTGTTGTTTGATTTACTGTTCTTTTATATTTTGCTGAGATGGCTTTGAGAGAGATGTCGCTTCAATTGTTTGTTCTCTCTCTGCTGTCTTCCTGGCATCTTCAACTTTGTCCTCCAAACTGTGTAGTTCTTCAGTCCAGTATGGTTTGTAATTTTTCCTCGCTCCTCTTGGAATGGACTCAGTGGCTGCCTGTATTATCGCTCTGTTTAGACTTTCCACCATTTGCTTTATGTTGCCATATCGTGTATTTATGTTTTCACAATATTTGTCTGTTAGTATGGCAAATCTGTCCCAATCTGCTCGTTTGTAATTCCAGCGGGGCAAGGGATTTTGCTCCTGTTTAACATAATCCATATTCATTACAAGCTTGATTGGTCTGTGGTCACTACCTGCTAATTGGTCCAGCACATGGCGATCGATTTTGTGGAGAAAGCTAAGTCTGGAGTAGAAGTGGTAAGCCATCTTCTGGAGTAGAAGCTCGGTGTGTCATCCGCTTTGTTGAGTAGATGGAGATTTGAGTCTATTTCTCAGTCCTCCAATTCATCTCCTTTTTTGTCAGTATCTGGGTATCCCCATCTTTCTGAACGGCTATTAAAGTCTCCGACAATAATGCAGTATGTGTCAGTTATTTTCATGTTTGAGAGTGTAAGGTCCTTATCTGCTGGGCTATACAGATTGTACATTCTTATTTTCACGTCCTTTATCATTATATCAACACCGATAATTTCCGTTTGGTTGTCAGAAATCACAGATACCTCGCTAGAAGGTATTGTATTTCGTGTAAGTATTAGAACTCCTCCTTTGTGTCCTTCGCGGTCGAAACGTGTGGCCTGATATCCTCTGAATGAGAATTTGCGATTGACGTTGAGGTGTGTCTCTTGAATGCATGCCACATCTATTCTATCTTTATGAAGACGCTGTGTTAGGGAAACTTCCATCTTGTAAACTCCTTCGGCATTCCACTGTAGTATGTTGAATGTCCTGGGTATTTGGTCAATAGCTCTTAACCTACTCCTCTGTGCCTTGACTCCACAGCACAGGGGAATGTGACCACCAGTAGTCATGGGTGGACCCCCTCGAGGCAGGGGGCCCGGCACTATCGCCGCCTGATGGGACTTCGCGGGATTAGCACCATAACGATTAATTTTGATGTGTGACATCATGAATTAAGTTATGTTGCACTGCTTTGTCAAGCCTGTGGCTCAGTACATCCGATTTCGACAAGCATTTATTCGGGATGCTTTCCCTAGCCTTTTACTGTCCCCAGTCTACCTACAAGGCAGCAGGTTTGTGTGTCTCTTCGTATGGTCCCTCTCCCTTGACCTGTCCGACATGGGTGGCCCTACCAGTAGCTGTGCTACCGTCGGCATGACTCTTGGGGTCATTGAGACGCGCAAGCCCCTCTACCTTGTCACCGTGGACACACAGCAGAGGGGTAGTAGTAGTTTCATATTCTTTGCTGTTACTTGGTTACCCTAGGACGACGCGGACATAGAAAAGCGAGAGAAGGGAGACCAATTTAAACTTTCGACGCCCTGTTGACGAGGGTGCATAATCACTCCCGTACATGGTGGTAATCACGCGTTAGGTCCTCTGGTTCGACAGCCAACAGTATAGCGTACCATTACACATGTCACAGCATGCAACCGCATCTTTGACAGGATGTAACCATTACCCACTTTTCCCGGATGTATGTTTATGCTTCCAACCGGAAGCAACGACCCCTTTGACCAGTTGTAGCCATTACCCATATGTCCTGGATGTACACCGTCACACAGTTTTTGGCGAGGATTGAATCCCTAACACAGTACCAATAGTGCGATGATAGTGTTTGAGTTTCATCCTCTGCAGGTAAAAGTAACCACCATTATAAAAAAACAGTCGACCACTTTACAATAGACATATAACGAGTATATACTAGACCTTTTGACGACCGAAGCCGCAATTATGCATTGAATTTGTTGGTGGTAGACCTCCATGCCTTTATTTATCCACTCATCTGCTCGATCACCCTGGTTCTTATCAAGGAACGACATACTTATCTATCCACTCCGCCCCTCGCACACCTCTTAACAATTATCGGAAGCAGTTTTCTACCCCTTACAACCCATAATACCGGTCATCTTGACTTATTTGAGGTTTTCGTTTAACAATCTGACACCGTATGATGACTGTGTTCGGATACACTTATCTAACTATTCAGCAACTACCCAATTAACACTAAGCTCGGAATTCTGAGGTAAGTATGAACAATTTTTCCAATTTTCATTTTCTCTTCATTTTTTCATCTTTTTGTTCTTCTCGTCCTGTCGTCACGTTTTGATATCCTTGACTATATGTTGTGTTTTGTGAATGCGTTTGTTTGCTGATGAAGGCTAATCGCCGCAACGTCCTGTATGTGTCGTAATTCTGTTATGTAAAGCTGTATTACTTTGTGTCATTTTATACTGTTTAATTTTTCACAGCTTTACCGCAGCTCCACCCAATTTTATTCAGAATTTCTCTAGAATGATCTTGTCTGTTATTTCCCACAGGAACTGTTCGAGCACATGCCCTATGTAAATTTTACATCCTTGTTCATTTGGTCCAAGAGGATTAATATAGCAATCGTAGCATTCTTCAACAGTCCCTCATGAATCATTCAGCTGTCAAAGTTGTATGCACATTTCTTTAGTATGTGTGCCCACTGCTTTGGTCTTGCAGTTTAAATATCCGACACAAATTAACTTCAGTGCTAGTCTATCAATCTTTATCCTGTTTTCGCTGGCCATCTCTTTTCTGTCTCTCCTTCAGCTGCCACTGTCTACACAGATACAGTCACCGGTTATTCTGCTTCTTCTTCGTGCATCCCTCGAGTGCAATGCGTCAGGCGCAGTTATGCACCTCAAAGATCGGTGTGCCCTACTTCGGCAAGCACTTATGTCAGGTTTGCTTTCTCTAGACAGATTCCACCCTGGGTAACGGGCTCTAGCTACCCGTGCAGCAATAGATTGAAACAACTTGTACAACAATTGGTACCACTGCCGCCAATGTTTTGTTACATAGTGGAGAGTTTACCACAAAAATATAGTACCAGATCAGAACTGCTGATAGCAGGAAGGTAAACAAGAACTACTGTACCAGGGTCCGACTTGTCATCGACACCGGGTTAAAGATAAGAGGTACTTGTCATCACAGAGTATATATGATTTGTTAGATATGGAAGAAAATAGCATAGTTGTATAAGTATATCGATTATGAAAAAATCAGTGCTCCAGAACCCTTGAAGTGTCTGTTTATATATGAATGAATTTAGTGTTTGCGTTGATCTGTTAAACACTTCACTGTGCTAGTTGACTGATTGTTGGTGAACTCCGGAAGACTGAGTTTTAACTCTTAAGTCCGATGATCAGGCGTTAGAAGGTTTTGAGTCCCAAACTATGACTTGCATCTGTGAATCTGAGCTTGGTGATGCGATTCTCACCCTGACCCGGTACCAACATACAATACCCACGGGAACTCGATCGCAGGAATCTCATTCCCCTCTCCATGTTCATAAACTAGCGGAATATGCAAGGTAAGCATGACAATTCACGTCTGCGGAGAGGAAAATTGGCAGGTCAAGATGCCATGATTCAGAAAAGCGCATTGTGAGATCAGCATGGCTGAATGGATAAAAACGCTCGTTCTTAAACATCCGGTGTGCTGATGCCGAGGTTACGGGTTCAACCTCTCCATTGCTCAGCTGAACTAAAACGTTGATTTCTCGTCCTTGACTTGAGAACGTAAATTACAAGTACCTATGAAGTATGAGTGTGTGCTCCTGATGGAGAGGTAAATGGTAAAAGGAAAGCTAATCCATACGAAAGAACTAGTCCAGTGCACTAAAAGTAGTAGCATGTTTATACAGTTTTTAAAAAAATTAAAGGAATAAAAGAAGACTATTCTGAAAGAAAGTACCAGCTGGAGTTTTATCTAACCACCTAGGACAGATAAACCTGTATCACCATAGATAAAACAGGGGGCCTTTACTTGGACCTGTGATTTGAGGGATTAATTGACTATCATCCTACCTGGACCAGATCAACACTCACTTTGAGAACTCAATATATTTAGTGTCACTGAACCTATTTTTTATAAATTGGTTCAATAGACCCTTTAGACTTGAGTTCACGACAAGCCTTTATACTTAATATAACTCAACTGATATATATATATATATATATATATATATATATATATATATCTATATATATATATATATATATATATATATATATTATATATATATATATACATATATAATTTAACCACTACTTGTAAACACTAGACAAGCTGCAAAAAGCCATCAAGAATAATCGACCCTGCATGCACTCTCGTGGTGTGATTTTGTTGCACGATAATGCTCGTCCGCATGTCGCAAAGATTCTGCAGGAAGAAATAGCAAGGAAGAAGTAGGAAATTCTACAACATCCAGCCTATAATACTGATTTGTCACCATGTCATTTTCATTTGTTCGGACCTCTAAAAAAATAGCTCTCAAGGGGCATCGATTTCACACAGATGCAGACGTAATGAACGCTGTAAACACTTGGTTCCGTGAGCAACCACAATCCTTTTTTGCGGACGGCATTCGCAGCCTACCTAAGCAATGGGATGCTTGCCTGAATGCCTACGGCGACTTCATCTGACCAATCCATGGTGCATAATTCATTCAAAATTAATGCTGTGTTTAACTCTACCACACCTGTTAATGTTTCTTTCATGCTTTTGTAATAAAGCCATTGCAACGGGTTTCAAATGAACGTCCCTAATAAATAAACACTCATTGCATTTAGTGAAGGAGTTACGACTCTTAATGTGTGAGGCCTTTTCTTTTAAATGGAAGGATAACCAGGGAAAATAATTATGTACAAATAAGAATGGTAAACATGGTTATCAAATTCCGATTGATCAAGGTATTACTCAACCTGGAGACCATGGGTGACAGGCAGGGGTGAAGATGACACTGCTTATATGGTAGTCTAAACCTTGAGCGCACTGTAGTGGAGGATTGGATGGAGAGGAACCAGCTATGAGGTTGATAACTGTTCGGGGACGCTAGGACCCTTTTTTCCCATTGTTTAATTTTCCCTGAGGTCAAAATCCCATTTGTTTATTTTCCTTTTTCTTTGTTTGTTTGTTGTTGTTTTTTTTTACCTTCTTCCTTTTCTAATAATCATATAGATGTATTGATGATATAAGTAGATATATGTTTGACATGTAGTGGTTAGATCTATCCAGATCCAGACCCAGATATGATTCTTGATGGGGGAACCTGGCTGGAGATATGAAGAAGACTATTCTGAAAGAAAGTACCAGATGTAGTAACATCTAACCACTTAGGACAGATAATCCTGTATCACCATAGATAAAACGGACCTTTACTTGGACCTGTGATTTGAGGGATTAATTGACTATCATCCTACCTGTACCAGATCAACACTCACTTTGAGAACTCAATATATTTAGTTTCACTGAACCTTTTTTTTTACAAATGGGTTCCATAGACCCTGGAGTGGACCCTGGAGACTTGAGTTCACGACAATTCTTTATCTTCTATATATATAAAATAGAATGTCTGTATGTCTGTATGTCTGTATGTCATTTATGCGTTCGCGAACGGTCCATCCGATTGAGATGAAATTTTCTACACGTCTTCCTCTCATTCCCGTGCTGCGAACTGTCATAGTTTGTTAGTGTACAAACAGTTACTTACTTTATATTATTTAATATTTTAATTTACATTATAATGTATATATAGCGAGGGGACATAACTTCTAATAGCATTGCTATATATGTAAAACTGCTGCATATTTCTCAAATAGGTGGATCTTTTCGCTACAGTTATCTACAGGTATATGCGTTATAATTCTCCTCCTCCTCCCTCCTCTTCCTTCTTTTTCTTCTGCTGATGCTGCTGCTGCCGCGGCTCCATTTACCCAAGTGAATTGTTGGGGGAAGATGTAAAGATCTTTCAAGTGCTATTTCTAATGTTCCTCCTCCTCCCTCCTCCTACTCCTCCCCCTCTCCTCCTCCTCCCCTCTCCTCCTCATCCCCTCCCCCTCCCTTACTCATCCTCCCCTCCCCCTCCCCCTCCTCCTCCTTCTCCCCTCCTCCTCTCCTCCTCCTCCTCCTCCCACTCCTCCTCCTCCCCTCTTCCTCTTCCTCCTCCCCTCCTCCCTTCCTCCTCCCTTCTCCTCCTCCTCACCCTCCTCCCCTTCTCCTCCTCCCCCCATCCCCGTGCTCCTACTCCCCCTCCCCCTTCTCCCTCCTCCCCCCTCCTCCCTTCCCTCCCCTCCTCCCCCTCCTCCCCTCCTCCTCCCTCCTCCTCCTCACCCTCCTCATCCTCTCCCTCCACCTCCTCCTCTTCCTCCACCTCCTCCCCCTCCTCCTCCCCCTCCTCCTCCCCCGCCTACTCCCCCTCCTCCTCCCCTCCTCCCCTCCTCCCATCCTCCCCTCCCCTCCTCCTCCTCCCGTCCTCCTGCCCCTCCCCCTCATTCTTTTTCTTCTACTGCTGCTGCTGCCGCCGTTAGGG
Organism: Cepaea nemoralis; assembly: GCA_014155875.1. Taxonomy (NCBI): domain Eukaryota; kingdom Metazoa; phylum Mollusca; class Gastropoda; order Stylommatophora; family Helicidae; genus Cepaea; species Cepaea nemoralis. Next base: position 559,124 of record JACEFZ010003626.1, on the reverse strand, counting down.
GCTGGGAGATGCCGGGCCAGGTCGTCTTTTTTGGGAACGGGAACGGGGGCAGGGGCCGAATATTAATTAAATGAGATGCTCCTCGCCAGGGGCTGGGCGATGCCGGGCCAGGTCGTCTTTTTTGGGAACGGGAACGGGAGCAGGGGCTGAATATGAATTAAATGAGATGCTCCTCGCCAGGTGCTGGGCGATGCCGGGCCAGGTCGTCTTTTTTGGGAACGTGAACAGGGGCAGGTGCCGAATATGAATTAAATGAGATGCTCCCCGCCAGGGGCTGGGCGAAGCCGGGACGGTCAGCTAGTACTTAATATAACTCAACTGATATATATATATATATATATATATATATATATATATACTATATATATATATATATATATATATATATATATCTATATATATATATATATATATAATTATTTAACCCACTTGGGAATTGAGGTGTAAGTTGGTGTTTTATTTTAAGTGAATGTTTGGGGCATTAATATTTTTTATATCATGCGTTGGAATGGATTATTATTTTGTTTTAACAAAATGACCAATACCCCGGTTTGTTGTGTTATACCCTAGACATTAATTATTCAGCTGAGAGCAGAGGGGGCAAGGAAATTCCACAAGAATATTATTATTGTTCGAGGAAATCTTTTCCTTGTTCACCTTGAGGACTTCCTTGGCTCTCCTGCACTCTATTTATGGACTCAAGCAAATGAGCCAGGGAAGGCTATTAAAATTATAACGGGCCAGAATCACATTATGAAAGAGGAACTCTAGTTGTTCTTTATCTCCTTGAGATTTTCCCAAAACATCCGATAGAAGGCAGTATGAAACATTAATTATCTTATCATATCTGGACGTGGTTAGCCAGACGCATTATCACATATTATCACACATATTGACGTTGAAGGCCAGATGGAATACCACATTACATTCTCATATCAAGACATGGAAGGCAAAACGAAGACATGCATTATTTTATCATATATAGACATAGTCGGTGAGAGGAATCACCACATTAACTTAACACATCTGGACGTGGAAAGAAAGAAGAATTATCACATTAGCTTATCACATGTACACATGAAAGGCATGCGTAAACACAACCTTATCTTATTATAATAGAGGGGCATGAAAGGCTAGAGGAAATACCACAGTATTTAATTGCATTTTGGCATGGAAGACAAAAAGAAACATTACATTATCTTATCACATCTGGACTTGGAAGAAAAGTGGAAACACCAAGATATACTATCACATCTGGTTGTGAAAGGCAAGAGGAAACGTCACATTAATTTATTGCAATTGGGAATTATTCATATTTTCATTTTATCCGGTATTATCTTGACAATTTGTAGCCCATGAAGATGTTCATATTGCCTTTCCATTTATTGCCTAGAGTACTTTGAAGTTTCATGTAGAATTTCTCCTTAACAGATTCATCCTGATTATTTGTCGGTGCGAAGCACTCGCTCACGTCAGTGTTTATTTTCTTCGTTTGTTTGTGTGTGTGTAGTTCTAACTGTTGCTGTTATTATTCCAGGTTGTACTACTTCCTTCCAGCAAATGCTTTTTCTCCGTCTGTAAATTACTTTAGGGACGATCCTTGAGTGTGTGTGAGTATCAAGATGGAGTCGGGGGTGGTGTCTTCTGTATCGCCTCAGAAGAGCATTGATTCATCTATGCTTAGAAGCTTCTAGCTTGTTCCGTTTCACTTGTCTCACATAATCCGAAAATGCTAATCCTAAAATATTTCATTTCTTATAACACGAGTGCTGTCTTTCCCAATTCATATATAGTTTTAATATTGAGATTTTCATATGTGAAATTAATTAATCAGCGATCCGGACTCTTCGAGAATTCTCGGAATCACATTATACGTCTTCTAAATGAGCCTTTGCCACTCTTATTTGGCAGATCGAGTCGTTTTCTTTATCTGTAGATTTGTTAATTATTGGTTAGAATTTGCATAAAGTTTTCCTCGGGATGGTGAAACCAGCCCCAAGCTAACATCTCCTTAGTCTGTAATGTCTCGCCTGATGGGTCACAGTATTACCGGTCTTTTCTTCTATTGTAGACCCCGGTAACACACGGGTACTTACTTGCCTTCTAGGATGAGATTTAAAAACAAAAAGGAGATCCCGTGTGCATATTGTGCGCGGGAGAAATCCCTTGACAATTAGGAATACGCAAAGTATGAACGTAAGTGATATTTCAAGGCAGCAGGAGGAGGGACAGGAGGAGAAGAAGATGAAGAAGAAAAACAAAAAGATGAAGAAAATATTATGAAGAATAAGAACAAGTAGGAGCAGGAGGAGGTTGAGGAGGAGGAGGAGGAGGAGGAGGAGGAGGAGGAGGAGGAGAGGAGAAGAAGATGAAGAAGAAGAAGAAGAAGAAGAAGAAGAAGAAGAAGAAGAAGAAGAAGAAGAAGAAGAAGAAGAAGAAGAAGAAGAAGAAGAAGAAGAAGAAGAAGAAGAAGAAGAAGAAGAAGAAGAAAAAGAGAGTAGTGTAACGCGGGCTCTATCACCTCGTTTGGTGGATCGTATGTAAATCAACAATTTATCGATCCTGATCCATGAAGAGCGATAATTCCTTTTTCTTCAAAAAGTAGGCGTAGTTAAGTGACTCATCAGAGTGAGTGTGGTCAAGTGGTCAAGAGATGGTGGTCAAGTGGTAGTCAAGTGACCCACTTGTATACATATAATGAAACCTATCGTTTCTGGCCCTCAGATCCATAAAACACCATTATGTTCCGCCGGGAACCCGTCAAACGGATTAGTTTAATAAGGATATGTAAGGGGGGAAAATCGATAATTAAACCACTACTCGCTCCTTTTGTACACCTCGAGTGATCACTTGACTACCTTTTACATCATCGCTAACTTTAACCACCACTGTGTCACTACACGAACCCTCCCCTACAATTTAAGGTGTCACTTGACCACCCTTGACCACTTGACCAACTCTTGAACACCTCTTGACCACCTCTTGACCACGTCATCGCTCACTATAACCACCACCGTGTTACTACACCCACCTTCGCCTATAATTTAAAGGGTCACTTGTTTACCCCTTGACCACTTGACATCTTTATCACCTCTTGACCCCATCTTGACCATTTTTGACCACCTCTTGATCACGCCATTGCTTACTTTAACCACCACCATGTCACTACACGTACCCTTCCCTACAATTTACGGGGTCACTGGACCACCTCTTGACTACTTGACCACCTCTTGACCACCTTTAGCCACGTCTTGACCACCTCTTGACCACGTCATCGCTCACTTTAACATCCACCGTGTCACTACACATACTCTCCCCTACAATTTAAAGGGTCACTTGACTATCCCTTGACCACTTGAACACATATTGACCACGTAATCGCTCACGTTAACCACAATTGTGTCACTACACGGACCCTCTCCTACAATTTAAGGGGTCACTTGACCACATTTGACCAACTGACCACATCTTTATCACCTCTTGACCATATCTTGACCATTTATGACCACCAATTGACCACGTCATCGCTCACTTTAACCACCACCGTGTTACTACACCCACCTTCGCCTATAATTTAAAGGGTCACTTGTTTACCCCTTGACCACTTGACATCTTTATCACCTCTTGACCACATCTTGACCATTTTTGACCACCTCTTGATCACGCCATTGCTTACTTTAACCACCACCATGTCACTACACGTACCCTTCCCTACAATTTACGGGGTCACTGGACCACCTCTTGACTACTTGACCACCTCTTGACCACCTTTAGCCACGTCTTGACCACCTCTTGACCACGTCATCGCTCACTTTAACATCCACCGTGTCACTACACATACTCTCCCCTACAATTTAAAGGGTCACTTGACTATCCCTTGACCACTTGAACACATATTGACCACGTAATCGCTCACGTTAACCACAATTGTGTCACTACACGGACCCTCTCCTACAATTTAAGGGGTCACTTGACCACATTTGACCAACTGACCACATCTTTATCACCTCTTGATCATATCTTGACCATTTATGACCACCAATTGACCACGTCATCGCTCACTTTAACCACCACCGTGTCACTACACGTACCTCGCCTATAATTTAAAGGGTCACTTGACTACTCCTTGACCACTTGACCACATCTTTATCACCTCTTGACCACATCTTGACCATTTTATGACCACCTCTTGACCACGTCATTGCTAACTTTAACCACCACCGTGTCACTACACGTACCCTTCCCTACAATTTACTTGGTCACTGGACCACCTCTTGACTACTTGACCACCTCTTGACCACCTTTAGCCACGTCTTGACCACCTCTTGACCACGTCATTGCTCACTTTAACCACCACCGTGTCACTACACGTACTCTCCCCTACAATTTAAAGGGTCACTTGACTATCCCTTGACCACTTGACCACATCTTGACCACGTCATGGCTCACTTTCACCACCACCGTATCACTTCACGTACTCTCCCCTACAATTTAAGTGGTCACTTGACCACTATACCACCTCTTGACCATGTCAGCGCTCGCTTTAACAACCAACGTGTCACTACATGGACCCTCATCCATCTGATCCCTTTGGGACGTAAACGACGCAATCTTGACATGTTGTAACCGAATAAAAGTCGTATGAAAAGTCGTGTGAAAATGTTACAATTTGTATTTGTTTTCTTTATTATTGTTGTTTCATGTTGTATAAAAGACGTACCTACACCTCGAGGTGGGTCACTTGACTACTACTTGACCACCATCTCTTGACCACTGACTACACCCACTCTGATGAGTCACTTGACCACGCCTACTTTTTGAAGAAAAAGGAGTTATCACCCTTTGTGAATCAGGATCGATAAATGATTGACTTATATACGATCCGCAAAATGAGGTGATAGGGCCCGCGTTGCACTACTGAAGAGGGGGAAGAAAAAGAAGGAGAAGAAGGAGGAGGAGGAGGAGGAGGAGAAGAAGAAGAAGAAGAAGAAGAAGAAGAAGAAGAAGAAGAAGAAGAAGAAGAAGAAGAAGAAGAAGAAGAAGAAGAAGAAGAAGAAGAAGAATTGCTAGTAGGTTAGAATATATTGAGCATTGATGCTTTGTTATCAATATAGGGCAGCTATAAATACATAACAAACGTTCAGAATTGTAAAAGCCGTAGTTTTTACACATTTCTGAGGATAAAAGCAAACAAATAATAATAATAATTAACAACTGGGACTGTAAACAACACGACCGAATGACACTAAGTTCATACAATTAAGGCGTTTCGATCACTAAAGTTGTCGTAAAGAAACAACTTGTTTGTCAAAGGATTGGGACGCAGAGATGTTTCCAAGGCACCAGGGCCGGGTTATATACTGGCCAAGACCTATTGACGCGTCCTCGTCGAGCGTCCTGGACAACAGGTCTCTTCGGGGTCCTGGGTAAAGTCAGTAGGATCGCCGATTCCTCCGAAGTCGGAGAGTGTCTGTCTGTACGGCGAGGAACCACCAGTCTGTAGACCAATAAGCCAGACACGGGACAACGGATACTCAACGCAAATCTCAGATCCTGTGTGACATCACACTGATGTTGGACAACAGGAGGCCTTCATCCGACATACAGGACTTCGCGTTGTAGCTCAAGCCAACGAACACAAGCAAGCAAGCAAGTCAAAGGATTGGCTAGGGTGAAAAGGTGCGAATTTTAAAAGATGATTTAACATGCAATTAGTGATTATTTGCAGCCGATTTTTCACTGCAGAAATGGAGCATGATGCTGATGTTATATTAAGATTGTACTTGTAAATAGCATCATTATAGTGGATAAAGCATGATCCCAGGACATTACTGAGTTCTTGTTAGACACCACCTTCCCTCTTGAGTTTTCTTGGTCCATTACTCTATGGCACCCACCATCGTCATCTGCAAACTAACCACTCTCTTACATGGTGCAATTGGTGAAATATTGCACCGTTGCCTCAGTCTTCAATATTAAGTGCAACCTGACTAAAGCTACATTATTATGCCTTCGTTGCCTGGGGTATTGCAATGAGCCGGCATTCATTTAATTGTGAAACCACTGAAGCATATGACTAGTCCTTCAATCGAAATTATTACATTTCATACTCCCACATCACAGTGAGCCTTTAGGGCTGTATTAAATCTTATACGCCCACTTCATAGTGAACCTTTAAGGCAGTTATTACAGAGGAGACATCTGTGAAGACTGCTCTCTTATTTTCCTGTACTTGATTATATTCAGCACGAATGTCCGTGGCTTCCCGGCTTCTGCGGCGTTTTCTAGTGGTTGTTGCTTTAGAGTGTCTTTGTATGCCGAGGTCTGTGGGGATGTGTCTTTGTATGCCGAGGTCTGTGGGGATGTGTCTTTGTATGCCGAGGTCTGTGGGGATGTGTCTTTGTATGCCGAGGTCTGTGGGGATGTGTCTTTGTATGCCGAGGTCTGTGGGATGTGTCTTTGTATGCCGAGGTCTGTGGGGATGTGTCTTTGTATGCCGAGGTCTGTGGGGATGTGTCTTTGTATGCCGAGGTCTGTGGGGATGTGTCTTTGTATGCCGAGGTCTGTGGGGATGTGTCTTTGTATGCCGAGGTCTGTGGGGATGTGTCTTTGTATGCCGAGGTCTGTGGGGATGTGTCTTTGTATGCCGAGGTCTGTGGGGATGTGTCTTTGTATGCCGAGGTCTGTGGGGATGTGTCTTTGTATGCCGAGGTCTGTGGGGATGCTGTTATTCTAGCCTGAAGTTTGATGTTTGATGATAGTCAGTGTATGTAGTATATATTGTGTCCAGGCCACAGCAGGGTAGTTTTCAACAATGTACACCATTGTCATGGAGTTTCTTTATGCTTGGGCTCCTGTACGTACGATGTCTAGATTTGAGGATTTCAGCCTAGGACAGCATCTTCTGTTCCACAATGGACTGGTTATGCTTGCTGATAGTCTTGTTTACATAGCTGACTAGCATATCATTTATGCTATTTATCAAAATATAGGGGTAACTATCTTTGTGTCAAGGTAAGTTTGCCTTGGTGGATTGTAAGTTCACATAATATATGTATGTATCACAATCATTAGACTTGCAGGACTACTGATCAACAGCTGGAAGTCATTTGATATTATCGTTTTGCACTCTCTCTCTCTCTCTCTCTCTCTCCTCTCTCTCTCTCTCTCTCTCTCTCTCTCTCTCTCTCTCACACACACACACACACACACACACACACACACACACACACACTTTCTCAAGCCATCTACTCCTCATTTCCTTAAGTTACAACCGTAAGGAAAAGAGTTCTTAAGAGCTATATTGAGATAATCCTGAGGTACGGAGGCGAATCATTGACAATTAGCATACAAGTGAGAGCTGATGTGAAAGCCGCGGAGTTCTGGTTTTGTAGAAGAATGATAAGAACAATGAAAGTATTTGGAAAGAAGTTAACTCACAAAGAGAACTGGTTACTGGCATCAGATGCAGACAGTCCACATTTTCTCGACATGACACGAGAAGAGGAAAGCTGGAGTATGTCATCACAACGAGATAGTGGGGATGGAGGTGGGGTGGAGGCAGGGGAAACCAAGAAAGATGATGCTGGACAATTTGACATCGTGGCATGGACAAACATCAGTATCAGAAATGATTGGCAGCACAAGAGGGAGAGAGGGAGAGAGAGAGAGAGAGAGAGAGAGAGAGAGAGAGAGAGAGAGAGAGAGAGAGAGAGAGAGAGAGAGAGAAATGTTCTGCACAGGGTTTGCTACACGATAATGATTAGTTAGTTAGTCGAGGTTCCACCTTCACGGCAACGGGTCGTCCCCATTATGCTCCATTCTCGTGCCAGCAAATATCACTCAAAATGTTCTCCTATGTCCAATGTGAAAACATGACAATGTGAGTACACGATAATGATTGTAAACAGAAAGTGTCTTTCAGGGAAATTTGGGGAGGAAGGGAGCTGATTTTCCAAAAAAAAAAAAAGTTGCATATCCTTGATAGGGCGTCACAGTCAACTCTAGTATTGTTTAGCTATTTGTGATTTCTCGGCAAGTTTACACTCAGTTGTTTGCCATTGATGAGCTGCTGACCGAGTGACTAAAGTGCCGGGTTCTCCTTCGGGAGACCCGAGTTCAAAACCTCGGTAACGTGTGAATATGATTTTTCTGTCGAAGCAAAACGAAAACCCTAGCCTACACCGCTCGCGGCGACTGCGCTAGCCAGGCAGCCTTCATTCCTCGGGCTCAAGACCCCTTCCCCTCTCCCCCGTCCTCCTCCGCAGGGACTACAGTCAGTGGATGACAGTTTTTGAGTTTGCCATTGCTTTCTGATAAGCTACCTCATAATACCGCGATTTAGTATATGTAAAGACTGGAAAGTTAGTCTATAGCTCAAAGAATGTATCTTCTGTAGGATTACGTTTCTCCAAAGCTGACATTGCATGTTTGGTGGCTGAGAATTGCGCCTTAGCCGGGTAATAGCTTAGTGTTGTAGCCACACACAACACTGGGTACAGTTTCTTCGTTATAAACATCAAAGCAGTTTGGTGAATTGTCTATTCAACACAGGCCTGGATTGATCAACGGAAACGTGTAGACATGAAAACACCTTTTACTGGCTGCTGGCGACAGGACATTTTACTGACTTAACAAGTGATTAGATTCGGCTTAGCGCCGCCTTATGCCTAAGCTTCAGGAAATCATGCACCGTGTGCTATATTATTGCGATAAGGTGTGCAATGATTAATGAAATGTACTACATTATGCATCGTAAGAAAGGGAGATAGATGTATTTGCAATATATGTACTTTAGTCTTCTATCTTATGCAATGCGTTTAATACGTTTGCTGAGGAAAGATTATAACTGTCAATAATAATAGTGATCATAATAATGATGGCAACGGAAGCAATAACAACAATAATACAATTCCATTATTTGTTTTGTTCCACATACCCTTGCATCTCTCATATTCCTCTAGATAGTTCTGCTTTACTGGGATGTATAAGGGAAGCAAATAACAACAATATGATAACTTATCAAGCGTGTCGCAAGAGACGACAAGAAAGGATGGCATGGGGTTGGCTACCATAGAAAACTTTAGCTGAAAACTGCAACCAGCTATTATTCTTCCGTTTGTCACATTACTTGACAGATGATTCTGTTCTCTAGCAGTTAACACAACTACTTTGGTCTAAAGGCCGATAAACTTTTTTTTTATTTAGTTCTTTCCCTGAGCATGACTGTCTTTCATGCTTGCCTGGTGATTTCTATATTTGAAATGCAGTTGATAAGGTCCTGATTACTTCTTCAAATTGTTCCATTTCAAAATGTGCCATCATACAGGCACTTATTGACGGTTTAGGATTATTGTTCTTCATCTGGTATTCATCTATTAGGGTGCGCGCGCGCACGCGTGTGTGTGTGTATGTGTGTGTGGCGTGGGTGTGTGTATGCGTCTATTTGTGCTTGTGTGTGTGATTAAAGAAGATCAAATGGGTTTTAGTTAAATGTAATCAACACTGGATTTATATCCTTGTCACATAACAGGCTAGTAGTGAAGTATGGACAGGGTATCCCATTTTTCTGGGAAGAAGCTGTGGAGAATCCTCTTTCGGTCGGTGGTTCGAACCGGGGAATGTTTTTTTGTTTTTTGGGGTGGGAATTTGAAGTTGGGAAATGTTGGTGGGTGGACAAAATGTTGGAAATTGTAATTTTTTGGGGTGTATATTTTAAATGAAAACCTCAAAAAAGTAAATTATTGTTTAGAATGGATATGGGTTAGTGAAATTCGTTGATAAGGATTAAGGAGTGGGTGGCGGTTATTAATGAGCTGTAGAGGTCTTTTGGTGTAGACACTATCATCATACGGGTTACAAATGAAAACATTAAAAAGTAAAGATGGCCGGTAGTATTGATTGTAGTAGGTACGGCTTAGTGAAATTCGTTGATAAGGGGTGGGTGGCGGTTATTAGTGGTCTGTTGAGGTCGTAGTGGTCGGGTGAGGAAGTTGTCGGGGAAAGTACGTGTAGTGAAACCGTGATGGGTAAAGTGAGGAGAAGACAGTAGTTGTAGTAGTAAGTGTAGAATAAGAGGAATCAGTATTAGGTTTTGTCGTAATAAATGTCGTCCCTGGGGTGATGGGAATCAACATCCAAAATCTTTTAACTCCATTTCATTATCTTGAGGGTCTCCTGGATCTCTGTCCACAAAACCTCATCAGTCTTTGGATCTCTCTCTCTCTCTCTCTCTCTCTCTCTCTCTCTCTCTCTCTCTCTCTCTCTCTCTCTCTCTCTTTCTCTCTCTCTCTGTCTCTCTCTCTCTTCTCTCTCTCTTCTTCTTCTTCTTCTTCTTCTTCTTCTTCTTCTTCTTCTTCTTCTTCTTCTTCTTCTTCTTCTTCTTCTTCTTACCACTGGACCGTGCCCCCTCTCATTCTTTTCCAAAACATACTACACAACTCTAACTTCTAACAAAATGACGAATTAATTTATTAAAGAAAAGTGTGAGGTATGTGCAAAGTGTGTGTATAGAATGTCTGTCGTATAATCTAGGATGTATGCAGAATCAGACCGAGCAGCTCAGAATCAAAGTCTGCTTTCATCACAGTACCGGCCACACAACAGCACCATAGATCAAGTACAGAAGGACCTCACGAAATGATGCGTCTTTCCGGCCAGGTGTCGACTTCCTGCAGTGGCTCTTGGATAGTCCGGATGCCTGGTCACCAATGGTGGATGTAGTCTAATACTGATCATGAATCCGACACACACAGTGTAACTAACATGTCACTAAAAGTTTTGTGATCTGATAATCTTTGCACAGTAAAATAAATGTTTACTGTCACTTTAAAGCAAAATGTTAATTGTTAATTTCTCACAGGAATTCACCATTTGGAAAACACAATGTTAATTGTTAATTTCTCACAGGAATTCACCATTTGGAAAACGCAATGTTAATTGTTAATTTCTTTATATAAAAACTATTGTCCCTGTTACTGGTGGTATTGTAAGTATCTTAACTCTAATATGATGAGAACTACCACGGAGGAATCACGCTTAGATAATCGTCGGTTCCTGCTCAGCAGAGGCCAGGTTCTTGCAGACCCTCTGGGTTATGGGCCTAGTGCAAAGGCCGCTGAGTAAAAACTGCCTTCAATGTTCGAGCCATAATCTTCTTCTATGACTTGTCTGCTAGCTTTTTTGGAAAACATAGTGGAACCTGTTGAAGAGAGAACACCCGGTGAGAGCAACCCGATTCCGACCTTCATTAGGTGAATAGGTGATTATCATAGTCGTAGTAATGGTAGTACACACAAGTAGCTGTCTGACACAGATAAGGACATACAGAGCTTACATTAGCAGACATAATACATGCACACAGTCAAAGGCAAAAAGACAAAACACCAGGACCAGATGGACTGTAGAATTCTACTGTGCTGATGGTATTCCTCCATGCCACTGTCTCAATCCATTCAGCATCTTTTTTCTTGGTCTGCCTCTGCCTCTCTTCCCCTCGATCTTTCCATTTGTCACGATGTTCTCCAATGCCTCGCTTCTCATCACAAGACCGAAGAAAGCTGTTTGTCTCTTTCTTATTGTTGTATATAATGTTCTAGTTTCATTAGCCTGTCTCAGGCAGTAGTTGTTAGTTACTCTGGCAGTTCAAAGAATTCGCAACATTCGCCTCAGGAACTACATCTCTGTTGCTTCCAATTTCTTCTTAATTTGTTCATTTACATTCCACGATTCACTGCCATACAGCAAAACTGGTTCTACAGCTGAACAATACAGATTGTAAATTCTTATTTTCACGTCCTTTTTCATTATATCAACACCTATAATTTCCGTTTTGGTTGTCAGAGATCACCGATACTTCATTGCAAGGTATTGCATTCCGTGTAAGTATTGGAACTCCTCCTTTGTGTCCTTCGCTCTCGAAACGTGTGACCTGGTATCCACTGACTTAAAATCTGTGACGCTCGGTGAGGTGTGACTCTTGTATGCATGCAACATCTATTCTATCTCTATGGACACGATTTGTTAGAGGGACTTTCTTGTTAAAACTTCTTCGGCATTCCACTGTAGTATGTTGAGTGTCCGGGATATTTGGTCAATAGCTCTTACCCTACCCCGTTGTGCCTTGACTCTACAGCACAGGGGAAGGTGACCACCAGTAGTATTGGGTGGACCCCCTCGAGGCAGAGGACCCGGCACTATCACCGCCTGACGGAACTTCACGGAATTAGCATCATACTGATAAATATTTATTTGTGGCATCATAGATTGATTAAGTCACGTTGCACTGTTTTGTCATGCTTTTGGTTCAGCATATCCGATTTCGACAAGCATTTTTCGGGTGTGCTCTCCCCTAGTCTTTGACTGTCCCCAGTCTACCCACAAAGCAGCAGGTGTGTGTCGCTTGGTCTGGTCCCTATTCTTTGACTTGTCCTCCAAGGGAGACCCTACCAGTAGCTGTGCTACCGTCGGCATAGCTCTTGTCGTCATTAGAACACGCAAGCCTCCCCTTCCCCCCCCCCCCCCCCCCCCCCCCCCCCCCCCCCCCCCCACACGACAAGGTGGACACGCGGCAGAGGGGAGGCTGACTTCGAAGGTCTCATAATGAACGGAAGAAATGTTATCAAGAGAGTGTATTGAGATTAATTGGGAATCACTTTCGACGGGAGCCTGTCGTGCAGGGATCATGTAGAAAGAGTTGTTATGGGTTATAATAAGCGACAACGTGCGCTGAAGATTATGCAGTAATAGACGTGGAGCAAAGACTGTTGTTTAGACTATAAATATTTGATTATCTCTGTAACTGAGTATGGATTGGGACTGCCCACAGTGTTAAAGCAGGTGAAACTAGAGAGCACACAGAATGAAGCCATGCTGGTGATCCTGAGACGCACTAGGAACATACATGTAGAGTGTATGCAAGACATCCTAGCTTTACCGATGATTGCAGGCAGGCTCAAGGTGAGGCAGGCTAAATCATATCTGCATGAAGCCATGTTAAGGGTCACAATCTGCTAAGACATAAATAATCATGAATAGCTTATGCAGAGGGCACAATCAGAGAAGTGTGCATGCTTGAGAACACTGGGGAAGGAGAGAAGTGGGTCAGAATGCCAAAGAAATATTCAGACCTGTATACGGTCATACTCATATTGGACCGGAAGTGCATGGATTGACCGGCAGGTTGCGCTGATTGGAAGATGCAACAATTGATTCACGTCAGTTTGCGCATTGGAGATGTGATAATCTATACAGATGGCTATTTGCTGAGGCAAAAAAAATGTGCCTGGGGTTTATAGCGAAAGTTAATGGACGGCGTTTAGTGCAGGAGGGCCAGGCATATGATACTGCGATATCTAGTCTTAGAAAGGAGGTGCAGGCAGTCACCGTGACGGTCCACTGGCTGTAGGACAAACAACACACACACATGTACACTGGGAAAGATGAAGACGCGTGCATCGTGCAGTGGCTTGTTTCAGTTTAAAAAAAAAAATTCAAAGATAAGAAACATCTGTTGGATCTGTTCCCTAGGACTGCTGGTGTGGTAGGAAACGAGAAGACCGGCGGATTGCTGGGTCTATACCGTTGGGTGGGGTATTGGTGCGCAACGAGGCAGACGTGCCCATGGCCTTTGGGGATCATGTGTATAGTGTGGAAGAACAGATAAATCATCATGGCCTAGAGAGAATGGTGCGGCAGGGAGTGACCAGAGGATCTGGTCAATACTCAGTTCTACGTGTGTGTGTGTGTGGTTTGTCCATCAAGAATGATGATGACCATTCATTTCATCCAGTGGGGTTGAATGTATGGGACCGTGAGTTCTAAGATGGCTGATAAGGCCTATTTTGGCTCGAAATGTTCTTTGACAATGTGGGCAAGGAATGCTTGACGTTTCTGGAGGAGGATTTCCTGCATTGGTTTTTATGTCCTGCCTTTTCTTCACAGCTCTTGCAGTCCTGGTTGCCTCACATATGACAGCACCCTTGCGTAATGATGCACGCCACGAATTTCGGTCTCTGGCTGCAGCCTCCCAGGTGTCATGATGAATTCCAAAAGCCTTCAGTGAAATTTTCAGAGTGTCTTTAAAGCGTTTCCTCTGGCCACCTTGGGAGCGTTTACCACAACGCAGTTCGATGTACAAAATTCGTTCTACGAGAAGAGACCCGACGGACATAATCAGATTGCAACTGGCACCGTTAGTACTGAGACTCTTCGCTGACTGTTGAAGATGAGAAAGTAGCACGTGTGGGAAATTATGAGTGTTGCAATGTCGGTTCTTGGTTCAACTCAACTCCTCAAGTCAGTTGCCATTTCTTATACTATTTTGTTGGTATCTCTGGACTGCAAACAGTGTTTACGTCGATGAAACAACATTCGAGAAAGCCCCAGGCATGCAGCATTTTTGGAATTAACAGTGTGTTACATTACCAATAATATCTACTTGCGAAGATCGTCCCAGCTTCGGGTAATAAACAGCATAGATTTACCTTCTATCAATCTTGCATATTTTTGGTTCCGAGTTTCTCTCTCACGCATTCCCTACTGCATTTCAATGTCGGATAACACTGAAAAAAATAATATCGTATACCTCGTCGGCATCTAACTGCAGTCTAGCAAACAAGCTTCCTTTTAATTACACGGATACAGAGTTGTCAAGAGTTGTTTAGTTCACTCAAATTAGCAGTCACCATGACGAACACATATTTATATGATTTTAACATTATCAGAACACAACTCTGTCTGATATTAGCAATGCTATAGTGAACACCGTGCTCATAACAATTATATCAATGTGTACAGCGCTTTCTAGTTAAAGTTAATTGAGATATAGCAGATCTCTCACGGGCGAGCCGCGGTAGTGTAGAGACTATAACCGTGTCTACCGATCAGATGGCCATGAATTTGCATCCAGTCGAATTTTTTTTTTTTTTTAATGTATGGACTCCCAAGCCGATCCAGCCTAAACCAGATACCAGGAAAGGACGTGGGAAGTAAAAGTGACCAGCTACCACGTGGCCCCTGAAGTGCGGTTTGGCCTATACAAATATGGGTCTAGCACCATATGCCTATGATTCCAGAAGGCGTGTAGAAGGGTGCCTGACTTGACTGACACCTCTCCCTGATCTCAAATGGTTTGCTAGGTTTGCAGACAGGTAGGCACGACCATAAGGAAGGCAGCTTGACGAAAAGGTCACAGTAATTCCACGGCAGATACTGCCATCGGCATATGATAGTTCATCAAGGTTCTAGGTCACGATAATATGAGGTGAGGTTATCCGTTCTCTTCCTGACACCCTGCTCTGTCCCCAACACTGCCATTCCCAGAACATGCTGAACATTTTCTAGGCTGGGTCGATCCCAGAACATGCTGAACATGATCCAGTATCCATCTCATAGGCTGGGTCGATCCCGGAATCATATTGGTTGGGAAAAATAACATTGCCGCTGCAGGAGATTGAACCTAGACCACTGTCTCAGTAAGCAAGCGCACTAACCACGACACCACAATCAATCCCAACATTGACAACACCCGTGAACTTAATAATAATGTCGCCAGGTGGGACGCTACTGAATTGTAATGGATATGCCAAAGACAAGAACACAGAAGATATAAAGCGAGAGCCAAACGTAACATGGTGTGTCCTTCCCTGTTTTTATTTCAATCATGTAGGTCAGCATGGCCGAATGGATAAGAATGCGTGTTGTTAAACATCCGGTGTCCTGATGCCGAGGTAAGGGGTTTAACCCCTACACCGGACAGTTGGACTAAAATGTTGACCTGTCGTCCTTGACTTAGAAATGTTAAATACAAGGGCCTCTGAAGTCGGAGTGGGTTCGCCTCATGTCTAAATTGACATGCAAAATTCAGTCCAGTACTAATAGAACCCGTGTGTATGGACTAATCTTGAGTTCAAAACCAATCAATCATGTGCCATGCCGGAAAGCGTGGGCGGTCATGACTCGCCATTTCTCTCGATCACCAGAGTCGTGGATCAGCTCAGTGTTCCTGTCTCGTCCATACCATGTGTTCAAGCCATCCAGATATTTTCCTCTCGGTCTTCCTCTTGGTCTGTTCCCTTCTACCTTGCCAGTTGTCACCAAGTTCTCCAATCCATTTCTTCTCATAATATGTCCAAACAATTTTGACTGTCTACGTCTAATTTCTCTAATTAATATACGATTGTCATTTATGTAGTACTTGGTCATGGGTTTTTCTGTCTGCCCACGGTATTCTTTGCATTTTCCTCAGAAACCACATTTCTGCAGCCATCAGATGTTTTCCAGCTTGACTGCACATTGTCCAAGTTTCACATCCATACAAAAGAACAGGCTCTATGTAGCACCTCAACACTCTATTTCTCGTTTCAATTGACATCTTTTTATTGGTCAGAATGTTTTTCATCTTGCTAAAGGCTACTTTCGCCATGGCGATTCTTGTCATAATCTCTTCAAGGCATCTCCCATCAGATGTTATGACTGTTCCGAGATAATTATACCGATTCACTTCTTGAAGAATAGTCCCATTTACTTGTGTATTACATTGTGGTATTTCATTCTTCCTAGTGACTACCATAACCTGTGTCTTTTTACAATTTAATTATAACCCCAGTTGCTCATTGTGTACAACATCTACTAATTGTTGCAGATTCTGCGCATTGTCTGCAATCAATACTGTTTCATCTGCATATCTAATGTTATTGATGTTTCGTCCTTCAATGCTTCCATTTATATCTTCAACATTTCTGAAAATATTTTCACTGTATAGGGAAAAAAGACCTGGAGACATTACACATCCCTGCCTAACACCTCTCTTAATAGGCTGATATTGTCCCACTTCATTATCAATCCTTATGGCAGCTTGTTGTTTCCCCCGGTAAAAATGGCGACGACGTGATACGTTTATTCTTCGGGAGACGTTGTTTATTGTTTTCCTGTGGATTATGTGGTGTTATTTCGTATTCGTTTATTGGAAGTGTTCAAAAGAACTATCGGAAGGCAGGTGGTGGATGCAATTTTGAGGGCAGCCGACATATATATGTTGGTTATGGTCTCAAGTTTCGCGACGGCAGGCAGAGGATCTCTTTCGCGAAACAATGTCTGCGGTCACCCGACGAATATGGTTACTGCCATAGAGGAAAGCAACGGCAAACTACCTCTTTAAAAGTGCCTAGTACATTATGATTCGCCTAAAGACTGATCATCGCAAGACAAGGACAGAGACATTAAAATTAGAAACATGAAATGTTAGGACTCTAAACGACGACGAAAAATTAGATAACATAAAACAAGAAATGGAAAGAGAACAAATTAATATTTTAGGGATGTGCGAAACGAGATGGACAGGAGCAGGCATCAAGATAGTTGAAGATTTTAAGATTATTTATTCTCGAGGTGAAGATCGTCAAAGGGGAATGGCAATTATTTTGGACTGGAAAACATCAAAATCTGTTCAAGGATATTGAGTTCAAAACGAGCGAGCGCAAAAAAAAAAATTTCTTTGTTATCAATTTCATGTTATAAAGAAAGCATGATACAATCAGAATGGGTGGGTAGCGCAATCCGTGGAAACAGGATTGAACACAGCCATTCAAGTAGTTGTGAACATTTGAATAATCAACAAAACAGCAACTGGGGCTCTGGGATCTTTAGCCACATAGATTAAGTAGTGTGCTTCCCAAATGAAATACACAGTAATAACATTCTTATGTCTGGCGGTAATATTGTTATCATCATCATCGTCAGCCTCATCATCGTAATCATCATCAACGTTTACTCATTGGATGGGGATTGGTCTACGAAATACGGGGATGTTCCCATTTACCCTTGAGAATTATTTTCACTGTCCCGAGGCTGGAACTGCCAGGGATATGTGACGTGGTGGGGCCTTCACATTTTGCAGGTCTGAGTAAGCGGAGGAGTAAGTCGTCAATCTTCCCCTCACTTAGCGAGGCGAAGAACGGAAGCGTCGACCCCTGGTCCAACCGCGCTCAACCCATTGTCAGCGTAGCTCCCTATTAACTATGCTAACCCGTCCGCAAGCCTAAAATAACTACAGGACATTTCATATGAAGTAGTTGCACCTGCGTAATATTAATCACACGACATGTCGACTGTCGATTGGTCTAAAATATGGGACTAGCACCATATATCCAATGCGCCTCAAGGTGGGAACAAGATTCCTTTACTGTTAGTGATAATCAGGTCATCAGTTTTGTGGTTAGAGATCGTTGAGCACTTTGGGCCCCAACTATTTCTTTGCTTTGAATTTATATCAATTCACTCAACAAACTAACACGATGCACTTACACAAGCAGACAATGTAACCTGACATAAATACAAGGCACATGTACAAAAAGAATGGTCTCCTAGAGATCAAAGACAACAAGTCTTGTTTAGCTACCTTGCATATTGTGACAGCCGTGCAGCCTTGCTATTCATAGCAAGGCTAAATACCAGGATGTAGGTCGCACATAACAACGTCGTAAAAAAACCGAAAGTCATTGAAAAGGCTGAACAACTTGACAGAATTCGAGAAATAAATGAATGGAACATGGCGGACTGGGGCAGAATGACCTTCACTGACAAGTCTCTAGATAAGCAGCTGGGAGATATATTTAGCCAACTCTTTGAAATCATCAATTTCATGGAGACATAGAAGGCTGAATTACACTATGTTAAGGTGCCAAAAGCAGATACTATGTGATTTAGAAACATTGTTAGGTTCTTTGCAGTAGGCACACCAGCGAAGTTGATAGCGAACTGCACTGCTAAAGTCATGAGCACCGTCGGGCGTGGGTGTCATTCCTAGGCTCACACCTCAGAAAGTGAGGGCAAGATTGGCTCCCCCTCCGGCACTAACGCACCATTTCCAAAATACAGATTTAACCTTTCCCTCTCCAAGCTTGCTTGCTTGCTTGCTTGCGTTCGTTGGCTTGAGCTCCAACATGAAGTCCTGTATGTCGGATGAAGGCATCCTGTTGTCCAACATCAGTGTGATGTCATTAAGCTAAGAAACAACCTTGTTATGAAAGGCCGGTACTGGAAGTTCATGTATGTGGAGACATATATTAGAATATAGCCAGGCCTTGATTTAACAAAGCACAGAGAATTGGCTGTGATTAGACCGAGGCTAAGGATTGTTCCTCCACAGGATGTTAGATATTTCAAAGTCAACACGCTCCAAACCAATACCCAGAGACAGTTGAAAGATTACCGAGAAACAGAAACTAAAGAAATAAATTTTTTAACTTGCCTCCCTAGTATTTTTTTCTCCCGCTAAAATGCCAAGGTCGCCAGTGGTGCACCAAACACTAAGAGAATCGTCCGGGAAGAAACATCATATTGTGTATTCTATTTCAGTGGCAATTTCTGTTATGATAGTATGTCCAGAAATTAATGCCGTCATTCACGATCAATTATTTTGAAAACTGTCTGTTGCATCGTTATGAAAGTTTTCCTGCCGTCTTATATTTACCCACACCCAAGGAACATGTCTTTGATAGGTCCAAAAGCAACTTAAATCATCGAAAGCGGCGACATTTCTTTGATGTTTTTGGGAAAATGTAGTGAATTCACGCTAACAAACTAGTCTTGCAGTAAACCACGTTATTTCTGGTAAGGACACAAGTACAAGGCGTAGCCAGATTCGAATGGGAGTGGCTGCAATGAAAAAGTAGCTTAACAGTCGACAGGGTTGACTGCATTGCACCGGGTTTTTATCCCATATGGTTCAGTCTCTTTCCGCAGGGCGAAAAGCGTCGCATAAAGCACGAACTCCGTAGCTCCAGCGACGACCCTCGGGAGTCTCCGAAAAAATGCGCTCGTGAAATGAAGAAATCGAACATACAACCTTCGGAGCCTGAGTCAGACGGATTGACCACTTCACCACGGAGACTCTCGAGAGGGGTGCAATGTGTAATATTAGTAAAGACAGAGAATTTACAGAGGCTTGGGATAAATAATGTTTAAATTGACAGGAAAGTATAAGGAATATATTTCTTACCTTATTTTTCATTTCCTTCTTGTTTCTTCAGCTGCTGGTTAATAATTGTACACAAGTATTCATGTTACTAGGATGCATTTAGCTTTTTATATTGAGTTCGTGAAAGCTTCCAAATAGCTGTGCGTTAATGTGCGTATGGAGTGACCAGAAATGATACCGCAATTTAGTCATCATGTGTCCATTTTTAAGGATCTGTTCAGCTGTCTGTGTAGTTTGTTCACACGTACACATGGGTGACAGACTCGCTTTGAGTCTTCGTGAAAGATTGTCTACTCTGCTGTTTACTGTTCAGAGACGGAACATGATTACCTGTTTTGCAGTATGAAAATAGTTGTCAGTGTCTCTGTAGTAGGCTTTCTTCTTAACGACCAAGATGTTGGTCCTCTTTTCATTGAAGTTTATAGATTGATTCGTATGCACGTGTGTTGTCCCCTAATTTGACAACGTGTTTGCTCTCACGTTTCTTGTTATGCTACAGTATGTCAATTTCCACCGCAATATTTCTCTTCTGTTGGCATTCAATGCGTTTAGTGTGTGTGTGTGTTTTATTTTACAATACCAGTTGTTTGTCACCGCTGAGGACTTGCGGAATTGAAAATTCATCACTGTGGAATACAAACTGTTGCCATTGACATTGTGCTGATGCTGTAATGTTTAGGGCCTGCAATTCTTCTGAATATGTGGAGCAAAATATCCCAGTAGGTGTGCATGTGGATTAATGTCTGCGATCTGCCCAGACCTTAATCGGTGTCGGAGGATTCCTATCGGTTGCATAAAATTCAATCCATCCTTTCTCCATTAGTCATCATCCTTTTTCAACACATGGTCCTCACATTTTTTCCAGCAACTTTTATCAATTTTTAATAGCGCGGTCTGAGTTAGTATCTTGACGTCAGACAATTTGAATAGATTGATTGATTGATTGATTTAGAAACCGACATCACAGCATTCGGGTCATTCCCATAAGCGCTCCGTCCTCAGCAGCCAGCGAAGAGTTCCAACACCAATAATTCCAGTAGCAACCTGATTATATGTCCGTCTCGCCTTTCCTCTGAGCGTCGAGCCTCGGCCAGATCCCCTCGTCACTCCTCGCTGCCTCATTCTTGCCAGACTATGGTGATCCATTTGCTCCTCCGAGGTGTACACGTGCTCCCACAAGGCCGCAACCACGTCTGCCTTGTCATGCATCAATGCCGTAGGTATTTTGTCTTCTTGGGCAACTACATTGTGATATGATGCATTGTCCATAATTAGACAAGACGGTCTATCTAGGGATAGAAGCACGGTATTCTCGAGCCAATCGCTAAATACATTGCCATTCATCTCATTATTATAATCCCTATTGTCTGTATGCTTTGATACGAACACGAGCCCAGCATTTGCAGTAAACCATTTTGAGTACTACCAGCATGGGCTATGACGAAACGCTGTCCTTTACTACTGGGCACATATCGCGTTATCTTTCCGTCCACTGATTGCCATTCCTTTTCACTTGTGTGGTGCGCATTGATCCAGGTTTCATCCAAATACACTAATGTCATAATTTTATTTGCGCATTTCCCTTATTTCACGTAGGTATCTGCTTCTCGTGGCTCCTAAATGCGGTTGCTCGCAAATGATATTTCTACCTCCCTTGTACTTTCTAAACGTGAAGCCTTATATGAAAGGACCCACATTAATGACACACCTCTGAAGATACTGCGACACCACTGAACACTCCCCGTTTCACTTCTCAAGGCTCTTTTCGTAAGGCCAATCCCGTGAAAAACGTGAAAATTTACTATTGAACGCTCATGTTTCCTCGTGAAGATGTAATACTTCTAATAATGTGCACTTCATCTCTGTCCCGTAAATTATATACCGCATATAAACAAACTTTGAAATCTGCTGTACAATCTCCAGAACAAAAATTTGTTTGTTGGGTGGACATCATGATAAGGTTATATGCTAAATCTCTCAATTTTTCTCTCAGCTGGTTACTGAGATATGGAATTTTATATTGGGGCAGACAAAAATAAATGGACTATAACATTCTTTTCTTTAACTGTCTAGTAATAATTACCTCTCAGCCGGTAACAATTGTTGAATCAACTGAATCGTTCTAGTTATTGCGGAGTTTACTTCCTTTTGTTTTCTTTGGGCTTCGGTTATACATGTCTTTGTTTGCCCAGCTAGCTCCACTTCCTGCTTTAGGAAGTCCAGTGTTTTCATTCTGATTATTTTAATTCATATCTGAGTCCGTGTCACCATGCAATAACATTAGTGCGTCTAAATCACTTCTGTACCAGTATGTATGGGGACATAGCACAATAACAACACTGAGACCGTGCTGCCAAGACACCATCCAGCTTCTACCATTCATAAATTTGAATAACAATTGCTGGAGACTTGTGGGAAGAGCGACAGAATGTTGTTACAGCCAGACATAATGCGAAGGGATATCAAATGCCCTTTGTGAATGGAGAAACGGCGCGTCTAAGAGGCCACCCACGCGCGCCAATTTTCTGTCGCATTTCCGTCGAACCTTCATTAACATATAATTTGCATGTTTGGCGGCCTGTTTACAGGCAGCTGTTGGTGTATAGAACCAGGGTTGCCATTCTAGATATTGTATATCCAGATCTAGAGGTTTTGCCGGCGTCTGGATACCGTTTTCTGACGTTTGGATGCTGGATCCTATTCTAGATACTTTTTATTTAGAGTTGGATATTTTGGATACTTTCTAGATTTTACTCATCTTTCCGTGTCATTTACCCATTTTTTGTTTTGTCTGGACACGCGTAAATTATGGTAACTGCCATTATTTAAACTTTGAACTGACTTTGGTCAACGCTCAACAATCTGGCAACCCCCCGGTAATGAGTAAAGGGGCGCATAAATTATAATAACATTGTTTGAACTGTAAACTCACTGTGCTGCGACTTATTGCTGTGATACCGACTTTGTTCATATGAATGTCATATGAATTTGACTGCAAATGGTACAGGTAAAGTCTCGATAATGGTTAGTATCAACCATGGCGTTTATGCAAAATTGAAGGAAGATATCGCATCTTTAATCCTCATAAAATGTGCGTGTCATTCCTTTTTCCATTATCACATGCCTCATCAGAATGTTTACCAAGGAATTTGAAATTCCATATTGCTGAAACACATAACTGGTTCTCCAAATCATCTGTCAGACAACAGCAATAACAATTTATATAAAGCATTAAATGATAGTTCCTCACCACTGACAATTCTGTCATATTGCAAAACTAGATGGTTATCAATTCAACCAGCTGTTGAAATAATTGTGAACCAATGGTTGGAGTTGAAGATACACTTCGAAATAACAAGACAAAGTGAAAAGTGCTACACAGCTGAAATACTATATGGAATGTACAGTGATGAATAAAATTTGGCATTCCTTCTCTTTTTACAACCCATTTTAAGTGAAGTGCAAAATGTTAATACACGTTTGAATCTCAAAATGTTGACAAAATTAAATTACTTGACGATCTCACTTTGCCATTTCACTCAATTGGTAAAAGACTTATACTGCCAACTTCTAAATCTGACTTGCTCACTTGCACTATAGAGAGCTATTTGGCTCCTAAGGCATACCTGGGATACCAAATCGAATCAAAAATTGATGGTCTAAAAACAAAAGGACTGTTAACAGAAAACGAAGAGAACAACTTAAGAAAGCGCTGTCAAGATTTTCTTCTCTCATTATTCAAGCAATTGAAGCAGAGACTTCCTGAAAATTTAGATGTATTGAAAAATAGTTCACTCTTTTCTGTTAACAACATACTTCAGCCAGTAAAGGACGTATCAAAATAGTGTCAAGTTATGAAATTTATGGAGGCTGCTGATAATAGCATTAATAGAGTGGCGGAAGCAGAATTTCAGTTAACCAAAATATATTTGGTTGATTGGAGAAACAAAACAGAAACTGAAGATTTTGGAGTGAAGTAAGACAATTTAAAGACGCCCCGGGTAACAGTCCATTCTGTAAGCTCTTTGAATATGCGATGTCTGCCATGATACTACCCCATTCAAATGCTGATGTGGAAAGAGTTTTCAGTACTATGAGTTATACACAATGTAAACTAAGAAACAGGATGAAACTTGACCTCTTAAATGCTATTTTGACAATAAGATTTGGCCTGATGAGAGCAGGAAAATGCTGTTCAACTTATCAGCTCCCTGACCGTGTATTAAAAGAGCTTGGAACAGCTAAAGCATACCAGAGTCATTTTGAATCTGAAGCTTCAACTTCATCATCCAAGCTAAGTGCATCTTATGAGACAGACATCAGTGAAAATGGGGACATGATTCTATAGGGTAAGTCACATCAATTTTTGATTTTACTTTTAAAAAAAATATTGCATGTTGAGGGGATACATAGAGCCTGTTCTTTTGTATGGATGTGAAACTTGGACAATGTGCAGTCAAGCTGAAAAACATCTGATGGCTGCAGAAATGTGGTTTCTGAGGAAAATGCAAAGAATACCATGGACAGATAGAAAAACCAATGACCAAGTACTACAGGAGACAAATGAAAATCGTAAATTGATTAGAGAAATTAGACGTAGACAGTCAAAATATTTTGGACATGTTATGAGAAGAAATGGATTGGAGAACTTAGTGACAACTGGCAAGATCGAAGGGAACATACCAGGAGGAAGACCGAGAGGATGGCTTGGCCACATGGCATGGACGAGACATGAACACTGAGCTGATCCACGACGCTGGTGATCTAGTGAAATGACGAGTCATGACTGCCCAAGCTTTCCGGCATGGCACATGATTGATTTATATCCCTTACAGGACGTTAGAGTCAACATCAGCATTTTTCAGCTGCTGTTGATGTACTAGGCAAGATTACGCTCAGTAGTTTGCCATTGCTTTCTGAGCGACCGGCTCACATACCCCCGTAAGTTACCACGGCGGCTAGAACCGCCGCCGGTTCGGGCGCAGCTGCGTTACTCACGAAAATATACGGGGTTACGGTGAAAGCCGTAAATCACTACGCCAGGGAGACCGGCAGTCACATCAATACATATGTAATTTCTTACTTTCTCAATCTGGATATTTTTCCTAGATACTTTCCAACGAAATCTAGATATTTATGGATGCTGTTTGGGCGTTTCTAGATATATTTTTTTTTTGGTCCAACCAAAAAAAAAAATAGTTGCAACGCTGTGACTGTGCAGAACATGCAACCAGTGCATGATCGCAAGAGGGCGCAAGTCAAATGTGCCTATCTAGGCATTTATGAATGCATTTTTAGTTTTGTTCTAGAATGCGACTGGTCTGTAGATTTTATCCAATGTTGGGTATTAAGACGATATAAATTATAACTTGTGATTCAAAATAAACCCAAAGTTCAAATCACGAATGGCAAAAAGTAACATTTAACACTGCCAGTGTTTTGGAGGAAACCGGGGTAGCGCTGTGGCCAGCACGCTTGTCTGCAGGCTCAGTGGTCGTGTGTTCACACATCTCCTTTAACACAAGTATTTTAAATTTGAATTATTTGTTATTTACCTGGACTCCCAAGTCAAGCCAGCTAAACGATGGATACGGGGACATCTTCCAGGAAGTAACAGAGGCCGGTGTGGCACTGACCATATCACCCAGCCGGTGCTGATTGCTCTAACACATGGGGATGGCATCACACACCCACTTCTCAAGGTGTGAAAAGGGGTCGTCTGCGTTTTATTTATTTATATAAACCCCTCTGTTGTGTGTCCACCGTGACGAAGGAGAGGGGCTTGCGCGTTCCAATGACCCCAAGAGCTATGCCGACGGTAGCACAGCTACTGGTAGGGTCACCAATGTCGGACAGGTAAAAGGAGAGGAACCAGGCGAAGAGACACACAAAACTGCTGCCTTGTAGGTAGACTAGGGACAATCAAAGGCTATGGAAAGCACCCCGAAAAATGCTTGTCGACATCGGATGTACTAAGCCACAGGCTTGACAAAGCAGTGCAACGTAACTTAATCAATTCATGATGCCACAGATGGAAATTAATCATTATGGTGCTAATCCCGTGAAGTCCCACCAGGCGGTGATAGTGCCGGGCCCCCTGCCTCGTGGGGGTCCACCCATGACTACTAGTGGTCATCTTCCCCTGTGCTGTGGAGTCAAGGCACAGAGGAGTAGGTTAAAAGCTATTGACCAAACATCCCGGACACTCAACATACTACAGTGGAATTCCAAAGGAGTTTACAACAAGAAAGTCCCCTTAACACATCGTCTTCTTAAAAATAGAATAGATGTGCACGCATTCAAGAGACACACCTCAACGCCAATCGCAAATTCTCAGTCAGAGTATATCAGGCCACACGTTTCGACCGCGAAGGACACAAAGGAGGGGTTCTAATACTTACACGACAGCGAAGTATCTGTGATCTCTGACAACCAAACGGAAATTATAGGTGTTGATATAATGATAAAGGACGTGAAAATAAGAATTTACAGTCTGTATAGCCGAACAGATAAGGACCTTAATATAAAACTAATTATAATATATTTTTATTATATAAATATATATAAATAAAACTATATGAAAATAACTGACACAAACTGCATTATTGCCGGAGACTTTAATAGCCGTTCAGAAAGATGGGGATACTCAGATACTGACACAAGAGGAGATGAAGTGGAGGACTGGGAACTAAACTCAAATCTCCATCAACTCAACAAAGCGGATGATACACCGAGCTTCTACCCCAGAAGGTGATTTACCACTTATACTCCAGACTTAGCTTTCTGCACAGGAGACATCCTCCACAAAATCGATCGCCATGTGCTTGACCAATTAGCAGGTAGTGACCACAGACCAATCAAGCTTGCAATGAATATGGAGTATGTTCCACAGGAGCAAAATCCTTTGCCCGGCTGGAATTACACACGAGCAGATTGGGACAGATTTGCCATACTAACAGACAAATATTGTGAAAACAGAAATACACGATATGGCAACATGAAGCAAATGGTGGAAAGTCTAACCAGAGCAATAATACAGGCGACCACTGAGTCTATTCCAAGAGGAGCGAGGAAAAACTACAAACCATACTGGACTGAAGAACTACAAATTTGGAGGACAAAGTTGAAGATGCCAGGAAGACAGCAGAGAGAGAACAAACAACTGAAGCGAACATCTCTCTCAAAGCCAACTCAGCAAACTCTTCGTTCATCCGGAGTTTTTTTTCAGACGTGATTGCGTTGTGCCTGTTTACAGCAGAGCTGCGTTTTTGCGCCGTTAGGCCGACACATCCGACTTCTGCGGGCATTTGTTGACCGGGTTAACCTTCCCGGGGGTTTCTTAGGACGTTAGACTCTCACTGTTGTGGTGTTATCTCCCATCCCAGCTGGCCCATATAGAACAGCCAAAGGCATCCTGGTCGGCCCTCAAGGGAAGGCAGGGGCAGACCATGGGCATTCCCCGCCATCCAAGGAGACTTCCATAATTGCAGAGCCATCACAGAGCGCTCTGGTACTGGGCTCACCCAAGGAATCGTCACGTCCTGCACATGGCTGCTTAGCCTCACTTCCGTATATTGGGCCTTCCGTTCACCATAGGCTGTTCTTCCAGAAGCCAGAATAATGCAGTTTGCAGATGACATCCACACAGTGAGCTTTCGATTCGGACTTTCCACGTAATGGATTTGCTATCCAAGCAATATTCCATTTTGTGCCACTAGGACGCTTTTTCCACCTTTTATGAAGCCCACACAGTGAGCTTTCGATTCAGACTTTCCACGTAATGGATTTGCTATCCAAGCAATATTCCATTTCATGCCTCTGGGAGGCTTGTGTAACCGACATGCCTGTGGTATGAAGTGTGGCAGTCTAAATACTTCTTCATCTACATTTAAATGTCAACCTGAATACAGTTAAAGTAAGCTGCAGTCGACTTGAGCTTGTTGATATCTCCATAAAGCTTGTCCTCGAATGAAGCAGGTGTGGGCCAAAATATCTTTCTCTGTTCTGCATATATTGGGCATATATCAGCTATTTGCGTGTCTTTATTTTCCTCCATCAAGAGCATTTCTGCTGCAGTTTTCAGAGCCTCTACCTCCGCTTTGAAGTTACTTGAAAACTTTCCAGTTGCCACTGAATGTGTTTTTTTCACTCCATTTTTTAAATTTAGGAGAATTCCTCCTCCTCCATTCTCTACTGAATTTTTGGCTGATCCATCTGTATATGCATGGGTCCAATTGCTGCTTGGGTAATGTTCTTTTATGTAGTTTAGGGTTATTTCTCTTCTTTCGGTTTCATGCTGAGTGTTCTTTTTCTCAATACCAGGAATGTTTTCTATCATCTCAGGCAGTTGCTGCTGTCTCCAAGCTTTGAACTTGTCTGCATTGTAAATGGGTTTGACTGTTGATATGTTAAGTATGGGATCTGCCCTAATCTTTCGTTTTGCAGTTTCTACAAAGTTGCTACGCTTCAGTCTTCCCTTTCCAAAACCACTAAACCTTTTATACATAGGGTGGTCTGTCAATCTTCTAAATTTTTCAGCTTGTTGCTGGGCTCTGCTATCTCTTCTATCCAGCATTGGTTGTAAACAAGTGATCTTTTCCAATTCATTAATAGGCGTTGTCTTCAGGCTTCCAGTTATGATTCGCATTCCTTGATTTTGGACTCTACTTATTTTGTTAAAGTTTGGCTTAGCTGCTGTTGCCCAAGCTGCAATGCCATATTCCAGTACTGGCCTCACCCGTCCAGTATATAACTTCTTGAGACCTTTCTCATCTGCTCCCCACGTTGTACCAGCAAGCTTTTTCATGATTGCCATTCTTTGCCTTGCTCTTGTTCGATTTTTCTCAACCTGTGTCTTCCATGTCAGGCGACGATCAAAGGTGACTCCTAGATAGTTTGGATTTTCTTCATGGCGCAATATTTTTCCATTCAATACCAGCTTAGGTTGCTGAGTTTTAGTTGAGAGGGAGAACACTGTGCATGTTGTTTTCTCCTCACTTATCTTCACTAGCCATGATTTTGACCGGTCCTCTAGCGCTAATAGGGCTTGCTGTATTCTGCTGTTAGCTGTACTAATATATTCTTCAGATGTCCATATGGCTAGGTCATCTGCAAAGGATGATGTGTGTACTCTGGCTGGAAAATTTTCCGTGATGTCGTTTATATATGCTAGGAATAATGTTGGTGAAAGAACTCCTCCTTGGGGGACACCTTGCTCCAACAGCATCATTTTGCTGGTTTGTTCTTGTACTTTTGTCCTGGCAGTTCTGTTCTCAAGGTAGTGGCTGATCCATTTGTACATTTTCCCACAGACATGCATTTTTTGTAGTTTTACTTTCAGTCCTTCCTTCCATACTTTATCAAATGATTTTTCTACATCTATCCAGACTGCTAGTGTGTGCTTTTTCTCTTGGAAGGCATCCTCTATTTCCTGAGCTATATAGGTTATTTGATCTTCAATGGATCTGTACTTTCTGAATCCTGCTTGATGAGGTGTTAAGAGTTGGTTTTCTTCCAGATGCCATGTTAGCCTGCCATTGATAATGCGTTCCATTAATTTTCCTACACAGCTAAGAAGACTGATAGGTCGATAGCCATTTGGTTCTTCCAGGTCTTTTCCTTTCTTTGGGACTGGTATTAGTATAGCTTCCTTCCATGCCTGTGGGACTATTCCCCTCTTCCAGCTGTAGTTTAGGACTGCTAGTAGTTTCTTTTTTGCCTTAGTGCCTAGTCCTATTAGCATTTCATTTGTGATTCCATCCTTTCCTGGTGATGTCTTCTTTTTTAGGGTATTCATTGCCTGTTCCATTTCTTCCATTGTTAGATTTGCCATCATATATTCTGCTGCTGTCTCTGTATATCTATGATGTATCTGTTTATCGTTGATTGCTTTCTTCTGTTCGGCTGTAATATCAATGTGGTTTGCACTGGCATAGTGTTCCATTAGTGCATTTGCAGCCATTTTTCCTGTAAGCAAGGCATTTCCTTGTTTAATTGTTATTTGTTTGTTTCTAGGTCCTTCATTGTTCATGGCTTTCACTAGTTTCCATAGTTTGTTTCCATCCCTGTCAAAATTCAGGTTTTCTGTTTTTTCCCTCCAACAATCTCTTGTTGTTTGATTTACTGTTCTTTTATATTTTGCTGAGATGGCTTTGAGAGAGATGTTCGCTTCAGTTGTTTGTTCTCTCTCTCTGCGGTCTTCCTAGCATCTTCAACTTTGTCCTCCAAAATTTGTAGTTCTTCAGTCCAGTATGGTTTGTAATTTTTCCTCGCTCCTCTTGGAATAGACTCAGTGGCCGCCTGTATCATTGCTCTGTTTAGACTTTCCACCATTTGCTTCATGTTGCCATATCGTGTATTTATGTTTTCACAATATTTGTCTGTTAGTATGGCAAATCTGTCCCAATCTGCTCGTTTCTAATTCCAACGGGGCAAAGGCTTTTGCTCCTGTGGAACATACTCCATATTTATTACAAGCTTGATTGGTCTGTGGTCACTACCTGCTAATTGGTCAAGCACATGGCGATAGATTTTGTGGAGGATATCTCCTGTGCAGAAAGCTAAGTCTGGAGTAGAAGTGGTAAGCCATCTTCTGGAGTAGAAGCTCGGTGTGTCATCCGCTTTGTTGAGTAGATGGAGATTTGAGTCTATTTCCCAGTCCTCCACTTCATCTCCTCTTTTGTCAGTATCTGGGTATCCCCATCTTTCTGAACGGCTATTAAAGTCTCCGACAACAATGCAATTTGTGTCAGTTATTTCCATGTTTGAGAGTGTAAGATCCTTATCTGCCGGGCTATACAGATTGTAAATTCTTATTTTCATGTCCTTTATCATTATATCAACACCTATAATTTCCGTTTGGTTGTCAGAGAACACAGATACTTCGCTGCAAGGTATTGTATTTCGTGTAAGTATTACAACTCCTCCTTTGTGTCCTTCGCGGTCGAAACATGTGGCCTGATATCCCTTGACTGAAAATGTGCGATTGGCGTTGAGGTGTGTCTCTTGAATGCATGCCACATCTATTATATCTTTATGAAGACGCTGTGTTAGGGAGGCTTTCTTGTTATAAACTCCTTCTGCATTCCATTGTAGTATGTTGTGTGTCCGGGGTGTTTGGTCAATAACTCTTAACCTACTCCTCTGTGCCTTGACTCCACAGCACAGGGGAAGGTGACCACCAGTAGTCATGGGTGGACCCCCTCGAGGCAGGGGGCCCGGCACTATCACCGCCTGATGGGACTTCACGGGATTAGCACCATAACGATTAATTTTCATCCGTGGCATCATGAAATGATAAAGTTACGTTGCACTTCTTTGTCAAGCCTGTGGCTCAGTACATCCGATTTCGACAAGCATTTGTTCGGGATGCTTTCCCTAGCCTTTGACTGTCCCCAGTCTACCTACAAGGCAGCAGGTTTGTGCGTCACTTCGTCTGGTCCCTCTCCTTTGACCTGTCCGACATGGGTGACCCTACCAGTAGCTGTGCTACCGTCGGCATAGCTCTTGGGGTCATTGGAACGCTCAAGCCCCTCTACCTCGTCAAGGTGGACGCACGGCAGAGGGGGAACAGTAAATCAAACAACAAGAGATTGTTGTAGGGAAAAAACAGAAAACCTGAACTTTGACAGGCAAGGAAACAAACTATGGAAACTAGTGAAAGCCATGCATAATGAAGAACCTAGAAACAAACAAATGACAAGTAAACAAGGAAATGCCTTGCTTACAGGGGAAAAGACTGCAAATGCACCAATGGAACACTATGCCAGTGCAAACGTTGATATTACAATCGAACAGAAGAAAGCAATCAGAGATAAACATATATTTCATATTAATATAGAGACAGCAGCAGAATCTATGAGGCACATCTAACAATGGAAGAAATGGAACAGACAATGAATACCCTGAAAAAGAAGAAATCACCAGGAAAGGACGGAATGACAAATGAAATGCTAATAGGACTAGGCACTAAGGCAAATAAAAGAAACTACTAGCAGTCCTAAATTACAGCTGAAAGAGAGGAATAGTCCCACAGGCATGGAAGAAAGCTATACTAATACCAGTCCTAAAGAAAGGACAAGACCTGGAAGAACCAAATAGCCATCGACCTATCAGTCGTGTAGGAAAATTAATGGAACGCACTATCAATGGCAGGCTAACATGGCATGTGAAAGAAAATCAACTCTTAACACCACACCAAGCATGATTCAGAAAGTACAGATCCACTGAAGATCAAATAACCTGTATAGCTCAGGAAATAGAGGATGCCTTCCAAGAGAAAAAGCACACTAGCGGTCTGGGTAGATTTAGAAAAAGCATTTGATAAAATATGGAAGGAAGGGCTGAAAGTAAAACTGCAAAAAATGCATGTTTGTTAGGAAATGTACAAATGGATCAGCCGCTACCTTGAGAACATAACTGCCAGAACAAAAGTACAAGGACTAACCAGCAAAATGATGCTGTTGGAGCAAGGTGTCCCCAAGGAGGAGTTCTTTCACCAACATTATTCCTAGCATATATAAATGACATCACGGAAAACTTTCCAGCCAGAGTACACACATCCTCCTTTGCAGATGACCTAGCCACATGGACATCTGAAGAATATATTAGTACAGCTAACAGCAGAATACAGCAATCCTTATTAGCGCTAGAAGACTGGTCAAAATCATGGCTAGTGAAGATAAGTGAGGAGAAAACAACATGCACAGTGTTCTCCCTCTCAAATAAAACTCAGTAACCTAAGCTGGTATTGAAATGGAAAAATATTGCGCCATGAAGAAAATCCAAACTACATGGAAACACCTTTGATCGTCGCCTGACATGGAAGACACAGGTTGAGAAAAATCGATCAAGAGCCAGTCAAAGAATGGCAATCATGAAAAAGCTTGCTGGTACAACGTGGGGAGCAGATGCGAAAGTTCTCAAGAAGTTATATACTGGATGGGTGGGGCCAGTACTGGAATATTGCATTGCAGCTTTCGCAACAACAGCTAAGTTAAACTTTAACAAAATAAGTAGAGTTCAAAATCAAGGAATGCGAATAATAACTGGAAGCCTGAAAACAACGCCTATTAATGAACTAGAAAAGATCACTTGTTTACAACCAATGCAGGATAGAAGAGATAGCAGAGCCCAGCAACAAGCAGAACAATTTAGAAGATTGACAGACAACTCTATGTATAAAAGGTTTAATGGTTTTTGAAAGGGAGGACTGAGGCGTAGCAACTTTGTAGACAGTCAAACCCATTTACAATGCATACAAGTTCCCAGCTTGGAGACTGTCACCTGTCGTCCCTTGGGGGGGGGGGGGAGTGGAATCAATAAGCACACTATTTAAAATTCATTTTTCTCAACTTGGGCTACTGCCGGACCTATGTCAACACACCCCATTTCAGTCTCTGAATCACTATCTCTTTCTCTTCCTACCATACGATCATACTTGTTCTCACGTTCCCAGAACATATCACACTAACACTGGCTTCAAGCAAAATGATAAAACATTTAATGCAGAAAAGTGTCACGTGTGTGTGCGATGTATGTGTGTGGAGATATGCGGTGTATTCTATGGTGAAGTTGAGATATACTCAGGTAGTTCAGGATTAGATGCAACTTTCATCATCGTGCTTAGGCCATACCACTGCACAACATGACAAGATCAGAAGGAGCTCACCCGATGATGTGTCTCTCCGGCCGATTGTTGACTTCTTTCAGTATATCTTGGAAAATTTGAATGTCTGGTCACCAATGGTTGATTGGGTTAGTTATCGTCCCTTAGTTCTACACGGACGATAAACTAGTATTTAATATAGTACATTGATGAAAGAACACAAACACTGATCCAATAATATCTCACCGAACCACTGCTGTCAGTCAATCTACGAAATGTTCATGTCATTAGGGAAAAAGTTATTTATTTATAGTCTTCCCTTTCTATACTTCTTTGGGTAAATATTATGGTTAGTAATTCCGTTGTGGTTTGGAAAATAGCCACTGATCAGTCTCTCTTCTCGCGAATCACTTTTTATGATCAATTTAGTTCAGGAATTGTCTAACCTTCTTTGAGAAACAGAGTTCAAGTCTTGATGTCAGTTAGCACTGCACCAGGGTACTGCCATTTTCTTCTTCTCAGAGTGGTAGGTAATTTCTCTCTTCCGGTGGAACCTGTCGAAGAGATAACACCGGTGATATCCAACCGACTCAGACCCATTATATGTGAGTGTAGGCCTAAGGCCGTACTCAGACTTTAACCTCTAGATCCTCATAGAACCACTCTGGTATAAGACAGAGGAGTTCATAACATTACCTTAGACGTGGTATGAGAAGGAAAGACCAAAGGAGATTACAGAAACCCTAGTAGACCCCCCTACCAGAATATCCTACCATATACCTATCCTTTATCTCCCTAACCACTCTCAATCTTGCTGAACATCTTCCCACGTCATTCGTCTTACCCTACCGAGTGCATTGATGTATCACTAGACCTAGCTTAAGCTACGCCTCAGCTCTTATACTAATGCACACAACGCAATTTCACTACGCTCAATTCCTACTCTACATCCATATAATCACCTTATTTAACCTATTCCAGTCCTAGAATGAAACCACCAAGTCACATCAAGGACAAATGACTATCGCTTTTAAACAACACTAGACATCGTGATTTGTATTTCTTATTCGGCAATTAAATAGATCAACACCCCAGCCTGTGTTAATCCAGCCTGCATACTGATTTTAAAATCGTTATTTTCAGACAGCCTAGTAGTTTGCCTGTCTGACGTCACTGGTTTTTCCGGCGACCAAGTATCCCTTTGCTCCCTCTCTCGTCTCTAGATCGGTGAAAAAAACATACGGACGAGTCTCCGTTGATATCGACGAGTCTCCTTTGATATCGACGAGGTTCCTTTGATCTCGGGAAATACGTCCCCGCATTCAAAGAGTCCTGACCGTGTTTGATCTGGGGGAAAATTTCCCCACAACAACAAGTTGTAGCCGCCTAGACCGACCGTCTCTGACCTTTGATCATTCGGATCGACGACCTCCAGTAATTCCATGACAGAGACAGCAGCAACTGTCTGAGATGATATAAAACATTCCTGGTATTGAGAAAAACAACACTCAGAATAAAACAGAAAGAAGAAAGATAACCCTAGACTACATAAAATAAATTACACAAGCAGCAATTGGACCCATGCATATACAGACGGATCCGCCAAAACTTCAATAGAAAATTGAGGAGGAGGAATTCTCCTAAATTTAAAAAATGGAGTGAAAAAAGCACAGTCAGTGATAACTGGAAAATTTTCAAGTAACTTCAAAGCGGAGGTAGAGGTTTTGAAAACTGCAGCAGAAATGCTCTTGATGGAGGAAAATAAAGAGAAGCAAATAGCTATCTTTACAGATCCACAGTCAGCTGTCTCAATATTGAAGAGCAAACACAGCACAAAACTTGCTGACCTAAGAGCAGTACTCCATGGTATATGCCAGAAATCCAAAAAAGTTGTAATACAGTGGATCCCATCACATTGCAGTATACCTGGAAATAAAGAGGCTGACAGACTAGCAAAAGAGGGCGGACGACTACCACAGCCTGACATAGACATAACCTATAATGAGGCAAAGAGGTTTATAAAAAGCGCTTATAGAACCAAATGGGAATCAGAGCATCCTGGCCACCAGAAGTGTGATGCATATTATATACTCGACCGAAGAGAACAAGTAGCAATCTTCAGACTCCGCAAAGGACATAACAGGCTGAAATACCACTTGTTCAATAAACTAAAGATAGGAGATACCGATGAATGTATTTGTGGAACTGGTAAAATGACAGCTAAACATGTGCTGCAGGAGTGCCCAATATATGCAGAACAAAGAAAGAAATTTTGGCCCACGCCTGCTTCATTTGAGGACAAGCTCTATGGTAATATCAGCAGGCTCAAGTTGACTGCAGCTTACTTTAACTACATTCAAGGTGACATCTAAAGGTGCATGAAAAAGATTTAGACTGCCACACTTCATACCACAATTATGTCGATTTCAAAAGAGTCCCAGAGGCATGAAATGGAATATTGCTTAGATAGTAAATCCATTACGTGGAAAGTCCGAATAGAAAGCCCACCGTGTGGGCTTCATAAAATGTGGAAAAAGTGTCCTAGTGGCACGAAATGGAATATTGCTTGGATAGCAAATCCATTACATGAAAAGTCCGAATCGAAAGCTCACTGTGTGGATGTCATCTGAAGACTGCATTCTTCTGGTTTTCGGAAGAGCAGCCTATAGTGAATGGAAGGCCCAATATACGGAAGTGAGGCTAAGCAGCCATGTGCAGGACGTGACGATTCCTTGTGTGACCCCAGTACCAGAGCGCTGTGTTTCGGCTCTGCTCTGGAAGTATGGAAGCCTCCTTCGATGGCGGGGTATGCCAATGGTCTGCCCCTGCCTTCCATTGAAGGCTGACCAGGATGTCTGTGGCGATTCTATATGGGCCAGATAGGATGGGGGATAACACCACAACAGTGAGAGTCAAACATCCTAAGAAACCCTCGGGAAGGTTAACCCGGTCAAGATATGCCCGCAGAAGTCGGATGTGTCGGCCTAACTTCGCAAGAAGGCAGCTCTGCTGTAAACAGGCACAACGCAATCACTCCGAAAAAACAAACTCCGGATGAACGAAGAAGAAGAAGAAGAAGAAGAAGAAGAAGAAGAAGAAGAAGAAGAAGAAGAAGAAGAAGAAGAAGAAGAAAACTTTCTTCTTCTTCTTCTTCTTCTTCTTCTTCTTCTTCTTCTTCTTCTTCTTCTTCTTCTTCTTCTTCTTCTTCTTCTTCTTCTTCTTCGGGTAAAATAATGTAATTATTTCTTGCTAAACATTCCATATTGTGTACATTTCTTATTACGATATCATATTACATGTGTATATTTTCATTTTTAAATTTAGATAATAAATACTAAGAATTAAATCAGTAGGGAAAACATGGCACCATTGCAAACAAAGTTAAGTGTGGCTTTAGCCCCCGCATTTGTCAACGCGAGGTGATTTTCTAGTGAATGTTATGTTAATAGAAAAAGAAAACAATTAATGGAAAATGAAAACAATCACAATTAAATTCTTTATTTTTATGACGTAGCTCTCAAAACTGTTGTTATTCTCGTAACTATTTACTGTTTGTTTTTCTTCAAAAAGCTGGAATAATCTGTCGACCTTGTATTATCAAATAACTATAACACTGTAAGTTACCAATCTTGTTTCTTGCCTTTGTTTTGATACGAAGAATTGATGAGTCTACTCGCTCTGAGATATGAGGTCAATAGAAGTGAGCTGATCCCAGGGACGTTACAGACTAATTTAGACATTTAGTAACGCCAATTTAGGTTAAACTCGCTTGCATTCAGGAAATAAATGACCGTAGACCCCGAGGTAAACCAAGAAGACGGTGTAGAGATAATATACATACAGACCTACACGCACTTGGAATCAGTGACTGGCAGAGAGGGTCAACCAGAGAGACGATTGGAGACGGCTTGTATCTGCAGCAAAGAACCTCAGTGGCTCGGAATGTTGAAGAAGAAGAAGAATTTAGACCTGAATTAGCCAAAATTTACACGACAGGGAATGTAAACAGGGCGAATGCTGAATTTAAAACCATGCATCTAAACTAGCAAGGGTTGCAGGTAGAGGCTTCAATTTGGTGACCGTTTACAGTCATAGACAATGGATGCAGAATGTAAGTTGTCTATAATTAATTAATTTAGCATTATCTGAAATGTGTCCTCATATGCCGGCTCCTCGGGAAGGCTAACCCGGTCAACAAACGCCCGCAGAAGTCGGATGTGCCGGCCTGAGGGTGCAAATAAAATTGGCACAACGCAAAAACGTCCGAGTGAGAGTGGAATGTCCTTCCTGAAAAGTCCGAACCGACAGCTCGAGTTGATGTCGTCTGCAGACTGATCGTTCCTGGTTTGCGAGGGGGAACGGTCTATGGCAAACGAAATGACCAATACATGGAAGTAAGGAATTAAAGCAGCCTTATGCAGGACGTGGCAATTCCTTTGGTGAGCCCAGTACCAGAGCGCTATGTGTCGGCTGTGCAATTATGGAAGCCTCCTTTGATGGCGGATAATGCCCATGGACTGCCCCTGCTTTCCCCTTGGGGTAAACCGTGATGTCTTCGACCGTTCTAACGTGATCAGCTGGGAAGTGGACGTAACCACAACAGTGAGAGTCGAAAATCTTTTGAAACACCCGGGAAGGCTAACCCGGTCAACAAACGCCCGCAGAAGTCGGATGTGCCGGCCTAAGGGTGCAAATAAAATTGGCACAGCGCAATTACGTCTGAAAAAACACCTCGGATGAACGAAGAAGAAGAAGATATGCCGGCTTATTATTGTTATGCCAGACAACGTCGTGTGTGAAATCCCTTTGCGCAAAATGACCTATTAATAAAACTTGATCGTATAAATTTACTTAGGTTTTATAAAGTTCGATTGCATTTTCTATAAATGTACTATAGATAAGTTATGTCACCTAACAAGCAATGCATTACAGCCCGATGATCAAGGATAAGAAATTATTAGAGTTATTACTACTGATCAGATTAACCAACCCATTTGATTCAGTGAGATAGACGCTGTTCTTAAGTTTATCTAAAGAGGAAAAACAACAAGGAGACGGATGAGAATGTCAACTAGGCCGAGTGAGAGGATGAAGAAGAAGAGGAGGGGGGGGGGGGGAGAGTGGGGTCTGCTCGTTACGAACAACTAGACATCTAAATGTATTTTACGCCTTTTTTTTGCAATTAGTCGTCAGATACAGAAGTGACGGATATTGACTTGGTTCAGTTACTATTCTTGGCTTCCCACAAAGACCCAGGCACAGTTAAAAGTCAGTGTGTTGTTCAACAACCAAGCCTGTGAAAGATAGCAGACAGGGAGTCTTTCAAATGTCCTCCTAAATGACAACACGAACGTCGGCTCTCCCGTGTGTTGCCGGGGCCCATAAGGGAAGCAAAGAATAGCAACACTGT
Source organism: Cepaea nemoralis (assembly GCA_014155875.1). Lineage (NCBI taxonomy): Eukaryota > Metazoa > Mollusca > Gastropoda > Stylommatophora > Helicidae > Cepaea > Cepaea nemoralis. Next base: position 520,130 of record JACEFZ010003626.1, on the reverse strand, counting down.
AGCCTACCACGCATGTCGTAAGAGGCGTTTAAGGAGGCTTGATGGTTCCAGTGCCCTGCTACTGAGTGAGTGCGTGGCGCGACACTGTGAGCTGTGAGTTTTGTGTGAAATGCTTTTGAATCTGCCCGAGGTTTTTTGGAACGTGACTGCATGTTCGGAGCGATGGCAGATGGCTATGTCCCAGAGTTGACCGGTTTTGCCTTATGCAGAAATGCGTGGCTGCTGGGCTTCTGGTTGACTGCCACTACCATCGACGATGAACTGTATTTGGTGGACTGTGTGGGTGAACATCTAGGAAACATCCAGATGGGAAAATGACTGCTGATTCCATCAGAGATGAACTCTGGGTTTCGTGGGGGACTATTGTGTTGACATTCTGGCGGCGGCATTATGCACAGTGTATCTGTGCGGACTGTTGTTTGTCGAGACTCCTGTCTTTTCCACTTTTCACCTTGGGCAGTGGGGAGCGTTTTGTGTGATATTCACTGGCACAGGAACGGAGCATAATGGGGACAACCCGTTGCTGTGAAGTTGGAACTGCGACTAACTAACTATCTAACTAACTAACGAACGTCGGCTTTCGTACAACATCAACAACAGGCAGTCAGTCCCCTGGTAACACATGGGCGGTCAGATTTCTTCATGTCATAGAGTGAACACTAAGAACAACGGTGTTCGTACAACAACATCACCAAGATAGCAGACAATGTTTTGATCACTGAGATAGAAAGTGATCATTGCCTAGAGCAGTGGTTCTCAAACGGTGGGGAATTCCCCCTAGAGGGGAATTTAGGGTTTCCGGGGGTGGGAGTGGAGGGTGGTGGATTAAGATTATTTCAAGATCGCGTTAATACAAGAACCGATTACTTGATACTGTTTTTCCCTTCATACTTTACGGTTCTGTACTTCTGGCCCTTCTGAAATTCGTTTTATAACGTAAGTAGACCCTCAAATCACGTTTTATGTAGATGTCTAGGCTTGTTCTAGTATGTGTTATTAAATTTAGCTTCTATTTTTACGTATACTGTGTAAATGGGGAGGGTGGATTTATAGGAGGAAATAAGAAAAGGGGGGGGGGGGTGAATGGTATTCTAAACAAATGGTGAAAGGGTCACGGGCCAAAATAAAAAAGGTTCAGAACCACTGGCCTCGAGAATTCCTAAGATACTAAAAGTGAGTTACTCAAGATACAGCGAAGTCTAAGCGAGTTACAGGCATCTTACTTTTGAAAGCAGCGTGTTTGCAAATGAACTCCAGTATTTCTCTTTCATGTCTCCGCTTGTTTACCTCGCTGATCCGGCGCGTGAAATGCGCGGCGGTGGAGGCATATTACTTGACACTGCAACAATGTTTACCCGACTATAGGCCTCCGTGACTACGAAACTGATACTGCTTGTGCTCCTGCGTGACTTTATTGCATATTTAATTACATATGTAACATATACGGTAACGTTAATCACAGAACATATGCCAACTAAAAAGGACTCCAAACTGTCGGGATGTAAATTTCACATGTCTACATATACGAAGGCGAGTCAATAAGTAAGCCACACAGTTCTGTGGGATGGCAGGTAAATGTAGTTGGTGTTTTCTACAGGTGTCATTAGGTGACAGCAATATCGAACTTTATATTCCCTTTCTTCAGGTGGCGCCAGGTGTCTCATGCGCATATGCAGCGCATAAGCAAAATGGCGACTCTACTTACAGAGTGTACAACCAAAGAGCAACGTGCTGTTGTGCGTTTTTTTTTTGGGGGGGGGGGGGGCAAAAGGACTGCCTGCAAAGGACATTCATAAGGAAATGCTTTCCGTATATGCTGAAAAATGTCTGTGCGGTGCATAACTGAGTAGAAAACATTTTTCTTCGCCTTGTGTCCAAAAATTCAAGGTTACGCCATCAGCAGGGAAGGTTATATTGACAGTGTTCTGGGATTGTCAAGAAGTGCTTTTAACCAATTTCAAGGACAAAGGTGACAATGTGAATTCTGAATAGTACTGTGAAGTTCTATCGATGCTTCATGATGCAGTTCGAAGAAAACGTCCAGGACTGCTGACTAGAGGAGTGTTGCTTGTTCATGACAATGCCAGACCACATACGGCTCGATTAACTCAGGAGAAAATTAACCAATTAAGGTGGGAAGTTCTGGAACATCCACCTTACAGCCCCGACTTAGCCCCTAGCGATTTCCACCTTTTTGGCCTACTGAAAACCCACCTTGGCGGGAGACATTTCGCGAATGACGCCGAAGTTGAATGTGAAGTGAAAACGTGGTTTAGAAAACAGAGCACGCAATTCTATGCAGCCGGTTTGGGAGGACTGATAAAACGATGGGATAAGTGCATCAATGTTGGGGAAAATTATGTTGAGAAATAAAGGGACAATGCATGTATAAAAATAAACTGATGTCAGGTTGTTATTAAATTTAGTTATTTTTCTACAGAAATTTGTGACTTACTTATTGACTTCCCCTCGTAACACTGACAAACTTGATCGGGAACGAAAGAACGAACATACTTTATTTCACAAAGGATTACGAATTGGGCACGCAGGCCTGTCTAACATTCTGTCCTTCTATCACTCGCTTTCATACATTATTTCATCCACGCATCATTCGAGGCTAACTGAGAAAAACAACAAGATGAACGATATGCATTATAAAGGCATGAGGAATATGCAAACAATCAATACTACACGGTTCACTAAAGTTAATGAATGATGTGGCAATTGTGATTAAATATGGGGAACAAAAAGTCGCTAGGGTCGACTTCATTGCACCGGGTTTTATCCCATATGGCTCGGTCTCTTTCCGCAGTGCGGAAAGCGTCGCACAAAGCATGAACTCCGTAGCTCTAGCGACGACCCACAGGAGTCTCCGAAAAATTTACTTCGTGAACCGAAGGACGCGGCCCGGAATCGAACCCACAACCTTCGGAACCCGAGTTAAACGGCTTGACTACTTCGCCACAGAGACTCCCAAATGTGGGGAAATAAGGGGAACACACTAGTCTACCAAAATGGGACTGGCTATTATACTGGGGTGTTATTATTATTATTATTATTATTATTATTATTATTATTATTATTATTTAGGGGAAAAGAGCAAGTGAAAGACAAAGAGATACCTTGATGATTTGAGCACATGATATAATCGGGACAAGCACCCAGATCTGATGCGAAACTCAAGGGGTTTGGGGTGGTGGGGGGGGGGGGGGAGGGGTGTCGTGTAAGATGGTAATTCATGACCGCCCACATGTTCACACACACACACACACACACACACACACACACACACACACACACACCCACCCACACACACCCTGACTTATCTGCATGACACGTGCTGACATTGTAAACGTGGTGCTCAAATCCGTGGCATCATAGCCACGCATCCATTGGTGTTTCAGCTCCGATGACAGTCTGGTCAGTGTGTGTTCTAGCGAGCTAGAGCCAAGGGATAAACACCTCGTTCATGCATAGCGTGCCTTGCTCTCGGTTTTAGTTTCATTAGCATCATAATTGCATCATATTTTTGCAGGATTCCCACTTGTAAATGTCTGTGTAGCATGTCTGGGTCAAAAGTATAACCCCGAGTCAAAAGAAACAATAAAATCAGACGCTGCTTTGAAACAGGCAGAATTAGAGGCAAAACCAAACAGGCAGAAACGGAGGTCGAAAAAATTCAAATCCCGAAATAACCAATTAATCAATTTGATTATTGCTCATTGGATTTAGGAGGCCTGGTGTTCCTTGCCAGTGAGAAGTCCTGATCGTTTCGGGTCCACATCGATTAACGGACGTTAGTCGCGGCGATTGGGCAATCTTGAGCATAGCCTACGATGGGTGACGTTGTAATATTCTGTTATGATAATTTGGCTGTGTCCAACGTGTGCCGCGTGGTTACACACCCGCTTCACACGCCAGTGATCCGGGGCTTGTTTCCGGATCTGGTCATGGATATGCACTACTGACGAGCTCAAACGAGGGCGAATCTCGAGTATAGTGCTTCCATATTGACGTGGATAGGCCTTAGATTCATACCAGAATACGATCAGCGTTGCCAGTAGTGGGTTGTGCTCAATATTTAAAATTCAAATCCCGAAATAACCAATTAATCAAAAAGTATATCCTTAGCAGTTGTCTGATAAATTTTAGCAGCATCATAATGTGTCCTACCAACTGACGCAGGTGTTTGTGATTCTCCACAGGTGCCCGTGTTGTGAATCATTTAAGATGATGATATATCGTAGAGCGACGATTCTGTTTATCCTGCATCCTTTCTCTCGACCTTCACTCTTCTAGCGCAGAACTGTCCGATCGTCTGGGTGTTTTCCAATGCCTGTCTTCTCACTACATGACGAATAAATGGCTTTGTCTGCTTCATATATTTGTACATAATGTTCTACTTTCATTAGCCTTTTTCAGGCACACTTTAGTTATAGTGCATTTACATTTGGTTGCCTCCGTATAAAAATCCTCATCTCAGTAACCAACTGAGGGAAAATGATGAGATTTAGCAAATAACCTTATCATTATGTCCACCCACCAAAAAAATTTTGGTTCTGGAGATTGTACAGCAGATTTCAATGTTTGTTTATATCTTCTTCTCCTTTAGGCTGTGATGTCGGTTCCTCAATCAATCAATCAATCAATCAATCAATCAATCAATTCTTCTCCTTCAGCGTTTCGAGCCATTGAGGTTCTTTGCTGCAGATACAATCCGTCTCTCTGGTTGGCCTTCTCTTGCCAGTCGTTGATTCCAAGTGCCTGTAGGTCTATATATATATATTATCTCTCCACCGTCTTCTTGGTCTACCTCGGGGTCTGCGGTCATTTATTTGCTGAGTGTAAGCGAGTTTTGTTTCCCTATTATCTTCCTATATGCCCCAGCTTGAATTCTATTAGCCTTCATGATACCAGTGATTAGCGGGGACTTAAACAGATCATAAATGTCTTTGTTACTTCTTCTTTTCCAGTCTCCACAATGTGTATCCCTTATGGGTCCAAAGATGCGCATTAAAACTTGGTTCTCAAAGGTTTGTAACAAGGCTTCGTCTCCTTTCGTTGTACTCCAGGTTTCAGAGCCATACAGCACAACTGGTCTGATTAGTTTTTGTTTATATGCGGTATATAATTTACGGGTCAGGGATTAAGTCCATAATTTTAAATGTATTACACCTTCAGCCAGAAAATCAGCTTTCAATGTTGAATATTATCCGTGGTTCACGGGATTGGCCTTATAGCAAGAACTCCGCGCTGTTTAAACTGATAGTGTTCAGAGGTGTCGTCAATGTGCCTTCTTTCATGAAACCTGATTATTATTATTTTTAAAAAATATCTTACTACTTATAGCTAACATTGGAATGTGTTAATATTGTTCAATGGGATTGAATGTGAAATTGTGTCCACCTCAATGCATCGCTATGAAGATGTACACATATTTTTGTCAAGAAGCTGATCGCAGGAAACTGTTTCATACTATTATAAAATAAAAATTTAGTTGCATGTCCTTCACAAGGCGTAGCAGTCAACCCAAGCAGTTTTGCTGTTCGTGAATCCTGGGCAAACTTTACGTTCAGTAGTTTGTCATTGCTTTCTGAATGACCGGCACCTATACCTTTTTCGAAAAACCAGCACCGCTGTTTTTCGAACCCGGGTATGAGGGCTCACAAACCGCGTTCCCAAGACCTGAGCCACGGCGACCAGCCGTACTATTTTACTATTATGAACTGGAAACAAATAGGTATATTAAACTCCTGCGAGAAGAAACGTACTAAACATCAGCAACGTTGCAAATACTTACAAGGAGATCCATCGTATCGCGAAATACAGGTGAAAATCCGAAATCAGAAGCACTCAATAAATCTATAAAATGAATAATAAAATAAAATAAAATAAAATAAACTACACACACATCGCGTACAATACGACACACAGGACTACCGACGATTCGATTCTCAGAATCTTTGTCAAGGACACCACATATAGCTAACACAACGAAGTATACATTTTTTTTCTGTTTGCTGTACCTCGTTGTCAACACTCCAACACCAACTGTTAATCTGTGTTCAGAGACTGTGGAAAGAACGCAAGCAATGAATTACCCGGGGATACGTTTTGATCGAAGCCTTGTTTATAATGAGCACATTGACCATGTGATAACAAAGGCCAAGCGGGGTTTGGCCGCGATGCGGATGATGGCGGCAACAAACTGTGAGCAGCGCCATCTATGCCTCCTATATGAAGGGCTCGTCATGTCTGTTTTTGAGTATGCGATGGCAATCCTGACTCTCAGCCGTAAGCAGATGGAAAAGATGGAAAGGATACAAAACGAAGCTATGCGCATTATTCTTGGATGTACAAGAGATACAGCATGCAGGCGGTGCGCTACCTTCTTGATTTTCCAACCACTGAAGACAAACTACAAATTTGCAGAGCACGTGCCTTCCTCAGAATTAACGCAAACACACAACATCCACTGCATAGTGAAATTAGGAAGGTGAAGGGCAGCAGGTTAAAAAGAGGAAGGTTGTGGATGGGTCAAGCCGAAAACATACTTCAACAGGTGTGTTCATTGGAGGACTTAGAACCTGGTAAGGAGTGGGTACAAGTGCCAATAGATTTCTGTACGTTCTTTTCAGTTTGCATCCAACTAGACAGAAAATGCAGACAAGAAAATCCGGCTGCTGTGGAGGCGGAAGTACAAGCGTTGATTTTCAAGAATTCGTTAGACGGTGATGCTGTCATCTTACACAGATTGGTCGGTCGTCCGACATGTGAGAAGCTCATGGGCCTTCACGGCGCGGGCCGGAGGGAGAATTGTGAAGGAGGACTCTTGTGCATTTATTGAGACCACACGTAGCCTGACTACGGAAGTCATGGCAGTAAGTAAAGCAATAACATGGCTCGAGACACAGACATTCAATAGGGCACGTTTTCTGAGCGACTCCATGAGCATGCTCAAGGGGGTAGAGATGGGATGGATTCGAAGAGAGTCGTTGCTGTCTCTGTAGCGGTCTCTGCTGACAAAGATTAGTTTCAACTTCGTGCCAGGGCATGCTGGAGTACAAGGAAATGAGCGGGTTGACAAGCTCGCAGGTATGGCTAAGGTGGAGGGCGGACGCACCATGGACCAGGCTGACATTCTGAATGCTCTACGAGAAGTAAGACGTGTGCGAGAACCAAGTGATGACTGCGAATCTACAACCATGGTCAGACTGCGAGAATAGCAAATCAAAAGAGGGGTGGCCAAAGAAGAACACTACGCAGGAAGCCAAAGAAGATTGATAAACCATCACAGAACTGGTGTCGTTAGCCGCTATACGCTGCGGGATGTGCTGAGGAGGGGATCCGAGCACTTATGGATTGAATGGTTCGATGTGCAATGAGGATGATCTGTCGACTAACTAACTAACTAACTAACTAACTACCTACCTAACTAACTAACTAACTAACTAACTAACTAACTAAGTAACTACCTACCTACCTACCTATCTAACTAACTAACTAACTAGCTAACTAACTAACTAACTAAACTAACTAAACTAACTAACTAACTAACTAACTAACTAACTAGGTAATAATCATGTTCCGTCTCTGAACAGAAAACAGCAGAGTAGACAATCTTTCACGAAGACTAAAACGGTTATGTCACCAATGTTTACATGTGAACAAACTACACAGACAGCTGAACAGATCCTTAAAAATTGACACATGATGACTAAATTGCTGTATCATCTATGGTCACTTCATACGCACATTAACGCACAGCAGTTTGCAAGCCATCACGAACTCCATATAGAAAGCTAAATACATCCTAGTAAAATGACTCATTGTGTACACATTATTAACCAGAAGCTGAAGAAACAAGAAAGAAATGAAATATAAGGTAAGAAATATATTCCTTCTGCTTTCCCGTCCAATTCCATTTTGGTTCCACATTATTTACCCCATGCCTCTGTAAACTCTGTCTTTACTTATATTACATACACATTGCACCCACTCCCATAAGAATCTGGATACGCCTTGTGTCGTCACGTAATTTAGGTGCGGTACTGTAAAACAAGTTAGGGTGATTCATTCATTGTAAAACAAGTTAGCCTGTTAGCGTGAATTCACTAGTTCCCCCCCCCCCCTCCGAAACATCAAAGAAGTGTCGCCGCTTTCCATGATTTACATTGCCTTTGGACCTATCAAAGGCATATTCATTGGGTGGGGTTAAATATAAGACGGCATGAAAAATTTCATAACGATGCACCAGAAAGTTTTCAAAATAAATGATCGTGAATGAAGGCATTAATTTCTGAACGGACTATAGACGTAACACGCCAGGTCTCACAGGATATGACAGGCAAGTTCTAAATCTCACAAGACCGTGGAAGGGAAGTTCTGGATGTGAAGCGCCATCAACCCATCATGTGCCATGCTGATAAGCGTGGGCGGTCATGTTCTGCCATCTCACTCTATCACCAGAGTCGTGGATCAGCTCCGTGTTCCTGTCTCGACCATGCCACGTGACCAAGCCAACCAGTTATTTACCTCTCGGTCTTCCCCTTGTTCTCTTCTTTTCGATCTTGCCAGATGTCACTAAGTTCTCCATTTCATGTCTTCTAATAACATGTCCAAAAACTTTGACTGTGAAGCGCCAGATACTGAATAGAAAATTCTAGGCGTGAAGCGTCAGTCCTCCCAAATCGCGAAAGGCAAGATTTAGAAGTGACGCACAAGACCACACAAGAAGGGAATACCTTACGAGCGAGGACTACAAAGGCGCACATCAAGGCTCTAAAATAAGCCAGTTCAATCGCTGCATAGAAAGACAACAACAACAAAGGTTTCTGATGTTGGGAAAAAGGTTCAAACGGCCGTATAGTGCAAATTAAGACTGAACAAATGTGAAACGATGGCTGCAGGAAGTTGCAATGGAGAAGGTAAAACATAAATTTATTGTCACATACATAAACAGGGAGGAGGTGTAAAAGTTAATACCATATTAGACAATATTGTAGAAGTCATTAGTGATAATTTTAAACATACCGAAGACAGCATTATCATGTCAGTTAACTAATATTATATAAAAGGGAACGAATAAAAATAAATTAAGAAATAATAAAAGGGAATAAAATACCACTCTCAATTTCACGCCACCTGCGAACAACTATTTATTGCTATATAAATCTGCACAAGGCTGCATTTCCGAAAACGAAAAGTATGTGATGCAATAATTCAATGTCTTTGATTGTCAGACAGAGAGTTCTGAAATGTTATATAGAATGAAAATAATATATCTCTGCTGTTTGGCGGTGAATCAGGTAATGTGTGGAAACAGATCGGGAAAAGCTAGGAGACGACTGAGATCTGGTTTCTGAGACGTGTGATGCTAATAGCTAGGCCTGCCTAGGTATAGTCTGTCCAGAAATGAATGTCGTCATTCACTATCAATTATTTTGAAAACTGTCTATTGCATCGTTATGAAAATTTTCCTGCCGTCTTATATTTACCACCACCCAAGAAATATGTCTTTGGTAGGTCCAAAAGCAACTTAAATCATGGAAAGCGACGATATTTCTTTGATGTTTTGGTGAAGTTTCTCTTTTCATTGAAGTTTATAGATTAATTCGTATGTTCGTGTGTTGTCCCCTCATGTGACAACGTATTTGTTCTCACGTTTCTTGGTATGCCACAGTATGTCAGTTCCCACGGCAATATTACTCTTCTGCTTGTATTCAATGCGTTTAGTGTTTTTTTCTACCAGTGCCAGTTGTTTGTACACCGTTGAGGGCTTGCGGAACTATAAATTCATCATTGTGAAATACAAACTGTTGCCATTGACATTGTGCCAATGCTGTGATGTTTAGGGCCTGCAATTTGTCTGAATGGTTGGAGCAAAATATCTCAGTATGTGTGCATGCGGATTAATGTCTGCAATCTGCCCAGACTTTAATCTGTGTCGGACGATTCTAGAAGACTGATGACTGTTCTCGGTTGCATAAAATTCAATCCATCCTTTCTCAAATAATCATCTTCCTCTGTCATCACATGGTTCTCACATTTGTTCCAGTAACTTTTATTAGTATTTAATAGCGCGGACTGAGTTAGCATCTTGCCGTCAGACAATTTGAATGTAGTATTTTCAGCTGCAACCTGAGTAGTAATGTATGTGGTATTCGATTATTATTTTAGGTGCAGCACCTTCGAAATGACGTCATATTTTACTATATGAAGAGTATAGCAACTACGTGGTAACGTCACAAAAGCGGACCACAAGTAACCTTTGACCTGCCAAGGGATGCAACTAATGAATAAATAAGCGAGTGTTCTTGCACTATTACCTCTGTTATTTTGTTACGAATTTTATTTATTTATTTATTTTAAAATTTAATAATTGCTGTTAGTATTAGTTGTAGTGCGCGGCTTAAACACTATCATCATACTAGTGATGATGTAAAGTACACTGCTCTTCCTCCTCGTTCTCTTACTCTTTTCTCGCCTTCTTTCTTTATTTTTAGTAGGTCGTACATGAACAGTATCATCATTCCATTGGTACTGTGTAAAGCATAGGGTTACAGTGCATTTCTTCGGAGTGGTCTAGGGGAGGGCGGGTGTGGGGGTGTGGCTCAGGGGTAGGGCACGGGTGTCGACGTGTGGGTAGGACTAGGCGGTTCGAACCTCGAGCCATGAGAGGCGTCATTTAAAACAAAACTTATAAGTGAAAATGTAAATATGGCGTCAATATGATCTGTAGAGGGTCGTAGTGGTGTAAACACTATCATCACAAGGTTACAAATGAAAACCTTGAAAAGTAAAAATGGCCGATATTATTGATTGTAGCGGGTATAGCTTATTGAAATTCGTTGGTAAGGGATGGGTAGCGGTTATTAGTGGTCTGTAGCGTGTCGTAGTGGTGTAAACACTATCATCATACGATTTCAGAGCTTCAAATGAAAACATTAAAAAGATAAAGATGGCCGGTATTATCGGATGTAGTGGGTATGGCTAAATGAAATTCGTTAGTAAGGTGTGGGTGAGTGGTGGTGTAGGTAGATAAGTGCTTCTGACCACTATCATCATACGGTTTCAGAGCTTCAAATGAAAACATTAAAAATGTAAAGATGGCCGGGATTATCGACTGTAGCGAGTATGGCTTAGTGAAATTCGATGGCAAGGGGTGGGTGAGTCGAGGAGTAGACATATAAGTGCATCTGATCGTTATTAAGGGATGAGCGAGTGGTGGTGTGGCTAGATAAATACAGCCGGTCCTTGATAAAAGCCGGATGAGGTGATAGATAAAGACTCTCGATCGTTGTTAAAGGGTGGGTGAATGGAGGAAAGGCTAGATATGTGCTTCTGATCATTGTTAAGGGGTGGTCGAGTGGCGTTGTAGCTAGATAAATACGTGCGTTCCTTGATAATTCCCAAAGGTTAAGTCTCATATTAAAGTTTGAAGACTTAACTCATAGATGGTTGATCTGAGGGTGATCGACTTCGTGACTCATCACGGTACTGTGTCGGCGGGGGTGAACGTACGTGAACGCGTTCAGACATGTCTTTGGGGAAAACCCGGCGATGACTCAGAGCGTACCGACAGCGGTAAACCTGATTGAACATGTTTAGACATGTTTTCTATGTTGCATCAGCCGCACAGCCCGTACGAAAAGGACCGCAAAGGCGCGTTAAAGACACTATGGATGTTCGTCCATCACGAATGATGAGGACCATTCATTCATTGCATCTTTTGATTTAAAGAAGAACGAATGATTTGCGCTTTAGTTTGGATCATAGCGAGGTAGTGGTCGCGCAACTCCATCGACCTCGGTCTCTCGCCTGCGTCCATCTGGTTCCAGTGGCGAGCATGGCAAGACGACTGGAGACGGACACAGATGCTGTGGACGTAAGGCTGTCATGGCCAGTTATCCCTGTATATATTGGCTCTCGAGAGCCTCGTTCCAATGGCCCTTCCGTCTATTCCTTTTAGTTTTAAGGCAAGCGTAGCGACAAGCGAATGAGTGTATGACAACTGATAGGATCAACCAGATATCCAACCGATAGACGGACTTCCGCCAGAACAGACCACACGCACATGCGATTAGCGAGATTCTACTACAGAATATATTGCTCGTCTAAGTTGCGAACAAATCTGCCGGTTGACGGCCGAGCCTCAGCAGTTCGCAATGCATATGACTGCTGGCAGGACAGACTATATACACACACGCAAACCAAGTGTAGCATCGCTAAAGCGCGCCCTCCCTTCACAAGGTGATACATGTAAAACCACTGGACGCCTACCGACCAGCCGACAGGACTGACCGAAAAGTTATACCAGTTTACTGACTGCAGGCCCACTACTCATAGAGAGAGATTGGGTGCTTATCGAGACTTTGTCGAACGGTCGTACAAATTTGCTCTTTTGCCCGCTCAAACCACGACATTGGCTGCACGATGCGGTTACATTCTCGAAATGCCTGCCTCGCTATACTACGTTTGCAACAAGACCTATAGAAAACAGCTCACCAATGAGACCACAGTGGTAACTACTCTATGTGTAGTATACATTCTCGTTACATACCGTCAAGTCGGTATAGTGTTGCCGCTGATGTATTTCTCAGAAAATAAGGTACATGGTGCTACATTCGGGTTTACACCTCGAGATATATCAGATGCACATTGTATCAAAATACTGTCTGGTGTATATATCCCTTCACACTATGTCAAAACTGGTCTGCATAAAGATCATATGGATGGTATCACACTGTGAAATTTTATAATATATACCTGTTTATTTACAGTATTTCAGCAGTGTTACGTAATAACAAAGCATAATGTCATTATACGAAATGGATGATGCAGTATGAGCTGGTATACACAGTATGATCACAACATTTTATTTTCGTATAAAGAGCAATACACATCTGGATTTCTTCACACCATTGTCTGATTAGGTTGGTTCTTCCGGCTGGTAGCCTGGTATGTATCTGTCAGTTGGCGTGTAGTCATAAGACTGGTCTCCAGCTTGGTGGATTGACATTTGAGTATTGTAGACAAACGGGGCATCAAACATCTGAGTGTCGAGTACATCAAACAGCTGGTTGTTGGGTTCATCACACATCTGGTTGCTGGGGTAATCACACATATGACTGTAATTGGGTTGAAAACTGGTGGTATAGTATACGTCTGCTTGGTGCCTCAGTTTTTGTGTGTCTGAAGGTGTTTTCGTTTTGCATGATGCAGCTGAGGGTGTGGTGCTCATAGGTGTTGAGGTTGCAGTGCCCATAGTTTTTGCTGAAGTGGGTGTCTGATGCTTTGTTTTTATGTGTCGTTGTAGGTTGTCTTTTCTGTTGTATAGATTACCACAGAGGTGGCATATGTGTGTATCGGTGTTGTGAACTGTGTTAATGTGACGTGTAAGATTTCTGTTTTCTGTAAAGAATTGACAACCATGTAAGGCACAGATAGATATGTTTCTGTTTAGTAGCCATTATGCTGGAAAGGGAAGGGCGATAAGGCACGTATTCCATCACGCTTGTAGTTTCCGGCACCAGCTAATGGAGTGTTGATAATTAGCACAATACTCTTTTGTGTAGTTGCACTGATGAATTTTTGATACGGTAGAGTGATCCAACACTATGACTTGTATAGATTTCTGTAGTTCCACGCTTTCACAGGTCGTTCTGGTGTAAGTACTGACCACCTAACGTCGTACAGCTGTGAAGAAAAGACAAACCATTACAGTCCACAGTCGATATTTTACATGACTTTTATTTTGTATTTCAAAACACGCGACAACCAATATTATTTTGATGTTAGTGTTTTTATATCATCTACAGAAAATAATAACCAAAATGATTTCAAATCAAAAGTACTAACGTTTTACCCATGATACATCAATAGAAAAAAGTACCCATTTGACATTTGTGAATTATGAGAGTGCACCAATACATCATATGTAGTAAAATAATCCTTGTTCTCTGCATTACTCTTATTTTTGTTCTTCTCATACCTGATGTCTTACATCACCTGAGGGTCTTCTCCGTGACTATATGTTTTGTGTATGGTGATGAAGGCTAGCAACGACCTGTATGTTTCGTAATTCTGATAAGTTGTCTTATTTTATGTTATTTTATATAATATGTTACCGACATAGAGCTGTTTATATACTATATTAGTGAGCAAAGCAGGCAAATACACGCACTGAAGGACAGTTACTGAGCACTGGTGAACAATTATTAGTGAGCAATGCTGAAAGCATACACACCAATATTTTGTGGTAGACTATCAGAGCTTTGACTTCTTATTCACAACTGTCGCATATTGCGCACTCCGTCGGTTCACATCTGCACGTCACTATATTAAAACACAGTTCTCAACAAAAGCGTTCGCTCCAAATAGCATTGGAATTTGAAGAATGTGGCATCAGCGCTAGTAATAGCCGTGTCACCCAATGATAGATAGGTTAGATGTCCAGATCCCGCCTAAATCATTGGCTAATCTAGAAGAATCGCGTCGCCGCGGAGGCTATTGGGACGATAGACGCCAATAATCAGCACATGCAGATCGACCGTCAAGAAGGCCAGATGTGGTTTCATGAGAAGTTCGTATGATCTGTATGTCCCTCTACCTGATTCAGAGGAAGACTTCTGTTTAACAATATTGTAGCTGAGTCTTATGTACTTATGAGTCAGGTAAAGCTTTGTGTATGAGTGTGTGTGTAATTTTCGGCACTAATGAATATATAGTCTTCTATCAGAAGATAGCAGCCAACTTTCACCCGGTCCCAGCAACGACTACTTTCCGCCATCACTGGCTTAGATATCTGTCTCCATCTATCTTTCGTTTCCAGAAGAAAGTTTCTGTACAAACACTATGTCTTAAATTGTGAGAAGAGGCTCATTTAGGTCCAGATCGCTATTCCTAAGTCTAAATCCTACTAGCTTTCTGACTGCTTTCAGAGCAGGTTTAGTACAGGACAAGCTATGATCTGTGTGCTGTCTGTCGCCTTAGTTTCAATCCACGGCAAAACTTCTACACACGAGAATGAGAGAAGGAGGAATGAAAGTGCTCTTCCTCTTATCTTTACACGTCCGTGGTGTGAAGAAAGATTGTGTTATGTAACTGCTTAGCATCATTGACGGGTCCAGCGTTTCATACTGCTGTGATTTATTCGAACACATTGCGACATGATCGACCTGTATCTAGCTCTCTGATCGAATCACAGTCAAGCTAACCGCCCATTTCAAAGCACTCAAGTAAACGAATACAGAAAAGATTAGTGTTGGAATGAGAGAATGAGTGCATTGTGTCATCTCATCTCTCTGTCACTCTGTATATATGTGTGTTTATGAATGAGAGGCTGTGTGAATCCTCACGATGAATGTTTCAGATAGACCTCAATATTCATAACAATTACATGTTAATCATTATGTTAACTTAAGAGTGAAAATATTCAATGTATGCTTCTTTACATTATTACATGGATTCAACATGTGGATTGTAATTTTATTAAATCATCGCCCTGTTTGACAGAGTAAGTAAAGGACATAATTTGCTTTCATGCATAATCACTTCTAAACTGTCAGCGGAAATATCACCCTAGTGTCAGAAGAAGTAAGTAAAGGTAATGACAGAAGAGGTGAGAAGGTATAAACAGGAAAGTAACCAGGCAGACTAAAACAATTGAGGCAGCACTGATTGGTAACATGAGTTATTATGAATAAGATGAACAATCATCCTGTCCTGTTCCATTACTATTTAGGATCAGATATGCTGGGTGCATGTCATCATTAACTCTCCATCATTCCTCTCCTAGCCTTGTCATTCACTGTGTCTGTGTCCTCTGTGAGAACATCAGCCAACAGATCACTATGTACAAGAACAGAATAAGATGGCTTGCCAGATACAATTTCTGATGTTTAATGCCAGTACAAAGAAGAGACACTGTTGCTCTTAACTTGTAGGTGCTTCCTGAATCTGCTACCTTCTGTAACTCCTGTCTGTAGCCCTTTTCATTCTTGTCAACTGGAGAATTATCATACATTGACTAGATATAAATAGGTTCACCATGTTTATTCACCTCAGGTGAGGATGACGGTGTTCGCAGATTGTCATGATCCAGAGTCTGCAGATCATTGCCCAAAGGGTGTTCAATGGATCTGTAGATCAATAGCAGATCTTTAACAAAGTAGTGCTCAAAGGGATCTGTAAGTCAGGACTAAGATTAATATGAACAAGAGTCTCGAGATCATTACCGAAATGTGCCCAATGGGATCTGAAATTCATGACTATTCTGATGATCAATAAGATCTGAAATTCATGACTTTTATTAAGATCAATAGGATCTTTAATACATCACAAAGACCTGCAAATTATCTAAAATTATGGCAGAAGTCTTACTAACAATCAAATAGTGAAGAACTTTGTTATACTCAATTATACCATCTAGTAACTTGAGAAGTAGCAAGAACTTCCAGAGACTGAGAGTAACTATGAACCTCTCCAGATCTTATTTTGTGTAGACTGTTTTGATTTAAAAGTTTCACTAATTAACTACCTGGAAATTCACCAGCAACACTTGGTGTAGTGCAGAGACAATGGTAGGAAAATCAGTGTGGGGGATCAGTGGCTAAATGACTGAATCAACATCAGATCTTCGAAGAGTTCCATTTTCTATGGTAAACTTAAGAACATTATCCCAGAGACTATTGTGTGTAATCAACCTTGGTTCTTCTGAGAGTTCCATTTCCCATTGTATACTTAGGAACATTATCCCAGAGACTATTGTGTGTGATTCATATGTTCATAAATGCTTCACTGTTTTATTTCCACAGCTTTTGGTTAATAAACAAAATTAACTTTTCCTGCATTCTTTTGTCAAGTACATTGTGGTGTGACAAAACATTTTATTATTTGTGTGTTTAGTTAATGAAACTACATCACATAATTGTAGAATTTGGGACGACAGGTGGCTGGGTAAACACGAATAGACAGCAACGTCCTGTTCTATTTAAATTTCCCAGGTCCCAGATTACTCAGAAAAGGGAACTTTAAATTATATAAATTTCATGTAACCATTTCACCTTTAAGGGAAAATGATTACATGTGGGGGACTCATGAGCTAAATAAGTTTCTCTTTTCGGGAAGGAAGGTTTTGGAGGGAAGTTATCAACGTTCCCGGGAAACCCCTAGATTTCCAGAGCTAATATGGGACACTTTGGTTTCCAAGGACCCATCCCCTCCAAACTAAATTAGTCCCATTCTCATAGCTTTACTTCCTTGTGGGGTAGGCCAAGGTGGGTACTGCTTCCTAATTCCCAAAATACCACAACAACTCAATAAGCGAGCTTATTCTTGTTTGTGTCAGCAAATTCTCAATCTGAAGAAACGATCAAATATTATAGGTGATATAACAAGTGACATCATATGTATATGATAAATTTACACATACTGAATTTTACACAGTGTGACACCATCCATGTGACCTTTATGCCCGACCAGTTTTGACCTAGTGTGAAGGGATATATACACCAGACAGTATTTTGATATCATGTGCATCTGATATATCTCGAGGTGTAAACCCGAATGTTGCACCACATACCTTATTTTCTGAGAAATACATCAGCGACAACACCATACTGACTTGACCGCGTGTAAGGAGAATGTATACTACACACAGAGTACTTACCACTGTTGTCTCTTCGGTGAGCTGTTTTCAATAGGACTTGTTGCAAACGCAGTGTCTTTAACCCGCCTTTGCGATCCTTTTCATACAGAGTGTGCGGGTAATTGCAACATAGAAAACATGTCCAAACATGTTCAAGCTGGTTTACCGCTGTCAGTACGCTTTTGCATCATCCTCCGGTTTTTCCCATAGACATGTTTGAACGCGATCACGTAGTTCACCCCCGCCGAAATAGCACAGTGATGAGTCACGCAGGCGGTCACCCTCAGATCAACCATCTATGATTTCAGTCTTTAGACTTTAATATGAGACTTAACCTTTGGGTTTTATCAAGGAACGGACGTATTTATCTAGTCACCCCGTCACTCGACCACCCCTTAACAATGATCGGAAGCACCTATCTAGCCTTTCCTCCATTCACCCACCCTTTAACAACGATCGAGTCTTTATCGATCACCTCCTCCCGCTCTTATCAAGGACCGGCTGTATTTATCTAGCCACTCCATCACTCGTTCATCCTTAATAACGATCAGATGCACTTGTCTGTCTACTTCCCCACTCACCCACCCCTTACCAACGAAATTCACTAAGCCATACTCGCTACAGTAGATAATGCTGGCCATCTTTAATTTTTTAATGTTTTCATTTGAAGCTCTGAAATCGTATGATGATAGTGTTTACACCACTACGACACTTTACAGGCCACAAATAACCGCTACCCACAACTTACCAACAAATTTCAATAAGCTATAACCGCTACAATCAATAATATCGGCCATCATTACCTTTTTAAGGTTCTAATTTGTAACTCGTATGATGATAGAGTATAGGACACTACGAAACTCTATAGATAACTAATAACCGCTACCCACCCCTTAACAACGAATTTTACTACTCTATACTCGCTAGAATCAATAATATCGGCTATTTTTAATTTTTAGGTTTTCATTTGCAACCTGTGTGATGATAGTGTTTACACCACTACGACCCTCTACAGATCATATAGCCGCCATACTTACATTTTTACTTATAAGTTGTTTTTTCATATGACGCCTGTCATGGCTCGAGGTTCTAAACGCCTAGTCTTATCCCACACGCCGACACACGCGCCCCATCCCTGAGCTCCACCCTTGAGCCCCACCCCAAAGCCAGCCGCCCTTTAGACCACCTGGAGGAAATGCACTGTAACCCTAGGCCTTACACAGAACCAATGGAATGATGATAGTGTTTATGCCTGGCCTAATACAGATAAAGAAAGAAGACGAGACAAAGAGTAAGAAACCGAGGAGGAAGAGCAGTGTACCTTACATCAACACTAGTATGATGATAGTTTTTAAGCCTCGCCCACTACAACTAATACTAACAGCAATATTAAATTTAAAAAAAATAATTAAATAAATAACTTTCGCAACACCAAAAAAGAGAGGTAATAATGTAAGAACACTCGCTTATTTATTCATGAGTGTATCCCTTGGCAGGTCAAAAGTCACTTGCGGTCGTCTGTTGTGACGTTACTACGTAGGTGCTATACTCTTCGTATAGTAAAATATGACGTCGCTTCGAAAGTCCTGCACCTAAAATAATAATCAAATACCACACACATTACTACTCACAAGTCCTTTAGTTTTAGCCCACACAAGTTCTATAGGGTTTAAATGAGAATGGTACGTTGGAAGTCTCAAGCACCTATGGCAATGCTCTTCTATCAACTTGTTGATTTGATATTTCTTGCTTTTTTGCGCCTGTTTTACAAGGGACAACAACTGTAGCTTGACATATGTTTCTGGAAATGGTATAGTTTTGTTTGGGAGCCATATTTTTATTGTTTCCTTTGTGTTTGATACCCTAGGTATGTCTTCTTGGGCAACAACATTGTGATATGATGCATTGTTCATGATTAGACAAGATGGTCTATCAACGAATGGAAGCACTGTATTCTCGAGGCAATCTCTAAATACATTACCATTTATCTCACTATGATAATCCCTATTGTCTGTATGCTTTGATACGGACACAAGTCCAGCATTCTGTAGTAAGCCATTATGAGTAACATCAGCATAGGCTATGACCAAACGCTGTCCATTACTACTGGCGCATTGATACAGGTTTCTGTCATTGAGTATGGTTTCGGGCTGCTGACAGAATCAAGAAGTCGGCTTGAAAGGTTGGAGCGTATACAGAATGCTGCCATGCGGTTAATCCTGTGGTGCACAAAGAACACACCAATTATCTGCATGAGGCATATCCTGGCGTTACCCACAATGACGGATAGGCATAGGGTCCTTCAGGCCAAATGGTACCTGAGAGTTGCCGCAGACAGGGATCACCCGCTGCATGCAGCAATGGATATGGTAAAGGGTCATAGACTAAGACGAGGCAGGTCCTGGATGGCACAGGCAAAACTTTCTATATGTCAGGTGTGTGATCTAGAGACCATCAATCGTGAAAGAGAGTGGGTTAAAGTTCCGGATGACATGACGGACTGGCACAATGTAATAATAACACTGGGTCGTGAGTGCAGAGAATGGGCAGCGTGCCGCACTGAGTTTGAAATGCAACAGCTGATCCAGAGCAACACACATCAAGGTGACATAGTCATCTACACAAATGGGTCAGTGGTGAGAAACAGACAGATTAGTGGCTGGGGCTTTATTGCAAAGGCTAATGGGCAAGTCTTGAAAAAGGAGAGCCTGGCATATGAGACTACGACCTCAAGCATGAGAATGGAGGTGGAGGCAGTAACAGCAGCATTCCGGTGGCTAGAGGAGACTACTGCAACACACGTTGTGTTCATTACGGATTCAAAGAATATGCTTAGCAAGGTGGAGAAAGGAATGTTTCGTGTGGAATGGTTCTCGTCGCTTCAGAGGTCACAGATTGTGAGAATTGTATGGATATTTTTCCCTGGCCATGCGGATGTACGGGGGAATGAACAGGCTGATAGGCTAGCAGGGAATGCACCTCTTGGTGGTATCTTGCCTATGGACAAGGGAGAAGTGGTAGTGCTCTTGTGGGACCAGGTGGAGAAGGCGGAGGAACAGATTGAGAACCCATATGTGGAAAGAATGAGATTGCGGGGGATCGGCAGGGGTTCTGGAAGAATCTCAAAGCTGAGAGGAAAGACCAGGAGAACATTTAATCAGATAGCGTTGGGAACGATTAGTAGTATGACTTTTCGCTGGCTGTTGAACCAGGGGACTGAGCACATATGGGAATGTCCTGAGTGCAGTGATATCGGTTCTTGACTCAACTCAACTCAACTCAACTACAGGTTTCATCCTAATAAACTATGTCATAATTTTCATTGCGCATGTCTCTTATTTCAGGTAGATATCTGCTTCTCGTGGCTCCTAAATGTGGTTGCTCGCAAAAGATATTTCTTCATCTCTTTTAATTACTAAAAGTGAAGCCTAATTTTCTTATAATTTTCCACAACGTTGTTTTGGATAGCTCTATGTCATTGTTCTTTCTCAACGAAACCCTAAGTTTTCTTACAGTCACTATTTATTTGGCATCCACATTTTTATAATAGCTCGCCTTATGACATCCTTGTCAAAGCTGTCTACAATTGCCTTTCTACCTACGGTTTGCTTTTTGCGTGGTGATTTCATCCCAGATTCTTGCACCCATCAACGAAATGACCGTTTACTCAAACCCAATGCATGCACTGTTCTTTTTTTTCGGGATTTGTAACAGTATGAAACAGTTTCCTGAGATCAGCTTCTTGACAAAAATATGTGTACAACTTCATAACGATGCTTTGAAGTTTACACAATTTCACATTCAATCACATTCAACAATATTCACACATTCAAATGTTAGCGATAAATGGTAAGACTTATTTATATAATCACGTTTCATGGAAGCACCCACATTATTGACGACACCTCTGAATACTCCCATTTTAAATTGCGCGGGGTTCTTGCCATAAGGAAATTCCCGTGCACCACGGAGAATATTCAAGATTGAACGCTGAATTTCTGGGTGAATATGTAATACATTTAATAATATGCATTTCATCTCTGACCATTAAATTGTATACCGCATATAAACAAACATTGAAATCTGCTGTACAATCTCCAGAACAATAAGTGTTTTGTTGGGTTGAAATAATAATAAGGTTATATGCTAATTCTTATCTTTTTCCCTCAGTTGGTGTGGCATGTTGGGAGGTTAAGATCAGTACCCACCAACGCATTCCACGTAGTGAAGTAACTCTAGAGCGATGGGACTAATTTCCAACAGAGTGGATAGGTCATTGGAAACCAAAGTGACCCAAATGAACTCGGAACGTCTAGGGAAATCCCGGGTATATTGATGAATCCACACCTGTTTATTTACTCCCAAATTAAGGAGAACTAAAGTTGACTCATTATGAACCCTCACCTGTATCCATTTTCCCTTTAAGGTGAAACGGTTACAAGAATTTTGTTTTAATATGTAATTCTCCTCAATGAACAATTTGGAACCTGGTAGCTTACAGTGAAATCAGGAATTTACTGTTCACTCGTGGTTACCCAGCCACACACCTTTCCAAATTCTTCAATATGTTAATTAATGGTTTAATTAAACATATAATGAAAACTAGCACAACACGAGTTATTCAATAAGAAGAGAGTTAAATTTCACCAGTTTAATACTGAATAAAAATCCTGTGGAAGGCAGAAACATTTGGTAGGCCATTGAACACAAATTACATATCAGTACACGCAGCATATATGGGTATATAATGTTAACATAGAACATTAATAACAATAGCTGGCATAGTGAAATATGCATTGTTCATAAGGTCCCACACCTAGTTCTCTTCACACAGCCTACTCTTCACTACTGTCATTAATTCAGGTGGTGATATGATTGTTATTCTACTATAGGAACCATGATTCTGAATAAAAGTATTATATGTAGCTTTGACTAGAGTTGACATTTAATTTGTTCTCAGTCCTTGCCTTAAAGATTGATATGAATCAATCTGTCAGATGTTAACAATGGTTCTTCTCAGAATAGTTTTAAGGTGGTGGAATGTAATGATGATGTCGAATGGACTTCCAGGTAACAATATATCATCTTGTTTGTAGCTGAAGATATTGGGTTTGGCATCTCCACTGTGGAATGTATTACCATTTTGGAGTCTATGAGTGACTCAAGAAATTAACAGACGCTGGGATGACTGTCCAATGTTCCGACTAATGCTGAACTTTCCCTGGTTTTATCTCAGACTAATCTTGTGCATAGTTTGTACTGGATTCGTCCATCTCTTTTCATTGTTTATCCATCCAGCTTCTCTTTTCCTCTTCTATCATCTGGTTCTATCATCCGCTTCTATCATCCGCGAACACCGTCTTTCCTCTCTAAACTGAATAAACATAATGCACATATTCATATTTTGTCACACTGAGTTTGCTAGTACAGTTGACAAGAATGAAAAGCGCTACAGATAGAAGGTTTGAGAAAGAAAAAGAGCAAGGCAGAGTCAGAGGGGGATATCTACTATTCTGTGTCTCTCCTCTGTACCTGAGCAACTCTGAATGATAACAAGCAGAACATTTTTCTGTATTACCATTGCTTCTTGCCCTTGCTGTGTTGGTGGTCTGAATGTGCTGGTGATCTCATATAAGACACAGACATCAGAGAATGACAAAGTTTGAGAAGTGTGATAGAGAATAATGAGCAGGTAAATATATCAAGGCTGGAACCTAGATAGTGATGGTACAGGATGACATCAATGATTGCATGATCACTGTTAAAGCTCATACTACTGATCAGGGCAGTACCAGATTGTTTTGTTACCTGACCACAGTCTATATTCTGTTCTCGAGTTCTTCTTGCTTTCCTCTCATCTCTCATCATTTCATCTATTCTTCTAACTGGGGTATTGTATTCTGAACGACTTTCCTCCATAATGGTTAGAAGTTACAGTTCATTACGAAGCACATAATGCATACTTTGCATTTGCAATAGCAATTGTTATGTACATGAAGCAGGGACATTCACACTGACTATCATTGATGAACCACAACATACACATAGACATGAGAATGACAGAGTACATAGTTCTCTCTCTCTCTCTCTCTCATACCAAATCAATCTTCTTCTTCATTGGACTGTGTGCATATGTGTTTTGTCCCTTCAGCTTAAGCTGGGGGACAAAGATTTGTGTCCCTAGTCTGGTCAGATAAATTGACGTCAGTTCGTCACGAGTGCAATGTATTGTATTCAATCATCAGGCAACTCTGAACGAAATATTACCACAACATGATAATTTCAGCTGGATCTGAACACAAATACTTCCTGTTGTGCAACATTTATCTCATTCAACGCCACTTATAAATAGAGGTAGATAAGGAAAATGAAACACTCTTTCCTTCTCTCACTCCGTGTGTGTGTTGGAGATTTGCTGTTTATCAGAAAGAAAGCAATTGTCTGCTTGCAGACAGCAAGGTTTGGTCTTTCCAACTAGGCTCATAAATAAAATAAAAGGCTAGGAAGTTTTCATGTTAGAAAAGCATGGAAATACTCAGACAGCTTCCTCTTAGGTCATTTTATTTAGTGCACGAAAAATATATTTCTCAAGAATCTGAAGATTACAGGCTACATTGCATATTTCAGCAGAGCGAATGTAACATTTTCAGAATCAAGCCAGGCAGGGATAGAAACTGGCGGCTGTCTTCAAAATTAAAGATAGCATTACGCTGTGTAGGAACATCACAGAAACATACAGACACCACAGACACAAAGATCTACCTTTATGTGAACATCTGAATATATATATATATATATATATATATATATATATATATATATATATATATATATATATATATATATATATATATATATATACGTGTGTGTGTGTGTGTGTGTGTTTGTGTGTGTAATTCACATATATATATGATTCAGGGCCATATCTGGCTGATTCACAGAGATGGGCACAATATTTTATTACATCCACAGAAAACACAACTTGCTCCTGTGAAACGATTGAGTGCGCGGTATCTAGATTTGTCGATTCTAGAAGTCCCTCTGTGACGCTTTTTCTCCCTCCTTAACCAATGAAACACAAGTTCAGGCACGCTGGCTTTACGTGTCATTTTTTTCATATCTAAATTCAGGTATGTTTTTATGCCGCATGGTGCAATTCCGTGTAAAGCGGTGCGTGCGTGTGAATTTCAATTCCGTATTTCTGTCGCAACTGATGTGAATGAGCTGAACATTATGTTACATAGCCCCAGCTGCAGACAGATCTCTGGGGAGAACTGCTAATCATTCATTGACAGTTGACAGGTTCCCCACTGGTGATCCACTCCTATTAGTTTCCTACATAAGCTGAAGCTGATGGTTCATCAGGAATTGGATGTCAATCAAAAAAAAAAAAGAAATCTGCGCCTACATTAATTTTCCCAGGAACGTATTCGATCTAGAAAGAGTATGGTTGCAACTGACCCTCCGCATGGGTCTCGCATTCAGATTCCGTGATGCTGCCAGAAACATTAAGGGTTGGTGATCACACTGTACCGTAAAATGTTTGCCGTACAGGTATGCCTGATATTTCTCCACTGCCCAGATTAATGCAAGGCATTCACGCTCGATTACTGAATAGTTTCGCTCAGCAGGATTCAATTTCCTGCTTGCATAGGATACAGGGTATAGCTCTGAGTGATCATCTCCTTTCCTCTGGATCAAGGCTGCGCTGACTCCAATATCACTCGCGTCGGTACGAAACATGAACGATTGATCGAGGTCTGGTAGATGAAGGATTGGTTTGGCAGTTAAAGTCTGCTTAAGAGCTGCGAATGCTCTCTCACAATCAGCTGGCCAAATGACCTTCTCTCGTTTCCCCTTTTTGGTAAGATCCGTTAAGGGTGCTGACAGAGCATAAAGTCCTTGATGTATCTTTGATAGAATCCACACAAGGATGCGAATGATCTAACGTCTTTCTTGGTCCTTGGACGAGGTGCTCTTTGAAGTTCTCCACATTCCCTTCATGAGGTGCTATGAAGCCTTGAGACATCTAATGGCCTAGGAAGTTCAGTAGATGGAATCCTATCTGACACTTCTTGAGTCTTGCTATCAAGCATGTTTCCTTAAGTCGCCTGAACAAGAGATGCAATGTCTGGACATGCTCCTCAAATATCTCAGTAACAAACTAAAATAGCATCCATAAAGTGGCTGATGGCCGGATGATGTAATGCGTCAAGTAATTTCCTCATCATACGTGTAAAAACACTGATAGCATTATTCAATCCTAATGGAAGAACGTTGAACTCGTAGTGTCCTCCAGGAGTACTGAAAGCTAACCACGGTCTGACTTCCGGTTTAACAGGAATGTGATCTCTTGCTGAGATTGCTTGCTTGCTTGCTTGTGTTCGTTGGCTTGAGCTCCAACGCGAAGTCCTGTATGTCGGATGAAGACATCCTGTTGTCCAACATCAGTGTGATGTCATACAGGACCTAAGGTTTGCGTGAGTATCCGTTGTCCCATGTCTATCTTATTGGTGTGCAGACTGGTGGTTCCTCGCCGTACAGGCAGACACTCTCCGACTTCGGAGGAATCAGCGATCCTATTGACTTCAGCCAGGACCCCGAAGGGACCTGTTGCCCAGGACGCTCGACGAGGACGCGTCAATAGGTCTTGGCCAGTATATAACCCGGCCCTGGTGCCTTGGAAACACCTCTGCGTCCCTTGCTGAGATTAATCCTGGTGAAGTATCGTGCTCTGTTGAGCCTTGTGAAGAGCTGGTTCTGATCAGGTACAGATTCTGCCTGAAATTCAGTAATATCATTGAGCTGTCGATAATCGATGAACAATCTGTGTTCTCCGCTTGCTTTTCTCAACAACAATACACTTGCACTATATGGAGACTCAGACGGTGAGATAATTCCTGAAGAGAGCATTTGCTGAATTTCTTCCTTCAAAGTATTTTGCTTGGCATAAGGAACTGAGTATATCAGTATGGCCTGGCTGTCAGTGAGTACCTCTGCATACATAGCCAAAAGATCTCGGATCTGCTTCTGCTGATCTAGAGATAGGTTGGGGTTGATATCCACATCCTGAAATGTTTCTTTGGCTTGCAGTGGACATTCCATTCCCATTGTAGTTCCCTGTTCCACTTCAGTAGCAACAGCCATAGCCATCAGATGTGCAGTTTCGAAGGTTGTGGATCTTTCATTGTATTTGCTCAAAAGGTTTATGTGAAAAACGTTCAACTTGCCTTTGATGGAAATCTTGTAATGAGTACGAGAAATCTTCTCTGTCACTTCAAATGGTCCCTTCCATCCGATTTGCAACTTGTTCTGACTTGTTGGAACTAGTAACAGCACGTTCTCACCCACCTCTAGCTCTCGGTCATTTGCTTTCTTGTTGAAATCGCGCGTCATTCTGCGCCTAGCCTGACGTTGATTCACATTCGCTTGTCTCCAATCATGTTGCAGACGTTTCTTCAACTCAGCAACATATACAGATGCAGTAACGACTGTATCATCTGTAAGATCATCAGTCCATGTTCGTAGTAAAGCCTCTAATGGTCCCTTGATTTGACGTCCAAACAACAGAGTTGCTGGTGCAATCCCAGTTGAGTGATGGGAAACTTCCCGATAAGCAAAAAGTGCTGCCGGAATATGTAAGTCCCAATCTTCTGGTTTCTCCTGAGCAAGTTTTCTCAGAATACTGATGAGGGTACCGCTCCACAGTTCTACACTCCCATTCGATTGTGGAAAAAAAGGAGATGAATAGACATGGCGAGATTGGAAGAATCGAAAGACTTCTTCCATGAGTTTACCACGAAACTGTGATCAATTATCGATTAGGATCCTAAGTGGAAATCAAATTCGAGTGAAAATCTCAAGTAATGCTTCTGCGACATGCTTGGAATCACTTTATGGCAGTGGGACACTCTCTGCCCACATTGTGCAGGTGTCCACCAATGTTAAGATAAATCTAATCCGCCTTCTCGTTCTGGTGAGTGGTCTGATAATGTCCACCCCAACTTTTTCGAACGGAGAACCAGTGATTGGCATATCCCCAAGTATCACAGGAAAAGTCCTATGTCTCGGAGAGACTCTTTGGCATTCCGGGCATGATTTTACAAAACGTGTTATGTCTGCATTCATACCTGGCCAAAAGTAGTGCATGGCGATTCGTTGTGTAGTGGCATTGACGCCCATATGCCCACTGAAAGGTAAACTGTGGCCCATTTATAAGATCTGAGCTCTAAATGAAGTAGGTATGACGAGTTGAGAATACCCTGCTCCGTCCTTCCTTCCTGCCCTTCTGTACAGAAGTCCACTCTTTATATACATATCGCCTTTACGCAAAGGTAAATGTGCTTTAGGCAGTTTGTTGAAGCATGGTAACAGGGTGCTGTCGGCAGCCTGTGCTGTCTTCAAATCCTCAGAACGAGGTATAGCTGGGGTCGACGATCCCGGAACCTTATTCGTCTGAGATCTAGTTGTCATCGCAGAGACTGTCACACGCTGTATAGGATCTCCAAGGTATACGTAGCGACATCAGGCATTACAGGAAAAATGGGGACTTTCATGACCGAAGCTTTGATCGTTTCAGTAACATAATGCGAAGTTATATTACTTTAGCCACTGATAGTAACATCATAACAGAACTTTTCAAAGGTCCCTGTATATTCACCATTTCCTCTTTCACCTGTTCTGGGTGAACTAAGGATGCAGATACGACGCAGTCATATTGCAGACCGGTATCGTAGAGACAAATGGTGCGGGATCCATTCAGCAGGATGGATTCCACTACCGGAATTTTGGAACTGGTGTCTTCATGAGCTGTCCAGCAGGACGTTTCATTAGTGTTCGCCTTCTGTTTCCTCTGGCTGGTCAGACTTGCAACTGTGCGAGGAGGAGGAGACTTTTCCCGAAAATCCTTGGTATGGTGTCCTACCCTCATACAATGAGTAAAGTAGTCCTTACCCTTCTTCTTGGCAGTCTGAATATA
Source organism: Cepaea nemoralis (assembly GCA_014155875.1). Classification (NCBI taxonomy): domain Eukaryota; kingdom Metazoa; phylum Mollusca; class Gastropoda; order Stylommatophora; family Helicidae; genus Cepaea; species Cepaea nemoralis. The sequence continues at coordinate 491,502 of JACEFZ010003626.1, read as the reverse complement.
AGTTTGAGTGGTGATAGCGGATTTCTTACTCTACTTATTGGAATTGGTGCTATCAGATTCTTGGACTTTTGAGATTTATCCGGCGGGGGAGCAGTGGTCGTCCGACTTTTACTTCCCACTTCCTTCTGAGATTTCTGCCATCTCTCTGCCAAGATAATAATTTCCTCAAGTTTATCTGCCCCTTGCTGTGTCAAGAAGGCTCGCACATCGGATGAAATTTTATCAAGTAGTTAGTCAATTATTATCATCTCACGGAGTCCTTCTTAGGTTTCCTCAAACTTCCCTAAGTCTGCCCATTTGTGCAGATAGGATTTTAGCCTTACTACTAGCTGCACAAAGATCTCTCCGGGGTCGTTTTTGGCTGTTTTGAATTGCTGCTTATAACTGTCAGAATCTACCTCGAATCGGTTCAATAAGTTCGTTTGAGTATACTTGAGTCCTGTTGTTCTTCAGGCGTTAGCCTGGAGAACACGTCGTAAGCAGTATTTCTTAATCCCTGTGAGAGTTTCACCACCTCATCAAGCCCACATGAAACACACATGTGTTCAAAAGGAGAAACGTAAAATTCAATTCCATCCTTGCCTTCACCAAATGCCTCCAATGGAAATGCCATAGCCCTAGAGCGATGACAAATATCCTCACTATGTACTTCTGTAGCTGGTCCACCTAAAGAAACGAAGGGGGTGGGAGGAACTCCACCATCCTCTCCTAATTACCAGCTCTGTTTCCAAGCATTTCATTTCCATTTGATGGTGTCTTTCTCTTTCTTTATGAGCTATTTCAGCTTCTATATCCTTCTCTCTCTGAATCAACTTGTCCTCCAACTCGAGAGCTAGCTGGCTTTCTCTCTCTTTTTGGGCTGTTTCAGCCAGTAAACGCTCGTGCCGATCAAATTCGTCCGAGAAGTACTTAGCCAGATCTAACCCTGTTAAACTGCATTGCTTGTCAACATCCATATATTGGGCCAGAAGTATAACTGTTTCCGCCATATTAACTTTAAAGATTGTCCTTAAAGTAATAAAAAATCAAAGTGCTACCCTCTGTGATTTCAGATAAGAGTATGTCCCTGTAATCTGAAAAAATTACAGAGTATGCAATGGCGAAATGAACAACAGAAAATCAGATAACCCAATGGTGTACACAACATACAACAGCAAATATTCGGGTTTCAGAACCTTAGAGAAACACCAAACTCCAAAGTGAATATTTATTTCAAACCATAAAGGGGGTTCCGATATACATCTCTGATTCACACCTGGGAAGCTTTGACCTGAAGGTGAATGTAAATCAGTGGTTCAGAGTCCCAAAATACAAAGTCCACACAATAGGTGGCTTTGCAAGTGCGGTTTCAGCAAAGGTAAACTTCCGCACGATAAATAGACTTTATGTTCATATGGGTATCCTGGAAGAAATTCCCAACCAAAATCACTAACTTGTGATGTTTTGCAATGGTTAACTAAGTATATGATCCAGGAACCGCACGATCCAATCAAAGTGGTACTATGTGAGAGGTCCCCTATATTTATATCCAGGACGTGTGCTGCCGAATCAATGTGGCATGTTGGGAGATTAAGATCAGTACACACCAAAACATCCCACGTAGTGAAGTAACGCTAGAGCGATGGGACTAATTTCTAACAGAGTGGATAGGTCATTGGAAACCAAAGTGACCCAAATGAACTCGGAACGTCTAGGGAAATCCCGGGTATATTGATGAATCCACACCTGTTTATTTATTCCCAAATTAAGGAGAACTAAAGTTGACTCATTATGAACCCCCACTTGTATCCATTTTCCCTTTAAGGTGAAACGGTCACAAGAACTTTCTTTACAGATGGGGTTCTCCTCAATGAACAATTTGGAACCTGGGAGTTTACAGTGGAATCAGGAATGTACTGTCCACTCGTGGTTACCCAGCCACATACCGTTCCAAATTCTTCAATATGTTAATTAATGGTTTAATTAAACATATAATGATAACTGGCACATCACGAGTCATTCAATAAGAAGAGAGTTAAATTTCACCAGTTTAATACTGAATAAAAATCCTGTGGAAGGCAGAAACATTTGGTAGGCCATTGAACACAAATTACATATCAGTACACACAGCATATATGAATATATAATGTTAACATAGAACATTAATAACAATAGCTGGCACCGTGAAATATGCATTGTTCATAAGGTCCCACACCTAGTTCTCTTCACACAGCCTACTCCTCTCTACTGTCATTAATTCAGGTGGTAATATGATTGTTCTTCTACTATAGGATCCATGATTCAGAATAAAAGTATTATATGAAACTTTGACTAGAGTTCACATTTAATTTGTTCTCAGTCCTTGCTTCAATGATGATAAGAATCAATCTGTCAGATGTTGACAATGGTTCTTCTCAGAATGGTTTTAAGGTGGTGGAATGAAATGATGATGTCGAATGGACTTCCAAGTAACAATATAGCATCTTGTTAGTAGCTGAAGATATTGGGTTTGGCAGCTCCACTGTGGAATGTATTACCATTTTGGAGTACTATGAGTGACTCAAGGAATTAACAGACGCTGGGATGACTGTCCAATGTTCCGACTAATGCTGAACTTTCCCTGGTTTTATCTCAGACTAATCTTGTGCATAGTTTGTACTGGATTCGCCCATCTCTTTTCATTGTTTATCCATCCAGTTTCTCTTCTCCTCTTCTATCATCTGGTTCTATCATCCGCTTCTATCATCCGCGAACACCGTCTTTCCTCTCTAAATTGAATACACATAATGCACCTATTCATATTTTGTCACACTGAATGTGCTAGTGCAGTTGATAAAAATGAAAAGCGCTACAGATAGAAGGTTTGAGAAAGAAGAAGAGCAAGGTAGTGTCAGAGGGGGAGATCTACTATTCTGTGTCTCTCCTCTGTACCTGAGCAACTCTGAATGATAACAGGCAGAATATGTTTCTGTATTGCCATTACTTCCTGCCTTTGCTGTGTTGGTGGTATGAATGTGCTGGTGATCTCATATAAGACACAGACATCAGAGAATGACAAAGTTTGAGAAGTGTGATAGAGAATAATGAGCAGGTACATATATCAAGGCTGAAACCTAGATAGTGATGTTACAGGATGACAGCTACGATGGCATGATCACTGTTAAAGCTCATACTACTGATCAGGGCAGTATCAGATTGTTTTGTTACCTGACCACGGTCTATGTTCGGTTCTCGAGTGCTTCTTGTTTCTCTCTCATCTCTTCATCTATTCTTCTAACTGGGGTATTGTATTCTGAACGACTTTCCCCCATAATGGTTAGAAGTTACATTTCCTTACAAAGCATACAATGAATATTTTGCATTTGCAATAGCAATTGTTATGTTCATGAAACAAATACATTAAGAATGCAGGTGACATGTTCACACAGGGAAATTCACAATGACTATCATTCATGAACCACAACACATACATAGATATGATAATGACAGAGTACATAGTTCTATCTCATACCAAATCAATCGTATTCTTCATTGGCCTGAGTGCATATGTGTTTTGTCCCTTCAGCTTAATCTGGGGAAAAAGGGTTTGTGTCCCTAGTCTGGTGAGATAAATTTACGTCAGTTCGTCATGGGTGCAATGGATTGTATTTAATCATCAGGCAACTCTGAACGAAATATTACCACAGCATGATAATTTCAGCTGGATCTGAACGCCAATTCTTCTAGTTGTGCAACAAATATCTCATTCAACACCACTCACAAATAGAGGTAGATAATGAAAATGAAACACTCTTTCCTGCTCTCACTCTGTGTGTGTTCGAGATTTGCTGTTTTTCAGAAAGAAAGCAATTGTCTGCTTGCAGTCAGCAATGTTTGGTTTTTCCAACTAGGCTAGGAAGTTTTCATGTTAGAAAAGCATGAAAATACTCAGACAGCTTCCTCTTACAGCATTTTATTTAGTGCACAAAAAATACATTTCTAAAGAACCCGAAGATTACAGACTAGATTTCAGCAGTGCAGAATTTTCAGCATTTGCAGAATGAAGTCAGGCAGGGATAGAAACTGGCGGCTGTCTTCAAAATTAAAGATAGCATTACGCTGTGTAGGAACATCACAGAAACATACAGAAACCACAGACACAAAGCTCTACCTCTGAATATATATATATATATATATATATATATATATATATATATATATATATATATATATATATATATATATATATATATATATATATATATATATATATATATATATATAATGCAGGGCCATATCTGGCTTATTCACAGAGAGGGATACCCTATTTTACTACATCCACAGAAAACACAACTTGCTCCTGTGAAATCTAACGATTGAGTGCGCGGTATCTAGATTTGGGCGATTCCAGAAATCCCTCTGTGTCGCTTTTTGGCCCTCTTTAACCAATGAAACATAAGTTCAGGCACGCTGGCCTTACGTGTCATTTTATGACATATGTAAATTCAGGTATGTTTTTATGCCGCACGGTGCAATTCCATGTAAAGCAGTGCGTGTGAATTTCAATTCCGTGTTTCTGTTGCAACTGATGTGAATGAGCTGAACATTATGTTACAGTTGGTTACTGAGATATGGTGTTTATATGGAGGCATCCAAATGTAAATGCACTATAGAATTTGCCTGTCATGTCTTGTTATGTCTGCCGCTTCACGTGTAGAACGTACCTGCCATGTCTTGTGATTCCTGCGCTTCACGTCTAGAACTTCCCTTTTAAGTCTTGGAGGACTCTCATTTCACGTGTAAAACATACCTGTCAAGTCTTGTGATGTCTAACGTTTCACGTCTAGAACTTCCCTTCAAGTCTTGGGAGATCTAGCGTTTTACGTCCAGAACTTCGCTTCCAAGTTATGGGAGTCTAGCATTTCACGTCTAGAACTTCCTTTCAAGTCTTGGGAGGTCTAGCGTTTCACGTCTAGAACTTCCCTTCCAAATCTAGAGAGGTCCAGAGTTTAACCTCTAGAACTTCCTTTGCAGGTCTTGGGAGGTCTAGCGTTTCTCGTGTAGAACTTCCCTTCCAAGTTTTGGCAGGTCTAGCGTTTCACGTCTAGAACTTCGCTTGCAAGTCTTGGGAGATCTAGAGTTTCACGTCTAGAACTTCGCTTGCAAGTCTTGGGAGATCTAGAGTTTCACGTCTAGAACTTCGCTTCCAAGTTATGGGAGGAATAGCTTTTCACATCTAGAACTTCCCTTCAAGTCTTGGGAGGCCTAGCGTTATACGTCTAGAACTTCCCTTCCAAATCTAGAGAGGTCTAGAGTTTTACGTCTAGAACTTCCCTTGCAGGTCTTGGTAGGTCTAGCATTTCTCGTCTAGAACTTCTCTTTCATGTCTTGGTAGGTCTAGCGTTTCTCGTCTAGAACTTCGCTTTCAAGTCTAGGGAGGTCTAGCGTTTCATGTTTAGAACTTCCCTTCCAAGTCTTGGGAGGTCTGTTGTTTCATGTCGATTACTTGATTTTCTTGTAGTTCCACACCGTGAGATTGAGAAAGTCTGTCGTTTCACGTCGATAATGTGTCTTTCATGTTGTTCCGCACATTGAGATTTATGCATGCTGGCAGTGCACTTCAAAGTCTTGTACCTACAATGCATACATGAGTTATGTAACATGCACAGCAGGCAAGTGATTTAGAGGAGTGCGGCAATGCCCTTTCTGTGGTGACGACATTCTTAATAACACGCGATGATGACACACGGTGCCGACAAATCTTATAACACGCGATGATGACACACGGTGCCGACAAATCTTATAACACGCGATGATGACACACGGTGCCCACAAATCTTATTTTCGAGTTCGCGATTCGACACGAATGTAAATAAGCAGTTATAGTATCTTCCTTGGCTCGATCTTGTAGACTGGGATTCTTTGATTCTGATTTTTCTGTCCTGCTTTCGTGTATCTTTTTCATACAAGTGAATGGATATTTTCATGAGTGTTCTCAAAGAAAACTGTTTGCCTGCTTTGTGCAAATATGTAGGTTAAGTTATTTTATTACGTATTAAAATTCACCCCAACAAAAATCACATTTCCTGTTGTTCTTTCTGTTATTGTTGTTTGTTGCTTTTGTTGTTGTTGTTGTTGTTGTTATTGTTGTTGTTGTTGTTGTTGTTGTTGTTCTTCTTGTTCTTCTTCTTCTTCTTCTTCTTCTTCTTCTTCTTCTTCTTCTTCTTCTTCTTCTTCTTCTTCTTCTTCTTCTTCTTCTTCTTCTTCTTCTTCTTCTTCTTCTTCTTCTTCTGCTGCTGCTGCTGCTGCTGCTATTACGCTGACGATGATTACTACTACTACTGCTACTATTATTATTACTACTACTAATGCTACTATTACCACCAATGCTACTACTACTACTACTACTACTACTACTACTACTACTACTACTACTACTACTACTACTACTACTACTACTACTAATATTACTACTACTACTACTACAGCTGCTGCTGCTGCTGCTACTACTACTACTACTACTACTACTACTACTACTACTACTACTACTACTGCTGCTGCTGCTGCTGCTACTACTACTACTGCTGCTGCTGCTGCTACTACTACTACTACTGCTGCTGCTACTACTACTACTACTACTACTACTACCGCTGCTGCTACTACTACTACTGCTGCTGCTGCTGCTACTACTACTACTACTACTACTACTACTACTGCTGCTGCTGCTACAACTGCTGCTGCTGCTGCTACTACTACTACTACTACTGCTGCTGCTGCTGCTGCTACTACTACTGCTGCTGCTGCTGCTACCACTGCTGCTGCTGCTACTACTACTACTACTACTACTACTACTGCTGCTGCTGCTACTACTACTACTACTACTGCTGCTGCTGCCACTACTACTACTACTACTACTGCTGCTGCTGCTGCTACTACTATTACTGCTGCTACTGCTGCTGCTGCTGCTACTACTACTGCTGCTGCTGCTGCTACTACTACTACTACTACTACTACTACTACTACTACTACTACTACTACTACTACTACTACTACTACTACTACTACTACTACTGCTGCTGCTGCTGCTGCTGCTGCTGCTACTACTACTTTCTTTCTTTTAGCTCTCAATGAAACCATATAATGCTAGGTATTCCTGTCTTTTAATTTCTCGATTTGTACCCTACTTTCTCACAATAATCCCTGTTCTCGTTTCCATGTACAGTTGTCCACATGTATGTTTCTGACCCTGTAAATATCAGGGCTACCATTTAATGTTATAACTTGAGCTCCTCACTGTGTCTTCGGTGTGGGGTCAACCTATTTGCCCACCCGACCGATGCTGTCATATTCTGACCACGTCTGTGGATGCCGACCTAGAAGTAAAACAATAGCTTACAGCTTACACTATTTCCGCAGCATTTACTTATGGCCGTTTGTCGTAGTTTGAGATTCAAAATAATGTATTGTCTTAGTGAATTGTGTTGGTGAGTTGAGTTGAGCTAAGAACCGGCATCACTGCACTCAGGACATTCCCTTAGGCGTTCCGTCCCCTCGTTAAACAGCCAGCGAAGAGTCACACTACTAATCATTCCCACCGCTATTTGATTGAAAGTTCTCCTAGTCTTCCCTCTCAGTTTTGAGATTTTCCGGGACCCCTGCCGATCCCCAGCAATCTCATTCTTTCCACATAGGAGTTCTCAATCTGTTCCCCCGCCTTCTTCACTTGGTCCTACAGGCGCTCGACCACCTCTCCATTGTCCATAGGTAATCTATCACCAAGAAGTGCATTCCTTGGCAGCCTATCAACCTGTATATTCTCCCGCACTTCCACGTGGCCAGGGCAAAAAAATCCATATAGTTCTCATAATATTTTACCTCTGAAGCGAGGTGGGCCATTCCACATGAAACATCCGTTTCTCCCGCTTACGAAGTCCGTAATGAATACAATGTGTGTTGCAGTGGTGTCCTGTAACCAACTGCTGCTGTTACTGCTTCCACCTCCATTCTTATGCTGGAGGACATAGTCTCATACACCAAACTCTCCATTTTCAAGAATCGTCCATTAGCCTTCGCATTGAAATCCTAACCACTACGTCTGTTTCTCACTACTAACCCACCGATGTAGATAACTATGTCACGTTGACTGTATTACTCTGGATCAGTTGTTGCATCTAAAACTGTGCGACCCACCGCCCGTTCTACCTTAGTGAATTTAAACACAGAAGCCACAAACAATTGCTTGCACGATTATTGCCTGGCGTCTCATCAGGTGCATACTGCACAGTTATATATCATATGGAGTCAAAACATGAACTATATTTTAGCTGAAGTACTTAAAACACATAGTCACGGCTACTGTTTGAATGTTGAGCATTAGTCTAAACTGCTTGGAGATGCTCTTACATTATCATAATATACTTTAACTGTCGATGCTGTCTATCTAGTAATCCCGATATAATGTGCCATCCTCTTTGTTATTTCACTTCATTTAGTTTCCGGAGGTTGTTCGTGTTTTCTTTCTTCTTATTTAATTAATTTGTTTTCACTTCAAATATGAATACTTTAGCGGCGTCGGTACATTTGCGAGTTAGCCAGACATCTTGAACTGTCTAGCACACAAGTATTATTTCCTCATATAAGTAACGAACCCTGTTAGCCAGACATCTTGAACTGTCTAGCACATAAGTATTATTTCCTCATATAAGTAACGAACCCTGTTACTCCTCACCTTAAAGTGAAATGGGCACATGGTGCTAGCCCGACATTTTTCTTTAACTTAACAGGCCAGTGAGTGGTGCTGAGGTCAAAACCACACCGGCTGTCTTTTCTTTCCAATACATATCCTACTGCCAAATTTAGTTTCTGTTTTTATTTCGCTTCGATGAGAATTCGAACCACTGACCAGTGTTTGTACTTAATATGCCTTATTCGTCCACTCTGAGGTTTATCTGTTTTATTGTGTCCATCATTTGAAGAACCGCAATCATGTATGGGAGTTATAATTTATACTCATGTCTAGTGGTGCATGCAACATATCCGTCATTTATTTGTAATCTACGGTATTGAAACGACATTAGATATATTTTATATCCTAGTATTATATTTAAACATCACCTCTTATTAGAATGTGTGTTATATTCAATTGTTGTTCTGTGGGGTGTGATTTTTAACTGATTTTAGTTATATACATGTCTGTTACCTAACATGTTTATGGTCTGTATTGGAATCTACGCTTGGTCGGATTGGTTCTAAGAGTAATGTTTCTGAATCTCTGTGGGATTCACAAGTAGGAAGTTGGATTAGTAACCTTCTTTCCAGGGCTTTTTAATTTCAGTAGAAGTAACGATTGCAATTTGCATGAACGATTCCCGGTCAAAATTAGTCTTGTGATTGGGGCTGCTAAAGCCTCTAGTCGGTGTAATCAAGGACAGAACATGTTATTTCGACTTCTTTGGCTTGGGGGACCCTTTACATCTACAGGAGAGTCAGTATCTCACTCTTTATGTTCCTCTTGTGCCTTGCGGTGTCGAGGTGAAGTATGAACAGCGGGAGAGTGCCCGCTTATGGGCTTCATATATATATATATTCCCATTTACTCTGTTATTCCCTGCGTCCATCGTTTACGTGGTCGGCCTGTTCCTCTGTTTCCATCTGGTCTGTACATCATTGCTTGTTGTGGTATGCTGTTGACTGGTAACCTACTTGTATGGCCAAACCATTTGACTCTCTGCCTTCTAATAAAATCTAGTGCAGCTATAACCCCCACTTCAGTCCTGATTTCTTCATTTGATGTTCTATTTACTGTTGACGGCAAGTTTTGTCAAGATAATAATAACAATCTATAGGTAATCTTTGATTCTATATTATTCTTGTTAATTATTGATATGACTGTGGTGTTGATATGAAGGTGTTGTTTTTCTGACAGCTACTTTTTCGCGTAGGAGATGGATATTTTCATCCCCTACGTGTAATTTGTGTGCCAGGATGTAAAACCAGGAGTTTCTTCTCAAGATCTGCGCCGATGCTACGGATTTTCGTGCATTGAGCTAAGCAATCCTTGAGTGATTTTTCGCAGCGTGTGTGGTTCTTTGGTGTTCGGTTTTTTCAACATGGTGGAATAATTTGTATGTTCCTTGAGGACGGCAGTCAACAAAACAAGACAGCGAGGCTAACGTGGTGGCTGCAAGCGACGCAAGCGAGGAGGGGTAAGACGTTTTAGACTTAAGTGTGACCGTCTGGGCCTCAGGTATACTCGCATCCTATATTGGAACTGCTCCAGCGTAATACATCGTGGCCCTATTCTCGAAAACCTGATTTACAGGAACGACATTGTAGCACTCCAGGAGACGAGACTGGATGATCAGCTACTCAAAATGGCCGGCTTCAAATGTTTCTACAATAGGCGACATCTGGGAATGGCGATTCTCATCCGCGATAGTATGTTTGCTTCAGAGGTAGACATGTCCAGCTGAGACAGTGACGACATACAAATACAAGCGGTCAGAGTTCAATCCGGTCTACCATTCGTGTTGGTTAATGTTTATGCCCGTAACGCGTGTGTGGATTCCCAGAAGTGTCATTGCTTAAGTGACATATTATTTTTTTTGGCTGCATATCCCTTATGGGACGTTGCAGTAAACACCAGCATTTTTCAGGTGCTGTTGATGTACTAGGCAAGTGTTACGTTCAGTAGTTTGCCATTGCTTTCTGAACGACCGGCTCCCATATCAGCACGTTATAACACAACGCGACACGGTCTGCTGCACAAATCGGTCGCAGCTGAGCTTCGAACGCCTGGTACCCGGCTCACGTAACGCGTTCGCAAGCCTTTAGTGGCTTTAGCAACGGAGCCGACTTAGCCACGGAGCCGACAGTATGGTCATGTTTGACATGTGGCATTGACATATTAGGTCATGCAGTGACATATGAGGTCATGAAAAATTTTTTTATTTTCTGTGGCGATTTCAACGCTAAAGGCAGATCATGGGAAACATTTCTTCCAACACACAGGAGGAGAAGCTCGAGACTGCACTTGAAACCATTGACCTGGTTTGTATCAACAGTGGCTGTGTCACCAGGACAGCGAGCCGCCCAGGTGATGAGGACAGCGCTATTGATCTGGCGCTGGTTTCTCCTGCACTCACTACAGTGTGTAGATGGGGTGTCCTAGGGTACCACGGCAGCGACCACCACCCTTGCAGCATATTGGTGGACAAAGGCAGAACAAGGCAGCATATGTCAACGGTCAAGACTTTCCAGTATGATAGTACAGGGTAAGATGTGGTGAGTAAAATAAGGCGCGACAAGCGCAGAAAGCTTCAGGGCAGGAAAAACAGCTGGGAGCAGCCACCTTAGTGGAATTTTGAGGTGGAGAAGGCCTGGGTGGATAAGCGTAGTGCTGTAAGGAAATGGCAAAATGCCAAGAAGAACAGAGTTGCCCATCCTGGTCCCTGCATGCACTTAGAAAGAGAAATGCACACAAAAGTAAGCCATTTAAAAAAAAAAAACTGGTTAACATGGTTAAAGGTGAGAAATTGGCAGAGGTATGTCAAAGAGTAAGCACAGACAAGTCACTGCAATTGTTCTGGCGACTACATAAAAGCATGAGTGGGGTAGTCAAGAATAAGATAATTTCTGACTTCCAAGGTGCTGACCTCATCTGGCAGAGGACTGACGAGAACAAGGGCAAAGCCCTCTTCGAACGCTATCTAGAGCAGAGCAACCAGACAGACATGAGAGGCCGAAATCTTGCCAAGGAGGTCACCTCAGACAGGTGCAAGGCCCAGAACATTTCGGATGAAGACACAGTGACAGTGAAAGAAATCAAGGCTGTGCTTCGACGATCAAAAAACAGCGCTCCAGGGCCAGATGGCATAAGATATGACGACATCAATAGGTGTACCGACAACGAGCTAGAGAAACTAGCAGACATGTACAACAACAGTATAGGGAGTGCTAGCATCAAGGAGGAGTGGTTACACAGCTATCTGATTCCCTTGCCGAAGCCTGGCAAAGACCACACAAAAATTCAGGGATATCGAGTAATCACCATGCAGAATACAATAGGCAAGCTGCTGGAGAAGTTAATTGCCAGAAAAATATCAAGCCAGCTAGAGAAGCAAGGTGTTTTCCCACCTACCCTCCTGGAAGGGTACCGTCCCAAAAGAGAAACCTGGACCAATGCAGCAGTTTTTGTCCATGATGTTTCCACTCAGGCATTGAAACCTTTGCTGCAGCGATTGATCTTGAGGACGCGTACAACAGAGTACCATTGGATTTTCTAATGCTTCAGCTTCTTGAACTCAAGATAAGTCCGTTCCTCCTTAGTTGGATCGCTGCAGCCCTCTTCCAACGGAAAGTAGTTTTTAGATGTGGCAGTTGGACTTCGGAACCAACAACAATATATCCTGGCCTACCACAGGGATCACCATTATCTCCGGTGCTGTTCAACGCCTACACAGTGAGAATCACCAGCGAGCAGATCACTGGACCGGGGAGGACATTGTCATATGCCGACGATGTTTTAGTGTATCGTCAGGGTAAGGAAAGAGCTCAGGTTGCTGTGGAACTGCAAACCGTCAATCGCATAAGTACTTGGTGTGCTGAAGCTGGGGCAATGGTCAACCCAACAAAGGCAACAGTGACATGGTTCTCTTTGAATAATCATATTGTCAACACTCCAACACCAACTGTTAATCTGTGTTCAGAGACTGTGGAAAGAACGCAGGCAATGAATTACCTGGGGATACGGTTTGATCGAAGCCTTGTTCATAATGAGCACATTGACCATGTGATAACAAAGGCCAAGCGGGGTTTGGCTGCGATGCGGATGATGGCGGCAGCAAACTGTGAGCAGCGCCATCTATGCCTCCTATATGAGGGGCTGGTCATGTCTGTTTTTGAGTATGCGATGGCAATCCTGACTCTCAGCCGTAAGCAGATAGAAAGGATGGAAAGGATACAAAACGAAGCTATGCGCATTATTCTTGGATGTTCAAGAGATACAACATGCAGGGCGATGCGCTACCTTCTTGATTTTCCAACCATTGAAGTCAGACTACAAATTTGCAGAGCACGTGCTTACCTCAGAGTTAACGCAAACACACAACATCCACTGCATAGTGAAATTAGGAAGGTGAAGGGCAGCAGGTTAAAAAGAGGAAGGTCGTGGATGGGTCAAGCCGAAGACATTCTTCAACAGGTGTGTTCACTGGAGGACTTAGAACCTGGCGAGGAGTGGGTACAAGTGCCAACAGATTTCTGTACGTCCTTTTCAGTTTGCATCCAACTAGACAGAAAATGCAGACAAGAAAATCCGGCTGCTGTGGAGGCCGAAGTACAAGCGTTGATTTTCGAGAATTCGTTGGACGGTGATGCTGTCATCTACACAGATGGGTCGGTCGTCCGACATGTGAGAAGCTCATGGGCCTTCACGGCGTGGGCAGGAGGGAGAATTGTGAAGGAGGACTCTGGTGCTTTTGTTGAGACCACAATTAGCCTGACTATGGAAGTTATGGCAGTAAGTAAAGCAAGAACATGGCTCGAGACACAGACATTCAATAGGGCATGTTTCCTTTGCGACTCAATGAGTATGCTCAAGAGGATAGAGATGGGTGGATCCGAAGAGAGTGGCTATTGTCTCTGGAGCGGTCTCGGCTGATAAAGATTAGTTTCATCTTCGTGCCAGGGCATGCGGGAGTACAAGGAAATGAGCGGGCTGACAAGCTCGCAGGTAAGGCTAAGGTGGAGGGCGGACGCGCCATGGACCAGGCTGACATTCTGAATGCTCTACGAGAAGTAAGACTTGTGCGAGAACCAAGTGATGACTGCGAATCTACAACCATGGTCAGACTGCGAGAACAGCAAATCAAAAGAGGGGTGGCCAAACAAGAACACTACACAGGAAGCCAAAGAAGATTGATAAACCAACACATAACTGGTGTCGTTAGCTGCTACACGCTGCAGGATTTGCTGAGGAGGGGATCCGAACACTTATGGACTGAATGGTTCGATGTGTAATGAGGATGATCTGTTGACTAACTAACTAACTAACTAACTAACTAACTAACTAACTAACTAAGTAACTAACTAACTAAATACCTAACTAACATTGATATGACTATCTCTTACTGAAGTAATCGTCATTTTCGGCTACACATTAGGCTACAGGAAAGGTTTGAGCAACAATGAGAAAAGGTCACTAATGACAAGAATAAGGCATCAGACAAACGCACGTTTGCTATGATATGTCCTGTTGTGGAGACTGGCCACCGACTATGAAGTATAAATCAGTGTGATCTAGAGCTATCATGTTTCACACTCGTTTTCACCATGCCAGTTATTAGGGAGACTATACATATTTTGGGAGCCGAGAGGAATAAAAAGAGAAGAAGACTAAGAGAGCAAGAAGAATAATAGAGAAACAAAAAGATGAAGAGAGGAAGATGAAAATAACAAACAAGAAGAGAGGAACAAGAAGAAGAAGAGGAAGAAGAAGAAGAAGATGAAGAAGAAGAAGAAGAAGAAGAAGAAGAAGAAGAAGAAGAAGAAGAAGAAGAAGAAGAAGAAGAAGAAGAAGAAGAAGAAGAAGAAGAAGAAGAAGAAGAAGAAGAAGAAGAAGAAGAAGAGAAGAAGAAGAAGAAGAAGAAGAAGAAGAAGAAGAAGAAGAAGAAGAAGAAGAAGAAGAAGAAGAAGAAGAAGAAGGGGGAGGAGGAGGAGGAGGAGGAGGAGGAGGAGGAGGAGGAGGAGGGGGAGAAGGAGAAGAAGGAGAAGAAGGAGAAGAAGAAGAAGAAGGAGAAGAAGAAGAAGAAGAAGAAGAAGAAGAAGAAGAAGAAGAAGAAGAAGAAGAAGAAGAAGAAGAAGAAGAAGAAGAAGAAGAAGAAGAAGAAGAAGATGATGATGATGAAGTGACTCATATTTCAAACATTCTGACAGCTACTGTAATCGATTTCGATGTGTTTTGACTGCTAATGTGAATTAACAATATTAAGTTACAATTATATAATTAGTTATACTGTTTATCTTGTCAAACAATTTGTTGGATTATAGACGAAAATAACAGCCTTTCAATTCTGTCAATACCTTGCTGTCAGACAATGTGATCACAAGTATTTCTAAGACAAACTGGTGTGATTGTTTACACTTTTCCTGCCATTATACAACCTTATGTTAAATAATTTGCACAATATTAACTGATTAAGTTCCACGGAATGATTAATCGTCTTAATCGCCTTCACGTACCTGCCATGATATTATATATCGCCGATATGTGGTCATTACGTTATAATAAAACATATGTGCTACCATATTAACAACTTTTAAGTCATGGCTGCGACAAACATCTACTTCCCACTTTCCTCCATCCATTTTTTGCTAGGTCCAAACTTACTTTTTATTCTACACATAATATGTTAAGAGGGATCAAAATAATATGCGTATTCTAAACTTAAGAGCTCTTCATCATTTTCAAATACAAATTCTGATTTCAGTTTCAATATATATATATTTCAATATATATATATATATATATATATATATATATATATATATATATATATATATATATATATATATATATATATATATATATATATATATATAAGACGATGTATGTATGTGTGTAGGGATGTATTTGATGCGTTCGATAACGGTCCATCCGATTGAGATGAAATTTTCTACATGTATTCTTTTCATTCCCGTGCAGCCAACTGTCATAGTTTGTTAGTGTACAATCAGCTATTTACTTACTAAAATTTAATATTTAAATTTACATTATCATTTATATATAGCGAGGGGACTTAACTTAAGAAAAGTTATTTCAAGGGGCATAACTTTTAATAGCATTGCTATATATTTTATATATAGATTGTTGCATTGTTTTCAAAGATTTATAAACTCTTTGTCTACAGTTATTTACAGGCATATGAGTTATAATAAATAATGATATAATCTTTAAGGCATTTTCAAAGTTTTCATAAAAATAATGCATCTATTTAAATAGTGAAAATTTTCTAACTCATCTTTTTATTTTTCTTCAACAGCACATTAATTTTTTTTTAACATTCTCATATGTATGGCGCGTTACACCCACGTTGGGTATTTATGATGCCCATGTTAAGCATTTCCTAAACGAGTTACTTTTCATGCATTTTAATGCTTATTGTTCTTTTGTTGTCAAAGAATTGCTTCATAAGAGATGTTGAATTAAAGAATGTATGAGAGGAAATAGAGAAGAAGGGCAGAATGTAGGACGGGCCTGCGAAAGATTTTCGTTCGTTAAAAAAAAAGGAATTTTTTTGTGAGAGAAAGTTAGTTGCATATCGTTTGCAGTACTCTGCAGTCAACCCACCGCCCACCATTTATTGGCTGTTCGTGATATCTTGGTAAGTTTACTTTAGATAGATCTCTTCCAATCATATTTTCTACTATCAATCTATCTATTCTTCTATTCTATCTATATTTTTAACGGAAGCGGGCCGAACATAGACAGACAGACAGACAGACAGACAGACAAGCAGGCAGACAGACAGATAGATAGATAGGTAGATAGATAGATAGATAGATAGATCCCCGCCAGGAGCTGGGTGAAGCCGGGCCGGGTCAGCTAGTGTGTGTGTGTGTATATATATATATATATATATATATATATATATATATATATATATATATATATATATATATATATATATATATATATATATATTGAAATATTACACACGAGATTACTTCAAATTAAAACCATAAAAGTGAGATAGAAATTACAATAGCAATGACATGGTCTTGTAATCTGTCACTTATGTTGTTAAGGTTGTCAAGAGTGTTCAGCACGTGACTTCCCAGTGCAGACGCACACGGTGACGGCATAAGAACATTTTAAAAATGGCAGCCCCACTTTTGACATTCACCAAAGAGAAACAGCGTTTTGTTATCCGTCTTTGTTTTTTAATCAGCGAAAGGATGAAACCTATGGAAATTCATCGGCAAATGAAGGTCCAGTATGGTGACGCATGCCTGTCAGTCCAGCAAGTGTATGGTGATGCATGCCTGTCAGTTCAGCAAGTGTATGAGTGCAGTAGGAAGTTTCAAAACGGCCTGACTTCTGTGGCAGACTGTTCCCGATTGAGTCAGGCACACCGAGTACTGGCCCTTAAGCCGTGTTTTCTACAGGAATGCAAGCATTTTACCGGCGCTGGAGGACTTGCATTGAACTCAGTGGCGACTATTTACAAGAAGGATATATTTATTCTTTACGTTTTCAGAATATATTTACACACACACACACACACACGCGCGCACACACACACACATATATATACGCACACACACACACACACACACATTTAAGACTTTCATTTGAAGCACCCTCGTACAATAAACTGTCATAGTTACGAAACTGGAACTTAAAAGTGTCCTTTGCGTTGTCGAACCATCCCATATTGGGAAAAGACACAACAGTGATTAAACTGAAGCATAAGAACGGGATGAGAAGAATGAAAAGATGAAAAACAAATGAGAACAATGAAGAGAAAATGCGAAATTGAAAATAACACTATTTTTATTTTTATTTTGAAAACATAAAAAAATATTCACCAAATAATTTTTTTCTTTAATTTTTCATTTTCTCTTCATTGTTCTCAATTTTTAATCTGTTCATTCTTCTTATCCCGTTCTTATACCTTAATGTAGTCACCGCAGTGTCTTCTCTCTGATTATTTGCTGTGTTATGTGTATGTATTTGTTTTCAGATGAAGGCTAGAAATCGCAACGTCCTGTGTTTTCCGTAACTGTGTTTCGTAAAGCTGCATTCCTCTGTGTTATTTTATATTGTTTACATTTCCACAGCTGTACGCAGTTCCACTAATTTGATTCAGATTGGGGAATACCCCGCTAAGTTGAACATATAACCACAGCACCTCTTACTTCCCCACCATAACAATAATCAAGAGATATAAATGAGGGATTGACAACTAAAAATACAATAATCCAAATACATTTGCTTCTTACGTTTTCTGTTCTGTATCTCCTATTGAGAAAAAGGCCCTCATCCAAACAACACCAAGCCGTCTTATCAGTTGCTATACCCTACAGACAACCTCCTTGGCGAAGGGCTTACGGACGCAGTTTGTAATCCCACATACCGCGTTCGAAACACAGCTGCGGGCGACTTGGCAGCAGACCCTCTGGCGATGGTTTTTTATAAAATGATATGAGTGCCGGTTTTTTAGACAGCAATGGCAAACTACTGAACGTAAACTTGCCAAGAAATCACAAAAAGCCAAAAAGTGCTGGGGTTGACTACGACGCCCTGTAAAGGATGATACCTGTTTTAATTATTTATGCAGAAAGTTTTCGGAATTGAGCATAGACTTTTGATGGACCTCAAGTTATAAAGTTAATAAATTAGCAACATTTTATTAATTCGAGAACATAACCCACAGCCTGGTCATCCTTTGTTTTAGTTGTGCAAAACTTTCTGGGTAACTTTAAAGCAGAAAATTATTCTGAATTAGTTGAAAACATGCGGTCGAGTTTTTGTAAGCTTGGACGCAACACGAGCATAAAATTGCACCACCCCCATGACCATTTACATTTCTTTCCCGGGAACCTTGGCGACTTTAGTGAGGAGCAATGTGAAAGGTGTCACCACGATACAATGGAAGAGAAATACCAGGGACTTCGTGTTAACTCGCAACTGCGAGCGCTAACAAGACAAGTCGCCTTAACCATTCAAGAAGCCTGATTAGGGGGGGGGGGGGGGGGGGAAATGTCACGTTGCAAGTCCAACAAAAAGAAACACGCGGTATCCAAGATGTGCAGCGTGGGAGCCGACAAGACCGTCAAGAAGACGAACGGAAAGCTGAAGAAGAAGAAGAAGAAGAAGAAGAAGAAGAAGAAGAAGAAGAATAGGTGCAGTATTGTTGAAGTTACTCGCCTCTTTCAGATTTCCATCATTTACTTGAATGTTGCTCTTTGGTATTTAATTCTTCTTGGTCTTCTGAAAGGCCAGACTTACACATAATCATACAGCTACTGGTGTATTGCTATTGGGACTCTTCGCTGACTGCTGAAGATGAATGTGGGAAGGTCCCGAGTGCTGCGATGTCGTTTCTTGACTCACCCCGACAGTTTACATGATTCTGAATGTTCTAGGCCAGTGGTTTACAGTCAAGATTAGTCACAAACCTGGCGTGGTCTATCAGTCTAACTCTATCAGTGAATACTAACTATGTCAGTGAATTCAAACTGTGTCAGTGAATACCAACTGTGGGATTTACAGTGTAACTATATCAGTCAATAATAACTCTTATAGTGAATGCTAGCTCTGGTGAATGTTAACTATGAGAACGTTTCATTAACTCTGTCCCGCGCTCAGTGTGAACGGTTGCAGCTCATAATGACGGCATGAGACTGATCCTCGAATGTACACATCTGTCTATCCGTACACATCCGTATATTTCATGCCTTTGATCCAGATATTGGCGATATTGATTCTAAGAAATTTTCTGGAGCATTTAAAATCTAAAGCCTTAATTTTCTTAATTTTCTTCTTTATATGAATATCCATTGTGTATGCATGACTGATGTTGTTTAGTTGTTTAATGAATTCAGGAAGATGGTGTTCGGCTGTCTTCTAGCAAGATTGTATCATGACTATATCTCATGCTATCATCAATCGATCTTTCCGCCCATGTTTGATCCCGGTTGCTTCATGAAGGTCACAAATAAAAAAAGCCAATAAACAGGTTATATTTATTATGACGTGACGAATCTAACTTGTAATCTCATTAAATGTTCAACAATCATGGGCGTCGGTGTATAGGCAAACATTTTTCCTTGGAAACACCCATCGTATTGATTACAACAACAAAGTACATCCTTGTAGGTGTTTGTTTCACATGCGACTGAAAGTGATATAATGAAAACTTGAATTGACATCTCACACGGTTATTTGTATAACATAACAACCCTCGTGTTTCCGACAAGGACGTAGATAGCAGATTATAACTGTGTAGTGCTGTAACAAATGTTATCTACTCTGTGCGAATGAGAAAAAAGACTGACTGAGTTAGCGGATGTACTTGAAAGTTTCCATCTTGAGATACTGTTAATGTTATATAAACAGGACCTGCATTCAATGTGAAATATTTGTATGTCAGTATTTCAGTATATCTCTCTCTACTGAACGAGGGGACGGAGCACGTATGGGTGTCTGTCAGTATTTCAGTATCTCTCTCTCTCTACTGAACGAGGGCACGGAGCACGTATGGGTGTCTGTCAGTATTTCAGTATATCTCTCTCTACTGAACGAGGGGACGGAGCACGTATGGGAATGTCCTGAGTGCAGTGATATCGGTTCTTGACTCAACTCAACTCAACTCAACTCTCTCTCTACTGGTCGTTATTTGTTTATCAGACTTATTGCGATATATTTGTTGGAGTGTTATATAGAAGTTTAACTGTTACATGCGTATAAAACATGGACAGTAAGAAGAGAGGTTGAGAAACATGTAATAGCAGTGGACATGAGTTGTCTGATACAAATTTATTACAGAAATTAAATGTAGGCAGTCAAGATCTCTTGAACGCGTCATGAGGTGAAATAAACTGGAAAACTTAGCCACAACAGTACAGATTTCTGAGAAAAGAGTATGGCGTAGGTAGCAGGATAAATACCTGGGTGACCTAGCCTCGTGGCTTAATCGGGACAAGAACAAGTACCTGGTCCAAGACTCAGGTGATCGTGCATCATGGAGAACCAAGACTGCCCACCCTTATCGGCATGGCACATGATAATATCGATGATTGCAATACATGAGGCTGTGAAAGAAGGAAGTCATGTGACGACAATCAACGCCTAGGTGTGATTGTGTAGGTTGCAGCCTACATAATAGGTGTACATGTTTCAGTTACAGTAACTAATTTTATATTTTAATATCTGTAACACACACACACACACATGGCTATACTCTATGCGCACGAGCATGGCTATACTCTACTTTTATGGTAAACATTTCTGTGTTGACTATTCTCTCCCATGCTTGCATTGACTCCATCCAGACTACACAGTTTTGCGGTGCTTGTATTAAACACTTGCTTCTTCTGCATGTTCTACTGTATCCAATGAGCCTTAATATGATCTTGGTTTTGTATATCTGATTTCACTATACTGTTTATAGACCGTCTTGTGTGCTGATTAAATAAGAATGCCTCTTGCACGATGACTAGGTCTAATAAAAATAACAAAAGTAAAATTACTCCCTATCCAGCAGTGTGGTGCCTTGGTAAAAAAGTAAATTAGTAGACCATTTTACATGCCTTCCGTTGTACTGGCCATACGATACAAATACTAATATTTGTATAGATCAGTCAGCACTCTGTGAGTGATGTGATCAGTGTCACGCTAGCCGCCTAAATTTCCCAAGACATTTCCAGCAGCACTTTTAGGCTGAGTTGACCTGGGAGCCCAGGCAAATTTGCGCCCCGATGCGGATTCGAACCTATTGTCACCGGGTAGCCTGGCAAGCGTCTGGCCACTATACTATCGCGGCTCCTAGGTGCATTGGTGCTAGTCCCATAGTTTTCGATCAATCACTAGATGAGTGATATGTTATCACTAGATGAGTGATATGTTATCACTATACATGTATTCTTTTCATTCCCGTGCAGCCAACTGTCATAGGTTGTTAGTGTACAATCAGCTATTTACTTACTAAAATTTAATATTTAAATTTACATTATCATTTATATATAGCGAGGGGACTTAACTTAAGAAACGTTATTTCAAGGGGCATAACTTTTAATAGCATTGCTATATATTTTATATATAGATTGTTGCATTGTTTTCAAAGATTTATAAACTTTTTGTCTACAGTTATTTACAGGCTTATGAGTTATAATACATAATGATATAATCTTTAAGGCACTTTCAAAGTTTTCATAAAAATAATGCATCTATTTAAATAGTGAAAATTTTCTAACTCATCTTTTTATTTTTCTTCAACAGCACATACATTTTTTTTTAACATTCTCATACATACGCGCGTTACACCCATGTTGGGTATTTACGATGCCCATGTTAAACATTTCCTAAACGAGTTACTTATCATGCATTTTAATGCTTATTGTTCTTTTGGTGTCAAAGAATTGCTTCATAAGAGATGTTGAATTAAAGAATGTATGAGAGGAAACAGAGAAGAAGGGCAGAATGTAGGACGGGCCTGCGAAAGATTTTCGTTTGTTAAAAAAAAGGATTTTTTGTGTGTGAGAGAAAGTTAGTTGCATATCGTTTGCACAACTCTGCAGTCAACCCACCGCCCACCATTTATTGGCTGTTCGTGATATCTTGGTAAGTTTACTTTAGATAGATCTCTTCCAATCATATTTTCTACTATCAATCTATCTATTCTTCTATTCTATCTATATTTTTAACGGGAGCGGGCCGAACATAGACAGACAGACAGACAAGCAGGCAGACAGACAGATAGATAGATAGGTAGATAGATAGATAGATAGATAGATAGATCCCCGCCAGGAGCTGGGTGAAGCCGGGCCGGGTCAGCTAGTGTGTGTATATATATATATATATATATATATATATATATATATATATATATATATATATATATATATATATATATATATATATATATATATATATATATATTGAAATATCATTACACACGAGATTACTTCAAATTAAAACCATAAAAGTGAGATAGACATTACAATAGCAATGACATGGTCTTGTAATCTGTCACTTATGTTGTTAAGGTTGTCAAGAGTGTTCAGCACGTGACATCCCAGTGCAGACGCACACGGTGACGGCATAAGAACATTTTAAAAATGGCAGCCCCACTTTTGACATTCACCAAAGAGAAACAGCGTTTTGTTATCCGTTTTTGTTTTTTAATCAGCGAAAGGATGAAACCTATGGAAATTCATCGGCAAATGAAGGTCCAGTATGGTGACGCATGCCTGTCAGTCCAGCAAGTGTATGGTGATGCATGCCTGTCAGTTCAGCAAGTGTATGAGTGCAGTAGGAAGTTTCAAAACGGCCTGACTTCTGTGGCAGACTGTTCACGATTGAGTCAGGCACACCGAGTACTGGCCCTTAAGCCGTGTTTTCTACAGGAATGCAAGCATTTTACCGGCGCTGGAGGACTTGCATTGAACTCAGTGGCGACTATTTACAAGAAGGATATATTTATTCTTTACGTTTTCAGAATATATTTACACACACACACACACGCGCGCGCACACACACACATATATATATATACACACACACACACACACACACACATTTAAGACTTTCATTTGAAGCACCCTCGTACAATAAACTGTCATAGTTACGAAACTGGAACTTAAAAGTGTCCTTTGCGTTGTCGAACCATCCCATATTGGGAAAAGACACAACAGTGATTAAACTGAAGCATAAGAACGGGATGAGAAGAATGAAAAGATGAAAAACAAATGAGAACAATGAAGAGAAAATGCGAAATTGAAAATAACACTATTTTTATTTTTATTTTGAAAACATAAAAAAATATTCAGCAAATAATTTTTTTCTTTAATTTTTCATTTTCTCTTCATTGTTCTCAATTTTTAATCTGTTCATTCTTCTTATCCCGTTCTTATACCTTAATGTAGTCACCGCAGTGTCTTCTCTCTGATTATTTGCTGTGTTATGTGTATGTATTTGTTTTCAGATGAAGGCTAGAAATCGCAACGTCCTGTGTTTTCCGTAACTGTGTTCCGTAAAGCTGCATTCCTCTGTGTTATTTTATATTGTTTACATTTCCACAGCTGTACGCAGTTCCACTAATTTGATTCAGATTGGGGAATACCCCGCTAAGTTGAACATATAACCACAGCACCTCTTACTTCCCCACCATAACAATAATCAAGAGATATAAATGAGGGATTGACAACTAAAAATACAATAATCCAAATACATTTGCTTCTTACGTTTTCTGTTCTGTATCTCCTATTGAGAAAAAGGCCCTCATCCAAACAACACCAAGCCGTCTTATCAGTTGCTATACCCTACAGACAACCTCCTTGGCGAAGGGCTTACGGACGCAGTTTGTAATCCCACATACCGCGTTCGAAACACAGCTGCGGGCGATTTGGCAGCAGACCCTCTGGCGATGGTTTCTTATAAAATGATATGAGTGCCGGGTTTTTAGAAAGCAATGGCAAACTACTGAACGTAAACTTGCCAAGAAATCACAAAAAGCCAAAAAGTGCTGGGGTTGACTACGACGCCCTGTAAAGGATGATACCTGTTTTAATTATTTATGCAGAAAGTTTTCGGAATTGAGCATAGACAAACTTAAAGATGAGATTTTTGATGGACCTCAAGTTATAAAGTTAATAAATTAGCAACATTTTATTAATTCGAGAACATAACCCACAGCCTGGTCATCCTTTGTTTTAGTTGTGCAAAACTTTCTGGGTAACTTTAAAGCAGAAAATTATTCTGAATTAGTTGAAAACATGCGGTCGAGTTTTTGTAAGCTTGGACGCAACACGAGCATAAAATTGCACCACCCCCATGAGCATTTACATTTCTTTCCCGGGACCCTTGGCGACTTTAGTGAGGAGCAATGTGAAAGGTGTCACCACGATATAAATACAATGGAAGAGAAATACCAGGGACTTCGTGTTAACTCGCAACTGCGAGCGCTAACAAAACAAGTCGCCTTAACCATTCAAGAAGCCTGATTAGGGGGGGGGGGGGGATGTCACGTTGCAAGTCCAACAAAAAGAAACACGCGGTATCCAAGATGTGCAGCGTGGGAGCCGACAAGACCGTCAAGAAGACGAACGGAAAGCTGAAGAAGAAGAAGAAGAAGAATAGGTGCAGTATTGTTGAAGTTACTCGCCTCTTTCAGATTTCCATCATTTACTTGAATGTTGCTCTTTGGTATTTAATTCTTCTTGGTCTTCTGAAAGGCCAGACTTACACATAATCATACAGCTACTTGTGTATTGCTATTGGGACTCTTCGCTGACTGCTGAAGATGAATGTGGGAAGGTCCCGAGTGCTGCGATGTCGTTTCTTGACTCACCCGGACTGTTTACATGATTCTGAATGTTCTAGGCCAGTGGTTTACAGTCAAGATTAGTCACAAACCTGGCGTGGTCTATCAGTCTAACTCTATCAGTGAATACTAACTATGTCAGTGAATTCAAACTGTGTCAGTGAATACCAACTGTGGGATTTACAGTGTAACTATATCAGTCAATAATAACTCTTATAGTGAATGCTAGCTCTGGTGAATGTTAACTCTGAGAACGTTTCATTAACTCTGTCCCGCGCTCAGTGTGAACGGTTGCAGCTCATAATGACGGCATGAGACTGATCCTCGAATGTACACATCTGTCTATCCGTACACATCCGTATATTTCATGCCTTTGATCCAGATATTGGCGATATTGATTCTAAGAAATTTTCTGGAGCATTTAAAATCTAAAGCCTTAATTTTCTTAATTTTCTTCTTTATATGAATATCCATTGTGTATGCATGACTGATGTTGTTTAGTTGTTTAATGAATTCAGGAAGATGGTGTTCGGCTGTCTTCTAGCAAGATTGTATCATGACTATATCTCATGCTATCATCAATCGATCTTTCCGCCCATGTTTGATCCCGGTTGCTTCATGAAGGTCACCAATAAAAAAAGCCAATAAACAGGATATATTTATTATGACGTGACGAATCTAACTTGTAATCTCATTAAATGTTCAACAATCATGGGCGTCGGTGTATAGGCATACATTTTTCCTTGGAAACACCCATCGTTCTGATTACAACAACAAAGTACATCCTTGTAGGTGTTTGTTTCACATGCAACTGAAAGTGATATAATGAAAACTTGAATTGACATCTCACACGGTTATTTGTATAACATAACAACCCTCGTGTTTCCGACAAGGACGTAGATAGCAGATTATAACTGTGTAGTGCTGTAACAAATGTTATCTACTCTGTGCGAATGAGAAAAAAGACTGACTGAGTTAGCGGATGTACTTGAAAGTTTCCATCTTGAGATACTGTTAATGTTATATAAACAGGACCTGCATTCAATGTGAAATATTTGTATGTCAGTATTTCAGTATCTCTCTCTCTACTGAACGAGGGCACGGAGCACGTATGGGTGTCTGTCAGTATTTCAGTGTCTCTCTCTCTACTGAACGAGGGGACGGAGCACGTATGGGTGTCTGTCAGTATTTCAGTGTCTCTCTCTCTACTGAACGAGGGGACGGAGCACGTATGGGAATGTCCTGAGTGCAGTGATATCGGTTCTTGACTCAACTCAACTCAACTCAACTCTCTCTCTACTGGTCGTTATTTGTTTATCAGACTTATTGCGATATATTTGTTGGAGTGTTATATAGAAGTTTAACTGTTACATGCGTATAAAACATGGACAGTAAGAAGAGAGGTTGAGAAACATGTAATAGCAGTGGACATGAGTTGTCTGATACAAATTTATTACAGAAATTAAATGTAGGCAGTCAAGATCTCTTGAACGCGTCATGAGGTGAAATAAACTGGAAAACTTAGCCACAACAGTACAGATTTCTGAGAAAAGAGTATGGCGTAGGTAGCAGGATAAATACCTGGGTGACCTAGCCTCGTGGCTTAATCGGGACAAGAACAAGTACCTGGTCCAAGACTCAGGTGATCGTGCATCATGGAGAACCAAGACTGCCCACCCTTATCGGCATGGCACATGATAATATCGATGATTGCAATACATGAGGCTGTGAAAGAAGGAAGTCATGTGACGACAATCAACGCCTAGGTGTGATTGTGTAGGTTGCAGCCTACATAATAGGTGTACATGTTTCAGTTACAGTAACTAATTTTATATTTTAATATCTGTAACACACACACACACACATGGCTATACTCTATGCGCACGAGCATGGCTATACTCTACTTTTATGGTAAACATTTCTGTGTTGACTATTATCTCCCATGCTTGCATTGACTCCATCCAGACTACACAGTTTTGCGGTGCTTGTATTAAACACTTGCTTCTTCTGCATGTTCTACTGTATCCAGTGAGCCTTAATATGATCTTGGTTTTGTATAT
This sequence comes from Cepaea nemoralis, assembly GCA_014155875.1. Taxonomy (NCBI): domain Eukaryota; kingdom Metazoa; phylum Mollusca; class Gastropoda; order Stylommatophora; family Helicidae; genus Cepaea; species Cepaea nemoralis. The sequence continues at coordinate 464,438 of JACEFZ010003626.1, read as the reverse complement.
CTGATTTCACTATACTGTTTATAGACCGTCTTGTGTGCTGATTAAATAAGAATGCCTCTTGCACGATGACTAGGTCTAATAAAAATAACAAAAGTAAAATTACTCCCTATCCAGCAGTGTGGTGCCTTGGTAAAAAAGTAAATTAGTAGACCATTTTACATGCCTTCCGTTGTACTGGCCATACGATACAAATACTAATATTTGTATAGATCAGTCAGCACTCTGTGAGTGATGTGATCAGTGTCACGCTAGCCGCCTAAATTTCCCAAGACATTTCCAGCAGCACTTTTAGGCTGAGTTGACCTGGGAGCCCAGGCAAATTTGCGCCCCAATGCGGATTCGAACCTATTGTCACCGGGTAGCCTGGCAAGCGTCTGGCCACTATACTATCGCGGCTCCTAGGTGCATTGGTGCTAGTCCCATAGTTTTCGATCAATCACTAGATGAGTGATATGTTATCACTAGATGAGTGATATGTTATCACTAGATGAGTGATATGTTATCACTAGATGAGTGATATGTTATCACTAGATGGGTGATATGTTATCACTAGATGGGTGATATGTTATCACTAGATGAGTGATATGTTATCACTAGATGAGTGATATGTTATCACTAGATGAGTGATATGTTATCACTAGATGAGTGATATGTTATCACTAGATGAGTGATATGTTATATCTCACCGACCGGCTTTACTTCCCAGAAGTGTCCTGGTACCTATATTGGGTCAAGTTGATCTGAAAACTTAGATCAATGAAAACAGTTCCCCGCCACAAAGGAGATTCGAACATTTGAAAATCGGGGAGCAGGGTAGGACGCTATCCATTGACCTACCGTGACTACTTCATCGTATGTTAATGACGTCTTGAGCTGCCATCATCTCTTGGGTTTCACGTTAACATAATTTAAGGCTTAGTATGCTAGAACAAGCCACCATGATAGCACTGTAACCAAACGCACGGGCCCCAGATTTGGTTAGAGCTAGGCCAGCTTGTGGTGTACACTGATGACACTTGGTGCTTATATTCTACCAGATTTTCATAGGAGACTGCTGCCAAAGACAGAAATTCATGGCTTACATCATTACGCAAAGGTATAGTCACATGCGAAGCAAACAAGACTGCAGGACTTGTAAAATAAAAGACTGCCAAAAAAAAAAAACACGCGCACGCACGCACACCCGCGCACGCACGCACGCACGCGCGCACACACACACACACTGCAGGAGATCCTCCTTCTGGAACGTCAAGCATTCTTTGTCCTTGTTGTCAAAGAACATTTCAAGTCAAAATAGGTCTTGCCAGCCATCTTAGAACTCACGGCACAAAACTGTCAAGCCCACTGAATGAAATGAATGGTCATAACCATACTACACGGACAAACACCATATTCTAACAGAAAATGTCATTGATATAAATCAACTGATGGTACTTTTGCCTTAATTCACCCCAAACAAACAAGAATCCCTTCGAGCCTCATTTGCATCGGTCCTGCAATCACTTTCCGGTTAGGGTTAGGGTTAGGGGTAGGGTTGTGTGTGTGTGTGTGTGTGTGTGTGTGTGTGTGTGTGTGTGTCGTCGACACACATACACACACACAACCCTAACCCTAATACTAACCCTAACCCTAACCGGAAAGTGATTGCAGGACCGATGCAAATGAGGCTCGAAGGGATTCTTGTTTGTTTGGGGTGAATTAAGGCAAAAGTACCCAACTGATCTTATTAGTCTTACTTTGCTTTCCTGCATGTGTTCCTGTATGTGTTCCTGAGTTGAGATGCTATTGATTGAGAGGTTAGCATGTCCATCTTACTTATTCAAAGGGCGTGTCGTCTTCGGAAAGTCTGGGAGATTTAGTGTATTGGAGATGACGTCAACAGCACAATAGGTGGCCAATGACCCGCAAAGGGACACGGAAGAACCTCACCCAGTTCATGTGTTTGTTGTTGTTGCTCCTGCTGCTGCTACTGTTGTTACTGCTACTGTTTGTTAGGTCTGATTTCAGACTAAAGCAAAACAATAGTTGAAATTTAAGCGACGTGTCTATTCATATATATAGTTATATATCTGATAAACATCTTCTTGGGATGTGTGGGTAAAACTTCAGCAACGTTGGCACACAAACAAATACAACAACACACATGGACACATATTAAGAGATAGGACAGACAGACAGACAGACAGACAGACAGACAGACAGACAGACAGACAGACAGACAGACAGACAGACAGACGGACAGACGAAGAGAAGGACGGACAGAAGAAGGGACGGACGGACGGAGGGAGGGAACGAGGGAGGGAGGGATGGATGGATTGAGGGAGGACAGGGGAGGGAGGGAGGCACAGACAGACAGACGGACGGACGGACGGACGGACGGACGGACGGACGGACGGACGGACAGACAGACAGACAGACAGACAGACAGACAGACAGACAGACAGACAGACAGAGACGGTGGTGAAGAATAGGTAGCCCATTCCACCTACCAATTCATGTTCTAGAGCGCTTTCCCAGTCATCTAACATAATATATTATGGGCGTTCATTTGAAACCCGTTCCAACGGCTTTATTACAAAGGCATGAAAGAAGCATTAACAGGTGTGGTAGAATTAAATAAAGCATTCATTTTGAATGAATTGTGCACCATCGGTTGGTCAGAAGAAGTCGCTGTAGGCATTCATGCAAGCATGCCATTGCTTAGGTAGGCGGCGAATGCCGTCCGTAAAAAAAAAAAAAAAAGGATTGTGGTTGCTCACTGAACCACGTGTTTACCGCGTTCATTATGTCTGCATCTGTGTGAAATCGTTGCCCATTGAGAGCTTTGTTTAGAGGTCCCAACAAATGAAAATCACATGGTGACAAATCAGGACTTTACCTGGATGTTGCAGAATGTCCCACTTCTTCCTTACTAATGCTTCCTGCACAATCTTTGTGACATGCGGCTTAGCATTATCGTGCAACAAAATCACACCGCGAGAAAGCATGCCGGGTCGTTTATTCTTGATGGCTTTGTGTAGCTTGTCTAGTGTTTACAAGTAGTGAGTAGAGTTGATGTTGACACCAGGTTTTTTAAAGTCGGCCAACAATAGCCCTTCATGGTCAGAAAATGCGCTCAGCATAACCTTACCAGCAGAAACCTGTAACTTGATTTTTTTTTTGCTTTTGGTGATCCAGCATGCTTCCATTGCATGCTCTCTCTTTTGCAGCTTGGCTCAAAGTGGTGACACCATGATTCATCGCCTGCCACTATAAGGAAGAGAAATGCGTCACTCTCCACTCTGTAACTCAGCAAGTGGTTCAAACACCATCCCATGCGTTCCTCTTTTTGATGGTCGGTCACCATCTGTGGCACCCACTGTAAACACACCTTCCGATATTGCAGTTTGTTACGAACGATCTTTTGAATTGTCCCTATTGACACATCAAATTCTTTCGCTAGCGAACGTATGCTTCGACAACGGTTCATGTGTACTGCTGCATCAATTTTGGTGATGGTTTTTTTCTGTTGCAACAATATGCGCATGACCCAGCCGTCGACGACCTGTCGTGAACTGACGTCCTTTCCGAAACATTCGTGCCCAGTCTGTCACTGTTGTCTTCAACACACATTTGTTGCCGTACGCTGCCTGCATTCTTCGATGAATGTCCACTGGTCGACATCCTTCAAATGAAAGAAACTGAATCACCGCCCTTTGAGCTTCTTTGGGCGGATTTTGGATCAACCCGGCCATTTTCTCAATGGTCAGAAACAGAACCTATGCTTCATAGGACGATAAACACGTGCTCTTTTATTCATTGGTCAGTACTTATCACATGACTATGACATGATCATGTTCAACGTACGCAATTATGCTCGGTGCGGCACGAACGGATTATTTATGTGTACAAATTTTTTTTTTTTAAATTTTTAATTCGCATATCCTTTACAGGACATCGCTGTCAACAGCAGCATCTTTCAGCTGTGTGTTGATTTCTTGGCAAGATTACTTACGCTCAGTAGTTTGCCATTGCTTTCTGAGCGGCCGGCTCAGTTATCCCGCAAGTCACCAGCGGGGGTAGAACCGCTCCCAGCTCTCGCCCGCTACGAGACTCTGCGTGATAAACGGGATTACGGAGAAAGTGTTGTAACCCCTCGGCCAGAGAGACCGGCATGTGTACAAATAGGCCCTCATAATCAACTGTTCAGTCTCTCTGAATCATGTTACATTGTTCACCATCTCTCAGAACCATGTTCAACTGTTCACAATCTCTCAGGACCATGTGCAACTGTTCACAATCTGTCAGGACCATGTGCAACTGTTCACAATCTCTCAGGACCATGTGCAACTGTTCAAAATCTCTCAGGACCATGTGCAACTGTTCACCATCTCTCAGGACCATGTGCAACTGTTCACAATCTCTCAGGACCATGTGCAACTGTTCACAATCTCTCAGGACCATGTGCAACTGTTCACAATCTCTCAGGACCATGTGCAACTGTTCACCATCTCTCAGGACTATGTGTAACTGTTCCCAATCTCTCAGGACCATGTGCAACTGTTCACCATCTCTCAGGACCATGTGTAACTGTTCACATTCACACAGGACCATGTTCAACTGTTCACAATATCTCAGGACCATGTGCAACTGTTCACATTCACAGAGGACCATGTTCAACTGTTCAAAATCTCTCAGGACCATGTGCAACTGTTCACCATCTCTCAGGACTATGTATAACTGTTCACAATCTCTCAGGACCATGTTCAACTGTTCATAATCTCTCAGGACCATGTGTAACTGTTCACATTCACAGAGGACCATGTTCAACTGTTCACAATCTCTCAGGACCATGTGCAACTGTTCACATTCACAGAGGACCATGTGCAACTGTTCACAATATCTCAGGACCATGTGCAACTGTTCACCATCTCTCAGGGCTATGTGTAACTGTTCACAATCTCTCAGGACCATGTTCAACTGTTCACAATCTCTCAGGACCATGTGTAACTGTTCACAATCTCTCAGGACCATGTGTAAATGTTCACAATCTCGCAGGACCATGCTCAATTGTTCACATTCTCTCAGGACCACATTCAATTGTTCACATTCTCTCAGGACCATGTGCAACTGTTCACATTCACAGAGGACCATGTTCAACTGTTCTCATTCTCTCACGACCATGTTTAACTGTTCATATTCACTGAGGACCATGTTCAATTGTTCACTGCCCTCTCAGGACCATGTTCAATTTTTCACATTCTCTCAGGACCATATTCAATTTTTCACATTCTCTAAGGACCATGTTTATCTGTCAACATTCACTAAGGACCATGCTCAATTTTTCACATTCTTTCAGGACCATGTTTAACTGTTCACATTCACAGAGGACCATGTTCAACTTTCACATTCACAGAGGACCATGTTCAACTGTTCACATTCACAGAGGACCATGTTCAACTGTTCACAATCTCTCAGGACCATGTTCAACTGTTCACATGCTCTCAGGACCATGTTCAACTGTTCACATTCACAGAGGACCATGTTCAACTGTTCACATTCACAGAGGACCATGTTCAACTGTTCACATTCACAGAGGACCATGTTCAACTGTTCACATTCACAGAGGACCATGTTCAACTGTTCACATTCACAGAGGACCGTGTTCAACTGTTCACATTCACAGAGGACCATGTTAAACTGTTCACATTCACAGAAGACCATGTTCAATGTTCACATTCACAGAGGACCATGTTCAACTGTTCACATTCACAGAGGACCATGTTCAACTGTTCACATTCACAGAGGACCATGTTCAACTGTTCACAATCTCTCAGGACCATGTGCAACTGTTCACAATCTCTCAGAACCATGTGCAACTGTTCACAATCTCTCAGAACCATATGCAACTGTTCACAATCTCTCAGGACTATGTGCAACTGTTCACAATCTCTCAGGACCATGTTCAACTGTTCACAGTCTCTCAGGACCATGTTCAACTGTTCACAGTCTCTCAGGACCACATTCAATTGTTCACATTCTCCAAGGACCATGTTCAACTGTTCAAATCTCTAGGGAGCACGCTAAATTATTCATATCCTCTCAGGACCATATTCAACTATTCTCATTCTCTCAGGACCGTTTTCAAATGTTCACAATGTCTCGGGATCATGCTCAATTTCCCACATTCACCCAGGACCATGTTCAATTGTTCACGGCCCTCTCAGGACCATGTCAGTATGTGTCCTTTGATAATATCCTAACAGGTAAGCAAATGAAACGGCGTTGATGTTATCAGTGTCGTGATTGCATCCAAAAACACTTCTTGCCAGGAGACAGAGCTACTGAAAGGACATAGACATTTTAAACTGTAATGTTTTCTTGGGGGTTGAGAGGGGGGGGGGGGAGGAATGATTCCTACCTTATCAGGAGGCCTGATCACCCACTTGCCATCGGGCGAGCTGACACCTTGGCTAGTCCGCCACTGCTTTTTATTATCTCACCAACAGCGCAAGGACTTCGCCTTTTGTCCGTGTGTATGTGTGTGTTTGAGTGTGTGTGTGGGCGTGCGTGCTCGCGTGCGTATGTGTATATGTGTGTGAGTGTGAATGAGTGGCATGCAAGTGTTCATCAGCTGTGTTGTTCAGTATAACGTGTTTCGTGTATTTGGTTTTGGTGGAGGTACCGATGTCTTCATATCTTTAAGAGTGGACACTCAAAGAGATTATGTTAAACAGTCTTGTAAATATATGTGAAGAACCTTTTACACGCTGCCAGACGCAATGGACATATGGTGCTAGACCCATGTTTATAAACTACCCGGCACTTGACGTGGTCAGCATCACGCCCGCCTTGACTTCTCAAGAAATTGCTTCCTAGCAATTGTAGGTTAGGGTAGACCAGATCAATTAAACAATAAACATTCGCATCCGCTCAGATGCGGGTCGAACCAATTACAACAGGGTCGGCAGGTGAGCGTCTAGCCACTGCGCTCTCGCTGCTCCCAGGAGCATTTAAGGTGATGTGTATTGTGGTCTAAGTCTCACCATCCTGAGCTGATTCTTCCTTGTCCAGGAGTAACATAAGCATCATATCAGGCGATAAACTGTTTGTATTTAACTTGTATCACAACTGTAGGCACGGGGTTTGTATTTACTTGTCTCACGACTGTAGGCACAGGGTTTGTATTTACTTGTGTCACAACTGTAGGCACAGGGCTTGTATTTAGTTGTGTCACGCATGTAGGCACAGGGTTTGTATTTACTTGTCTCACGACTGTAGGCACAGGGTTTGTATTTACTTGTGTCACAACTGTAGGCACAGGGCTTGTATTTAGTTGTGTCACGCATGTAGGCACAGGGTTTGTATTTACTTGTCTCACGACTGTAGGCACAGGGTTTGTATTTACTTGTGTCACAACTGTAGGTACAGATCTTGTATTTAGTTGTGTCACGCATGTAGGCATAGGGTTTGTATTTACTTGTCTCACGACTGTAGGCGCAGGGTTTGTATTTACTTGTGTCACAACTGTAGGCACAGGGCTTGTATTTAGTTGTGTCACGCATGTAGGCATAGGGTTTGTATTTATTTGTCTCACAACTGTAGACACGGGGTTTGTATTTACTTGTGTCACAGCTGTAGGCACAGTGTTTGTATTTACTTGTCTCACGACTGTAGGCACAGGATTTGTATTTACTTGTGTCACAACTGTAGGCACAGGGCTTGTATTTAGTAGTGTCACGCATGTAGGCATAGGGTTTGTATTTACTTGTCTCACGACTGTAGGCACAGGGTTTGTATTTACTTGTGTCACAACTGTAGGCACAGGGCTTGTATTTAGTTGTGTCACGCATGTAGGCACAGGGTTTGTATTTACTTGTCTCAAGACTGTAGGCACAGGGTTTGTATTTACTTGTGTCACAACTGTAGGCACAGGGCTTGTATTTAGTTGTGTCACGCATGTAGGCATAGGGTTTGTATTTACTTGTCTCACGACTGTAGGCGTAGGGTTTGTATTTACTTGTGTCACAACTGTAGGCACAGGGCTTGTATTTAGTTGTGTCACGCATGTAGGCATAGGGGTTGTATTTACTTGTCTCACGACTGTAGGCACAGGGTTTGTATTTACTTGTTTCACAACTGTAGGCACAGGGCATGTATTTAGTTGTGTCACGCATGTAGGCACAGGGTTTGTATTTACTTGTCTCACGACTGTAGGCACAGGGTTTGTATTTACTTGTGTCACAACTGTAGGTACAGGGCTTGTATTTATTTGTGTCACGCATGTAGGCATAGGGTTTGTATTTACTTGTCTCACGACTGTAGGCGCAGGGTTTGTATTTACTTGTGTCACAACTGTAGGCACAGGGCTTGTATTTAGTTGTGTCACGCATGTAGGCATAGGGTTTGTATTTACTTGTCTCACAACTGTAGACACGGGGTTTGTATTTACTTATGTCACAGCTGTAGGCACAGTGTTTGTATTTACTTGTCTCACGACTGTAGGCACAGGATTTGTATTTACTTGTGTCACAACTGTAGGCACAGGGCTTGTATTTAGTAGTGTCACGCATGTAGGCATAGGGTTTGTATTTACTTGTCTCACGACTGTAGGCACAGGGTTTGTATTTACTTGTGTCACAACTGTAGTCACATGGCTTGTATTTAGTTGTGTCACGCATGTAGGCATAGGGTTTGTATTTATTTGTGTCACAACTGTAGACACGGGGTTTGTATTTTCTTGTGTCACAGCTGTAGGCACAGTGTTTGTATTTACTTGTGTTACGGCTGTAGACACAGGGTTTGTATTTACTTGTGTCACGGCTGTAGGCACAGTGTTTGTATTTACATATGTCTCCACTGTAGTCACAGGGTTTATATTTACTTGCGTCACAACTGTAGAAACAGGGGTTGTATTTACGTGTCTCACAACTGTAGGCACACGGCTTGTATTTACTTGTCTCGACTGTAGACACAGGGTTTGTTTTTACTTGTGTCACGACTGTAGGCACAGGGTTTGTTTTTACTTGTGTCACGACTGTAGGCACAGGGTTTGTATTTAGTTGTGTCACGACTGTAGGCACAGGGTTTGTTTTTACTTGTGTCACGACTGTAGGCACAGGGTTTGTATTTACTTGTGTCACGACTGCAGGCACATGGCTTGTATTTAGTTGTGTCACGACTGTAGGCACAGGGTTTGTTTTTACTTGTGTCACGACTGTAGGCACAGGATCTCTTTTGAGAAACAATAGCTACTGTCAGTGACGAGTATCGTCACTGCAAATAAAAAGGAAAACAATGGAACACTATCTTCCTTTCAGGTACCTCGCACATCGCTTGTTTTCAAATGTAATTCTACCTGACGATGTTACGGGCTAAGGGAACTCAAGAACTCCCTGATCCGGTAAAGAACACCTTGTGTTACAGGTAGTACCAGACCCTCATAATTCGTGAACAATTAGAAGACACGTAAGGAATTATGTTGAAGCTGTGAAGATGCGGTTTTATAGAAGAATAATGCAAACTCCTTACTCCTTACTAATAATTAAAACTCCGTACTGTCAGGTCTTAGTCAGATATGACTTAGCTACCGTAATAACAGTAGACGGTACTACCTGCTTTCTATTAGCGCCGAACGTTGGGCGGCGCTTACCACACCCGACATCCCACACTGTGCCAACAGTTTCGGGCGGAAGAGCACAATTGGGAGGGTGCAAGCCTTATCCTGGTGCGAGAAAATGCAACCTAAAGACAAAATGTCATGACAGGGCAGACCAGGCCCTAAGCCTTGGTTGGCAGCTGGTCTAGGATCGAAGCTCCGACAGGCGGACAACTAGAGCATTGCTTTGCTGATCCGGCAGCTTCTGTAGCTTGTCTTGTTCCAGTTGTAGGGGCGTTACCTTTCCTCCGGAGTGAACCAGACAGGCCGAGAGAGGGATCATGCTGCATGGGCAACACATGATCTCTATATTTTAGCCCAGGCTCTGTGCTATGGAGAGGTATAACTCCATCCCTGGTCTTAACCGGTCTCGGAATCAACGCGGGATGTAGCATTTACGGGTTATAAGTCCTTGTCAATTGGCGTAGATATGGGGCGCCACGGGTTGCCTCTGACGGTAGGAGACACCTACAGATGTCACTGATCAGCTACCGCTCGCCTCAAGCTGGGGAGCGCTCGGCCAGTTGGGTGCTGATCCGCCACAGCCTGCCTGCTTCAATGGGTCTTGGGGGCTATGACAAAATCTGACTCGCAGGCTATAAAACCAATGCACCAGGTATTACTCCAAAAAAAAAAAAATAGAAACCTCAAGCTACGGCTTGCAACATGAAACATAAGAAGCATGTGTCCAGGATTTCACATTGAACTGACGAATATTGACGATGTGAGAAAAACGGCTGTGATTGATGCCGAACTCAGTCATCTTAACATTGACATTGCTGGCCTGCAGGAGACTCTCCTCGCTGAGGTAGGGTCACTCAGGGAAAACAATTATACCTATTCTTTAGAAATGGTAGAGAGCAGGCAGAAAAAAGGCAACATAATGTTGGCTTTGCAGTGAAGAATTCGCTATTGGGAATGATTGAAATTCCAACTGAAGGTAATGAAAGACTATTATCCCTGTGCTTTGCAACCTCTTGTGGGTTTGCCACCATTATTACTGCATATGCACCGACACTCGATTCCTCTGATGATGTGAAGGATCAAGGCAGTTCCAAAAATCCGATTACATTTATATGCTCGGTGATTTCAATGCTCGTGTGGGCAAGGACTCCAGTTTATGGCCAGTGAGCCTTGGAAAATACAACATCGGTCGCATGAATGAAAATGGGCAAAGGCTACTGGAGCATTGCACCAGGAATGACCTATATATTACAAACTCCTTTTTTTAAAAACCAAAAGAGCTGCATTAGGTCACATGGAAACATCCAAGATCCGGCCATTGGCATCAGCTGGACTTCATCATCACACGGAGACAACATCTGAACCAAACATCATTAAGTCGAAGTTACCACAGTTCTGACTGTGATACGGAACATTCTTTGGTTTTTGCAAGGGTTAGAATGAGACCAAAGGGAATCTGCACAGCTAAACACAAATCCACCCACGATGCTGATAAGTGCTTTGAGTTCCAACTGCAACTTGAAGACGCTTTCACTGATACATCAGAAAATTGTATAGCAAGTGAAATGTGGGGTAAACTTAAGGAAGCTCTTTATAAAACAGCGGTAGAGGTTTACAGCATTGTGGATCATAAGAGGCAGGACTGGTTTGCGGCAAACAGCCAGACACTGCAGCCCTTGATTGATAAAAAGAAGATAGCTCTCTTAAGAAACAAGGAGAGAACAACGCGTAACACTCCCAGTGAACTGAAGCAAGCTAGTAAGGATGTGCAAAAGGCTGCCAAGCAGTGTACAAATGACTATTGGATCACGTCTTGTGAGTCCAATCAAAATGCAAGTGATAAGGCAAACATCAGAAGCATGTATGAAGGGATAAAGAAAGCCTGTGGTCCAATGATAACAATAAGTGTACCACTGAAAACCTTGGCTGGAGAAGATACTAGATAAGAAACAGCAGATGGATAAATGGGTAGAGCACTATTTGGAGCTTTACTTAAGTGAGACCAAACTAGCGGATGATGCACTTAACGCCATACATGCCCTGCCAACTCTTGACCACCTGGACACACTTCCCACCATAACAGATGCTAAGTGTGCTATAAATGAACTTGCATCTGGCAAGGCTCCAGGTAAGGATGGGATTCCAATAGAGGTTATCAGGAGTGGGCAAGACACTCTCACTCTACAGATCCACCAGCTAATAGAGCTATGCTGGCGAAAAGGACAAGTCCCACAGGATTTCAAAGATTCAAGCATCATAACACTGTACAAGAACAAGGGCGATCTGAGTGACTGTAACAACTATAGGAGTATCTTACTTCTGTGTATTGTTGGGAAAGTATTTGCCAGAATTGTTCTGCGCAGACTTCAAGTCGTAGGAGATCAAGTCTACCCCGAATCACAGTGTAACTTTCGACAGAAACGGTCTACAGCTGATATGATTTTCTCATTGCGACAAATACAAGAAAATTGCCGTGAACAGAATCAACCACTGTTTATTGCCCTCATCGTCCTCACAAAGGCATTGTATTTGGTCAGTCGTGAGGGTCTGTTCAAAGCACTAAAGAAGATTGGCTGCCAACCAACTCTTCTGTCCATTGTGGAATCGATCCACACAGGCATGAAGGGTATAATCAAGTTTGATGGTGCAACTTCAGAAGAGTTTGAAATCAAGAGTGGAGTTAAGAAAGGTTGTGTACAAGCTCCCACCCTCTTCAGAATATACTTTTCACTTCTACTGAAATATGCATTTCGTGATCAGGATGGTGGTATATACATTCACTCACGCTCAGATGGCGGCCTCTACAATGCTCAGAGATTGAAGGCCAAGACCAAAATTAGGAGGGTACTGATCAGAGAGTTACTTTTTGCAGATGATGCTGCAGTTATGACCCACTCTGAGTAAGAATTACAACGTCTACTATCTGCATTCTCCAATTCTTGTTCTGAATTTAGTTTAACAATTAGCAAAAAGAAGACACAGATTATGTCGCAAGGTGCACATGGGGTACCATCAATCTTTATTGACGACGCCGAACTAGAGATAGTAGACAATTTTACATATCTAGGATTATAGGTAAATAGCAAATTATCCCTAAATCACCATCAGGATTGGTTAGGCAGCAACAACAATGAACAGTTAAGTAAAAGAGTCTGGGAGAACTGGAGCTTATTGCCAAAACAAAAGTCCTTGTCTATCAAGCCTGCGTCCTTAGTACTCTTCTTTAAGGAAGTGAAGCCTGGTCAACTTACTCACACCAAAAGAAACGTTTAAACAGTTTTCATATGATGTGTCTGCGAAGAATACTCGGTATTAAGTGGCAAGGTAAAATCACAAATACTGAAGTATTGGAAAGATCAGGTTGTGTGACGGTTTATTCCACGCTCAGTCTTCGTAGACTTAGATGGATAGGACACGTTAGGAGGATGGACGATGGTAGAATACCAAATGACATCTTTTTTTGGTGAATTACAGATGGGTTAGCGATCTCAGGGTCGGCCTCTACTACGATACAAAGATGTGTATAAGCGGGACATGATTGATACAGGCATTGATAATGGGCATTGGGAGCAAGTCGGCGATGAACGTGTTGCATGGATGGCAAATATCAGAAATGTAATAAAGACAAAGGAGAAAATTATTGCAGATAAGTCACACACCGAGCGTGTGAGACGTAAGATGGTGCATGATGGTGGAAATGACCATGTTTTCACGTGCATTCACTGTGGACGAACATTTACAGCGCGAACTGGATCAGTCACATTCGCTACCGCTATGGGTTGTAGTTAAAATGCTTTTTGAAGCACAATGTAACAAACTATTGTCTGTCAAGACGGCAAGGTGCCAATGAATGAAAACTCCTTAGACAGACAGAAACAGTAATGAAGATATCTTAAAGGACGTTAGCTCAAAGGAAGAAATATGTATCACATAAAAAGAAGAAAAAGTCAGTGTACATTCTGTGGGCTTGACATATGAAGGGGAAAGCTCGAGTGTGTAGTCACAAGTGGTAAATTAGAAGAGAGGTGAGACAAGGGGAGACCAACATAGAAGAATTTGACAGATTCACATCATGACATGGAATACATGTCGGAAATGACTGACAGTACACGAGAAAGAAGGTTGTAATCAGACATGATCCCCAAAGCCACCCACACGGCATGAACTATAGAAGAAGAGTTATACAGTGTTATTATTATACTACGAATGTTCTACATGTATACCCACAATAGTAGAATTCATTTTCGATATGATCATCTTTATAGTATAGTTTTGTGCACCAAGAACAAGAGACAACAAAGACTAATGTATTCTTACACAATCACATTAACAGCGAGGAAGCCAGGGCTTTTATTGCAACGCCCTTGTGATAAGCTGCACGGACTACCATCACACTCCCACCCAGAGAATGGGTCGAGCTTCCAATCACTAACAAATAACTCCATTGAACAAGGCATATCTACAGTGGAGAAACACGCATACTCTAAGGTGTTCTGTAATAGCCTGATTAGCATTTTAATTGGTAATGCAACTGGGGGCGTTTGATGGATGGATCTCGGCACGTCTTCTTGCATTATAATGAAACTTTCCATAGACAGACATAGAAATTATTCTTGCGTTAATGGAGCAGCTCTTGACTCTGTTCTGTAGTTTACCGCGTTCATTTATATTTCTTGTTAAACGACTTTAGTGTTATCAATGTAGGCAACTGGAGGCGGATGTTTTCCTCTAGAGGAAATACAATGGCCAGATTTCAAGGGCAAACTGAATATGTCATCCCGAAACTATAAAGCAGTTTAACAAAATAATATAGGTCGTGTTTCTTTTCCTAGAGGCATATTTGATATATGGTGCTAACTCCTTATTTGCATAGATCCTGGATGTGTGGTCAATAACACGTCGATGGCCTTTCCGCACTAACACATGTTCTGGTGACTATTTTAGGCTGGATCGACCTGTGAGCCAAGGTCAATTTAAAAACAAATAATCGTCGCCTCAAGAGGGATTCGAACACATTACCACTGACCCTGCAGGCAAGCGTGTTAGCTACTGTGCTACCCAAGCTGATAATCTGAAAGTAAAGGCAGTAAATATTAAAAAGTATATACATCATTATACAGAGGTGTCAAGCATAAACACACAGGATACTTTCACTGTCATCAAAGACTAATAAACATCTTCATCAAGAGTACGGAGATAACATGCAACAAGGAAGTTACCTTGACCTTAAAACTGCAGTCTACACCGTCTGTACTCCTACAGTGACTTGAGGAGGCAGAGCAGGCCAGAGGCACTACGCCCGCCTGTAACTGGAGACTTCCTAGGGCAAAGCTCTTTTTTTACACATCAATAAGAGTGTCTTTGACTCCCTCATGATCCCGATTTAGTAAATTGTACCTCTGTGTTTCTCCGATAATGGTGGGCAAAAATGGGCGTTTCTTGTTTATGTTGCGCAAGGTGAAAACCATTGGAGAGTTGGTTATCACAAGGAGTAGGCGAGATTATACAATCTGGCCACAATATAAACTGTATAGTATGTTTGGAGATGAGGAGATGTTTGGAGAAGAGAGTATGTATAACATACTTGGGGATTAGAATATGTGTACTATGCTGTCTAAATAAAAGTATACTTCACAGTATATGATATTTTCATGCTTTCTTCTCCGATTGTATTAATCTACAGGGTTTCTCAAAAGTCTCCATGCATCGGGGAATGTAACAGTGTAACTACTCAACAATGTTCGGTTGTATTTGCAAGCCTCTAAGTGTAACCAACGCTTCAGTTTCGCGTTCATGGATTACATTCTTGTAATACTACTTCTATAACAAATGAATGACAGCAACATAGTCTTAAATACAAAACTAGGAAAGAAATTACCTTCACACTTTAACAGTATGTGGAAAAATGAAAGAGGAAGCCATCCTGGTCCTTAAGAGTTAAAAAACCTACAGTGTTAAAGTAGTCTCTACATGACTATCCTCTATGTCTAACTACTCAAATGGTGCTGGTAAAGATAGGCATTTTTAAATATTGAGCACAACCCACTACTGGCAACGCCGATCGCATTCTGGTATGAACCTAAGGCCTATCCATGTCAACATGGAAGCACTATACTCGAGTTTCGCCCTCATTTGAGCTCGTCAGTAGTGCATATCCCTGACCGGATCCGGAAGCAGTCCCGGATCACGCGTGTGAAGAGGGTGTGAAGCTTCACACGCGTGATCCGGGACTGTCTGGATAGGCCTTAGGTTCATACCAGAATGCGATCGGCGTTGCCAGTAGTGGGTTGTGCTCAATATTTAAATTTCAAATCCCGAAACAACCACATAATCAATAGGCATTTTTGTAAATTGTGAAACTTATGTATCTACAGAGACCTTTGCGGCACCCTATAATATTAGATCACATAATTCTCCATCCCTAGAAAAGAGTGTTTCAAGACGGTGTTATTGTCAACTGCGGCAAATGAAGGCAGGAGCAAAGATATCATCTCTGAGAGAGAGAGAGAGAGAGAGAGAGAGAGAGAGAGAGAGAGAGAGAGAGAGAGAGAGAGAGACCAAACATATATTCACACACATAAACACACATCCACAAAGAGTCAGACATATTCACATACATGCATTTATACACAACACAGAGGAGATACAGAAATAACCTGTCTGGGAGATGAGGATATCATCACTGTAGGTACAGGTAGTCACATACATGCATTCATACACAACACATAGGAGATACAGAAATAACCTGTCTGGGAGATGAGGATATCATCACTGTAGGTACAGGTAGTCACATACATGCATTCATACACAACACATAGGAGATACAGAAATAACCTGTCTGGGAGATGAGGATATCATCACTGTAGGTACAGGTAGTCACATACATGCATTCATACACAACACATAGGAGATACAGAAATAACCTGTCTGGGAGATGAGGATATCATCACTGTAGGTACAGGTAGTCACACTCGATAATTAATTAATTAAAATGGGGTGTAGGGTAAAGAGAGAGGGATTATACCTCACGGTGAGTGGCAGCCATATCCCAAGGGATTGATTGATTGATTGATAGATTGATTGATTGATTTAGGAACCGACATCACAACATTCGGGGCATTCCCATAAGCGCTCCTTCCCCATCCTCAGAAGCCAGCGAAGAGTTCCGACCCCAATAGTACCAGTAGCAATCTGACTATATGTGCTTCTCGCTTTTCCTCTAAGCGTCGAGCCTCGGCCAGATCCCCTTGTCACTCCTCGCTGTCGCATTCTTGCCAGACCATGGTGATCCATTTGCTCCCCCGAGGTGTACACATGCTCCCACAAGGCCGCAACCACGTCTGCCTTATCATGCATCAACACTCCACCAAGTTTTGCAGAGCCAGCCAATCTATCTGCCTGTTCATTCCCCAACACACCAGCATGCCCCGGAGAAAATATCCAGACGATGCTTGCCACCCGTGACTTCCGAAGCGAAGCAAGCCACTCGGCACGAAGCTTGCCAGTCCTCACCTTACTCAGCATGCTTTCTGAGTCAGTTACAATCACGATGTGTGTGTGTATGTGTCGTATTCTCTATCCTGCGGAAAGCTGCACTGACTGCCTCCACCTCCATTCTTAAGCTAGATGTTGTGGTATCATATTCCAGGCTCTCCTGCACCAAACGTCGACCATTAGCCTTTGCCAAGAAACTCCAGGCACTTCTACTACCTGTCAACACCGAACCATCTGTGTAGATAATCTCATCACACGGGCGAACATTATCCTGAATTAGTTGCTGGATTTCCACTTCCGTGGCCCCTGCTGGCCACTCCCTGCACTCCCGGCTCAATGTGATTATAACTCTGCACAAGTCTGACTGCTCCGCTGGCACTCTGACCCACTCCTCTCCTCGCCTAATGTTCTCCAAGGGGCACACCTGTCTGATCGTATCCTCCGCCTGAGCCATCCATGATTTCCCTCTTATCAGTCGCAGGCCCTTAACTGCGTCCAGCGCCTCATGCAACAGGTGATCTGTGTCAGCAGCTACTCTGAGGTATGCCTTCGCCTGCATCACCTTGAGCCTACCAGCAACAGTCGGCAACCAAGGCTGTACCGCATACACACCACTGGGGTGTCTCTGGTGCATCCCAGAATGAGCCGCATAGCCTCGTTCTGTATGCGCTCCAATCTCACCAGCTGACTCTTTGAGACAGTGAGCAGTCCTAGTCCATAATCAATCGCTGAGAGGATCAAGTGCTGGAATAGTCTGAAAAGCATTCTCTGCTCTATGTCCATTGCAGCCATAGTTTTAAGTGCGTTGAGTCCCTTTTGAGATCTTGTCATACCCGTCTCCACATGGATCCTTGAAGGACAGGCTCCTGTCAAATGTGATTCCCAGATACTTCAGTGTGTTCTCTCTGTTGACGCTTCCACCATCTATCGTGAGGCTTGGAACATCAGCTCTTACAATCCTGTTGTCCAGAGAGCACCACACAACAGCTGCCTTTTCCGGGTGGATGACAGCACCCATTTCAGTGCACCAGTCAATCACTTTGTCTACTGTCGCCTGTAGCTCCTGGGCTATTTTCTCTCTATCTCTCCCCTGCCTATATGCAAGAATATCATCTGCAAATGTTAGTATCCTTCCAACCCCTGGTGCTTCTAGGTTTGCAATTTTGCTCGTATACACGTTAAAGAGCACCGGTGAGATTGCAGATCCATGTGGCAGTCCCGGGGTTAACATATGTGGCTCTGAGGTCTATGTACCCAGACGGAGAGCAATCCGATGAAAATGTAGGACGGCCGCTATCCAGTACACTAACCAGGGATTGACCCCCTTCTCCGTCAGTGCGGTCATCAAAATATCATATCGAACTCTATTATACGCATCCTCGAGATCAAGCGCCGCCGCCATCGTTTCTTGTCTACTCTGGAACCCCTCATAAACATCAAAGGCAAAAGTGGCTGCATTTGACCAGGTATCTTTTCCTGGCTTGTAGCTCCCCTGGCCTCTTGAAAGAAGCTTCCCCCTTTCCAAAAACACTTGCAGCTTGACAGCGACTATCTTCTCTAAA
The DNA here is from genome assembly GCA_014155875.1 of Cepaea nemoralis. NCBI lineage: Eukaryota > Metazoa > Mollusca > Gastropoda > Stylommatophora > Helicidae > Cepaea > Cepaea nemoralis. Next base: position 445,781 of record JACEFZ010003626.1, on the reverse strand, counting down.
ACCTTCCCAAATGTATTTTGAAGGGTAATGACCCTAAAGCCGCTACGTTTTGAATGATCCTTGAACGGTTTTGGGAGAATGATAGACCAGGATCTTATTTGGTTCCCATCTCTTTACCTAGCTCATGTATGGCTCCACGAATACCGCTTGTGTACGGCGGTGGCCACACCACGGGCAACAGTTTTGGCTGACTGGCTAAACTACATGAGTGAAGTAGGGGTAATATCATACTAAGGGAATGTCCATCCCTAGTACACAAAGACTGGGTCGGTGGAGACGGAGGATGAATCTAAATAGATCAACGACTTCGAAAGCGAAACAGCGGAGTGTGTGGCACACATGAGGCGTGTTCAGGACACGATAGTGAACATGGTTGGCCATCGTGGAAGAGACTGGGACCTCACCATGTAATATCCCAAAGACAGTAATGGTAATTCAACAACAAGAAAAAAAGCGATACGCGTGATTCTTGAGATGAGCCTGTTGTAAATATTCACAGGGAAGAGACAACTCCTATAGTGAATAAGGATGTGCATATTGACGAATGCATCCCAAATTCTTGTGAAAGGGTGCATTCTGACAATACCAACCTGAAAAGTAGAAGGAGAAGTCTGAGAATTGGAAACTGGAACGTACGCACCTTATATCAAGCAGGAAAGTTTGATAACCTTATTGCAGAAGCAAAAAACAAGAATTTAGATATCTCAGGCGCATCTGAAACAAGATGGACAGATACAAGTTATATAAGGAGAGAAGATTACGTAATCATTAATTCAGGAGGAGATCATCAAGAGAGAGAAGAAGGAATTTTAGTAAAACGAGATTTCAATCAATCAATCATGTGCCATGCCGGAAAGCGTGGGCGGTCATGACTCTCCATTTCACTCGATCACCAGTGTCGTGGATCAGCTCAGTGTTCCTGTCTCTTCCATGCCATGTGGCCAAGCCATCCATGTATTTTCCTCTCGGTCTTCCTCTTGGTCTGTTCCCCTCGATCTTGCCAGTTGTCACTAAGTTCTCCAATCCATGTCCAAAAAGTTTTGACTGTCTACGTCTAATTTCTCTAATCAGTTTACGATGTTCATTTGTCTCCTGTAGTACTTGGTCATTGGTTTTTCTGTCTGTCCATGGTATTCTTTGCATTTTCCTCAGAAACCACATTTCTGCAACCATCAGATGCTTTTCAGCTTGACTGCTAATTGTCCAAGTTTCACATCCATACAAAAGAACAGGCTCTATGTATCCCCTCAACACTCTTTTTCTCGTTTCAATTGACATCTTTTTATTGGTCAGAATGTTTTTCATCTTGCTAAAGGCTACTTTCGCCATGGCGATTCTTGTTCTAATCTCTTCAAGGCATCTCCCATCAGATGTTATAACTGTTCCAAGATAATTGTACCGATTCACTTGTTGAAGAATATTTCCATTTACTTGTATATTACATTGTGGCACTTCTTCCTTCCTACTGACGACCATAACCTGAGTCTTTTTACAATTTAATTCTAACCCCAGTTGCTCACTGTGTACAACAACCGCATCTACTAATTGTTGCAGGTCCTGCGCATTGTCTGCGATTAATACTTTATCATCTGCATATCTAATGTTATTGATGTTTCGTCCTCCAATGCTGATTCCATTTATATCCTCTACATTTCTGAAAATATTTTCACTATACAGGGAAAAAAGATCTGGAGACATCACACATCCCTGCCTAACACCTCTCTTAATTGGCTGATACTGTCCAACTTCATTATCAATCCTTATTGCAGCTTGTTGTTTCCAATATATGTTTTTTATAAGTCTAATGTCTTTCCCATCAATTTGTAGATCTGCAAGCATATCCACCACGCTGACATGTCTAACGCTATCAAAAGCCTTTGTATAGTCAATAAAGCAAAGATGTATATCCTTGTTTACTTCTATAGCACGTTCAATAACTGTTCGCAGCATATACACAGCATTTACTGTACCCTTTCCTTCTACAAACCCGCATTGTTCTTCCCCTATTTCAGGTTGTATCTTCTTCCTCATTCTTTGCATGATAATTCTTAGCAAAATCTTTGTGATGTGACTCATTATACTAATTGTTCTATGTTGATCACATTCCAAGGTTCCTGATTTCTTTGGGATTGCAATAAATGTAGAGTTACATAATTCAGGAGGTATATCTCCAGTATCATATAATGTGTTCAGCAGTCTGGTGACTTGATCTAGTCCAAATTCTTCTAAAGCTTTAATCATTTCTGTTGTGATGTTATCTGCACCGGGGGCCTTGCCAGCTTTCATATGCTTAAGAACATTTCGAACCTCCATCGCCAAAATTGGCGGTCCTTCATTATTAAGTCTAATATCATACTGTTCGTCTCTGTTATCATCATAAAGATGTTTCACATAATCTGTCCATATCTGTAGAATCTGGTCTTTTTCTATTATGATTTTGCCATCTTCAGTTTTTAGACACCCTGTTGATGTACTTGTTCTTTTATTAGCAAGTTACTGAATTCTTTTGTGCACTAATTTGGTATTTTGACTGTTGTGTTGGCTTTCAATTTCTAAGCACTTTTCCTCAAGCCATGCTTCTTTTGCCTCCTTACATAATGTTCTGACTTGTCTGTGAATTTCTTCATATTTGACAGAATTATTTTTGTTGAGTCTTCTTGTTTCAATGAGGTGTAAAATTTCTTCAGTCACCCATTTCTTACGACCCACCTTCTTTAATTTTGGAATAGTTGTTTCTGCAGCCACATTGATTGAATTCTTCAACGTTTCCCATTGATCATCCACATCCTGGAATAGGATCTCTAGATCAGACAAAATTTCAAATCTGTTCTGTACTTCTATGTTGAATTTGTTTTGTATTTCCTTGTCATTACTCAATGTACACAAATCATATTTAGTGTTTCCTGTTATATACTTGACTTTCTTCAACTTTATCCTCAATGTTCCTGTGAGTAATCTGTGGTCACTATAACAATCAGCACTGGGAACTGTTTTTGCTATTGTTAATGCGTTTCTAAATCTTCTGCTAATCAGAATGTAGTCAATCTGGTTTCTAATCCTGCTATCAGGACTCCTCCATGTCCACAATCTTCTAGGGTATTGTTTGAACCAGGTGTTTCCTACAATCATTTCCTGTTCTTTTGCCCACTCTACGAGTCTGTATCCTCTTTCATTTCTCTCTCCTAACCCATAGTTTCGTACTGTGTATCTATCTCCTTGATTTCCTACTTTTGCATTGAAGTCCCCTATTATGATGTTTATTTCTGAATTTTTACATTTCTTTAAGGCAGACTCTATGTCATTATAAAATTCTTCTACACTATCTTCACTGGATTCTCCTGTTGGTGCATATACTTGAATAATATGTATGCTAAAAGGTCTGCCACTTAATTTAACTAGTAGAACTCAGTCCGACACGGCCCAATATCCTTGAATAGATTTTGATGTTTTCCGGTCCAGAATAATTGCCACTCCCCTATGACGATCTTCACCTCCAGAATAAATAATCTTGAAATCTTCTACTATCTTGATGCCTGCTCCTGTCCATCTCGTTTCGCACATACCTAAAATATTAATTTTTTCCCTTTCAATTTCTTGTTTTATGTTCTCTAATTTTCCGTCTTTGTTTAACGTCCTAACGTTCCAAGTTGCTCATTTTAACGTCTCTGTCCTTGTCTTGTGATGATCGGTCTTTAAGCGAATCATGATATACTAGGCACTTTTAAAGAGGTAGTTTGCCGTTGCTTTCCTCTATGGCAGTGACCTTACTGGTCGGAGACCGCAGCCATTGACTCAAGACGAGTTCCTCTGCCTGCCGTCGTGTAACTCGAGGCCATGACCCACAAATATATGTCGGCTGCCCTCAAAATTACATCCACCACCTGCCTTTCGTGGCTTCTTTTGAAAACTTCCAATAAAAGGAACATAATATAACATCACATAATCCACAGGGAAACACTATTGACAGGGAATCCAACTGAAATCACACGAAATCCAATGAAAAACACTAAATAGTGTCCCTCCGAAAAGTAACGCTTCATCTTGTCGCCATTGTACCGGAAGAAACGAGATTTAGAGAAATGTATTAATGGATTCTGGACTCAAAGATAGGATGATGCTTCTCAAAATTAAGGCAAGACCGTTCGACATAGTAATTCTTCAGACACATGCTCCAACAACTGATTATAGTGATGAACAGCTAGAAGAATACTATGAAGACCTACAACAAACACTGAAAGTTGTAAAATCATCAGATGTCCTAATTGTCATGGGAGACATGGACGCAAAAGTTGGACAAAATAAATATAAGCAGATAGTAGGGCAATATGGTATTGGAAACAGAAACGACAGAGGAGACCGACTGATACAGTTCTGTAAAGAAAACAATCTTATTGTTTGCATCACATTTTTCCAATATAACCCTAGGAAACTGTATACATGGAAAAGCCCTGGAGATAGAACAAGAAACCAAATTGACAGCATCATGATTAGAAATAGATTTAAAAACAATGTTTAAAATGCCAAAACATAGCTTGGTGCTGATATCAACTCTGACCATAATCCTGTAGTTTTAAAATTACAAACAAAACTTAAAAACCCAGGAATAAGGAAATCGAAGACACCTCAAGTAGATATATCGGCATTGAAACAACAAGAAATAAGTCAACTATACATAGCTTAAGTCAAAAATAGGTATGATGGGCTAATAATTGAAAGTATGGAACAATATCGACGTAACATTCCCGAGGATAAAATTAACACAAAATGGGCAAGTGTAAAAGCCAGTATTCTGATTGCAAATACCACCTTGCCAGTGAAGATTAATCAGAAAAAAAAAACAATTATGGATAACCGATGAAATCTTGAGTAAAATGTCTCAAAGAAAGAAAGCAAAGAACACTCCAGAGTATATACTAATAGACAGAGAAATACGTCACATGTGCAGAGTTGCCAAAGAAGACTGGCTGCAGAAACATTGCAAAGAAATAGAGGATCTGGAAATAAAACACAACTCGAAAGAATTACATGAACATACAAGAAAGATTTACAAAGAAGAAAAATAATATAACAGGAAACGTTTGTATCAGAGGAAAACATGGAGAAATTATCATTAATAACACTGACAAAATAAAAAGATGGCCAGAGTACACAGACGATTTATTCTGGGACAACAGGGTCAATAGACCAACATTGTATAATACTCAAGATGGACCAAAAATAAAATAAAAGAAGTAGAAAAGGCTATTAAAAAGATGAAAGAAGGAAAGGCTGCAGGTCCTGACAAGATAACAACAGAGATTATGAAATCCTTATCCAGCTTTGGCATTGAAACTATCACAGAATTATGTAATGATATATATAATACTGGGTACATCCCCAAGGATTTGAATACGTCCATTTTCATCACACTACCGAAGAAGCCAAGAGCTGTTGAGTGTGAGGATTACAGAACTATTAGCTTAATGAGCCACATAACTAAGATGCTACTCAAGGTCATACAAGAAAGAATTCAACATAAAATAGAAGGAAGAAGTAGCTGAAGAACAGTTTGGGTTCCGCAAAAACAGCGGCACCAGAGAAGCAATTATCTGTTTAACGATGTTAATTAAAATAATATATAGAAGTTCAAAAAAGTATATATGTTTGGTTTATAGACTACAAGAAAGCTTTTGATAGAGTACAACATGAATGGCTAATTACTTGCCTTCAAGATATAGGAGTGGACGGAAAGGACATCAGACTTATTAGTAACTTGTACTGGGAACAAGTGGCATCTATTTGATGCGGTAATAACTACTCGTCGCCTGTAGAGATAAAGAAGAGGAGTACGGCAGAGATGTGTACTGATCCCAAGCCTCTTCAACCTATACATAGAAAAAATTTTTAAACAAGTTGAAATGCCTGGACGTAACATCAATGGAAGAATCGTAAACAATCTTAGATATGCTGACGATACCGTGTTACTAGCAAAAAGTTAGCAAGAGTTGCAAGACCTAGTGGAAGAAGTAAACAGGCACAGTGCAGAATGTGGCTTAGATATTAACATCCAAAAACAAAAACTATGATAATTAGCAGTGAAAAGGAAAGGTCATCAATAAACAGCACAGTAAATGGGCAGATACTAGAACAAGTAACAAGTTTCCCTTATCTTGAACATATAATAATAAATTATGGCAGAAGTGAAATGGAAATCAAAAAGAAAATAGGAATGGCCAAAAATGCTTTCAACGGCATTAAATCAGTATTAACATCTAGAGAGATTAAAAACGGATTAAAAATCAGAATTGTCAAATGCTACGTACATTCAACGCAACTGTATGGCGCGGAAGCCTGGACATTGAACAAGCAACTAGAAAGTCGCAAAAAAAGCCCTGGAGATGTGGATATACAGACGAATAGGTCGTATTTCATGGAAACAAAAACAATCAGAGGTCCTAGAAACACTGGGAATAAAGAGAGAGAGAGAGTTGATGAAAGAAATAAAGAGGAGACAAGTGAAATATTTTGGCCATGTTAAAAGACATGATAATCTTATAAAAACCATACTGGGAGGCAAGGTTGGGGGCACGCGAGCAAGAGGTAGACAACGATACAAGTGGGAGGATAACATCAAGAGATGGACGAGCATCAGCCTGACAGAATGTACAGTCAGGGCGAGAGGCAGACAGTGTTGGAGATCCATTACAGCCAACCTTCATTGTGGAGACGGCACCTCATTGATTGATTGATATCACGTGCAAATAATATAGAGTTCAAATGCAGAGCTGCGTCAAAATGATTATAAGTTTTAAAAAAAAAGAACAAAGTGTACAATATGGGAGGCGGGAAATGTATGATGGAGAGTGTGCAACTGTTAGTGTCAAGGCCGACTGTGTGATGACAGCGACGTTATCATGACGTGCCATGTTTCTACACTGCCAGCACTGACCTCCGTTCTTAGCCAGAAACGGCTACCCCTATTAAATATTGTCGTGGATGGCACTTCACAGATTAGATATTTATTGAAGCCTGATGTCGTCATGTGCTTGTTGATATCGGTATCCCTGTCAACACAGACTGAGATCTTGTACATAACTTATTTAATATGAGGTATTCAATGTTTTCGCGTAGTGAATTTGAATTATGGTAACATCAACAATAGATTGCACAATTTATTGCCTGTCATTTTTCGCTGCATCTTGTTAGGTGCATACTGCAGAAGTCACACGTAATAAACTCAAGCGAACAGATAAATCCCTCAAGCTGAAACAATATGACATATGATGTTATGGGTTGTGCGGTTATGGGGTACTCTATGACTTAATTGACCATTATAGGGTATGCTATCGGTAGATCTATAGTCAGGTCTTATTCAGATATGGCTGAACTACCGCATGACAGTAGACGGTATTTGCTTTCTGTTAGCACCGAATGTTGGACGGCGTTCACCAAACCCGACACCCAACATTGTGCCAACGGCTTCGGGCAGAGGAGCGCAATTGGGAGGGTACAAGTCTTAATCTGGTGCGAAGAAATGCAACCTAAAGACTAAAAGTCATGGCAGGGAAGGCCAGGCCCTCAGCCTTTGTCGGCCCCATGTATGTACATGCCCAAGGTGTTTTCAATGTCCTTCGTGCTGGTCTACTCCTGGCGTGTTTGTTTGTTTGTTTGTTTGTTTGTTTTTTGTTGTTTTTTCAGCAGTTTTCTAACACTGTTCTTTCCAAACGAATAATACTTGATCAATAATTGGTCGCCGATCCTCAAGATTGCTCGACAATGAATAATTAAATGCTGATGAAACAAGAAGAAATGGAGATGTGGTTATTTGATAAGGATGTAGACATTGTGGTAATCAGAGAATGAAACAAGCTAGATCAGAGCTATTCGTATTATAAGATCACTCTAGAAAACTACAAGGACAAGGCAACTAAAATTTATAAAGTATAATAACAATAGATAAGGAGGATTTTTTTTTTTTAAATGTGGCTCGAATAGAAAAGAATATATTAAGGGTAACGCACGCTTCCTCGTATTGGACTATTAAAGGTGAATTTGACATATGATAATAAGTAATGTACGGAATGTATACTTCTATGTAGTCAGTAGAAGGGTTTGAACTCAATGAATCAGTAAATGCTCAGGGTTCATCTTCTTCTTCTGCTGCGTTTATCCGGAGTGTTTTTTTTTTCCAGACGTAATTGCGGTGTGTCTCGTTATGCAACCTTGGGCCAAAACCCTTAGGCCAACAAATCCGACTTTAGCGGGAGTTTTAAAAAAAAAAACAGGTTAGCCTTCCTGGGGGATTCTCACTGTTGTGGTGCCGTCCACATCCCAGCTGGTCAAGTTAAAACAGTCGAGGACTTCACGGTCAGCCCTCAAGGGAAGGCACGGACAGTCCATGGGCATTATCCGCCATCCAAGGAAGATTCCATAATTGCAGAGCCGACACATATCGCTCTGGTACTGGGCTAACCCAAGGAATCGCCACGTCCTGCACATGGCTGCTTTAATTCCTCACTTCCATGTATTGGGCATTTCGTTCGCCACAGGTCGCTCCCCGCACAAACCAGGAATGGTCAGTCTGCGGGCGACATCCTCTCAGCGAGCTTTCGGTTCGAACATGTGCTGGACGCTGTGTCCGGAAGACAAAATTAGTCAGAGCTGTTCCGGGCACGAAGGACATTCCATTCTCACTCGGACGTTTTTGTGTTCTGCCAATTTTATTTGCACCATTAGGACGGCACATTCGACTTCTGCGGACGTTTTTGTTCAGGTTAACCTTCCTGGGGGTTTCGAGGGACATTTGACTGTTGTGTTGTCGTCCACATCTCAGCTGGTCAAGTTAGAACGGCCAAAGACATCACAGTCAATCCTCAAGGGAACGCAGGCGCAGATCTTGGGCATTCCCCTCCATCCAAGAAGGCTTCCATAATTGCAGAGCCGGCACATAGCGCTCTGGTACTCGGCTCACACAAGGAATGGCCACGTCCTGCCCATGGCGGCTTTAAACCCTCACTTCCATGTATTGGGTATTTCGTTCGCCGCTGGCCGCTCCCAACACAAACCACGAACATCCAGTTTGCAGACGACATCCAATCAGCAAGCTTTCGCTTCGAACTTCCACTTGATGGATTCGCTGGCCAAGCGTTCCATTTCGTGTTAATGACATCCGGGAAAAAAAAAACACTCTGGATGAACGCAAAGAAGAAGAAGAAGGATTCACTAGCCAAGCGTTCCATTTCGTATTAATGAGACGACATCCACTCAGCGAGCTTTCACTTCGGACTTCCATGTAATGGATTAGCTAGCCAAGCGTTCCATTTCGTGTTAATGAGACGTTTTTCCACCTTTGATTACGCTCATTCAACGAGTTTCTGATACAGACTTACATCGTATCCCTTACGTGCGACTGGGACGCTTTTTCCTCCTTTAGTAAAGCTCACGAAGTAGGCTGCATGTGCTGCCGGCTCTGCACCTTACCTCCATGCAACAGAAAGCGAGTAACGACCAGGCCCTCACATCCGGGGGATATTGACTTAGCGGCGTTCAGCAATGTCCCTCAGCTGAGAACCGTAGAACACGTGTCTGGACCAAGCATGTAGCAGGTTCAGCATCTAGCTTCCATTTAGCATGGATGATTATCGACCCGGCCCTCACATCCGGGGGATATTAACTAAGAGGCGTTCAGCCATATCCCACAGCTGAGAGCCGTAGAATAAGTGTCTGGAACAAGAGTGTAGTGGGATGATTCGGACTTTGAGTGCAATGGATTTGCTTATCTATAGCCAGTCTACCTGCAAGGCACCAGGTGTGTGTCTCTCTTGGTCTGGTTCCTATCCCTTGACCTGTCCGACATGGGAGACCCTAGCAGTAGCTATGCTACCATCGGCATAATCATTGGAACACGCAAGCCCCTCTACCACGACGAGATGAAGACACGTCAGAGGGGTATTCAGGGTTCCAAATGTTGCTATTATATAGCCGGGGGCGCAGAGTTGGGGTGAGCGTCACACCTTGCAAAATAACCAGTGGCTTATGCATTCATCACCTCTGCAGGAAAAAGTCCATCTCCTGGCTTTCACGTGGCGGAACTGTTTTAACTAACAGGAGAAGGGGCGCCGGCGAGTATCTGGCGCCGTAAAAATAACCAAAGTGCTCTAGATGTGTATGCACGAACATGCATGCGCAGACATGTGTGTGCGTGTCTACACATCTAAACTCTAGTAAGACTACACTCTGCTCTAGTAAAGGAAAGGTGCTGAAGACGGAGGCAACTAGACAGGAGGCGCACCACAGAAATCAGGATGCCACGCAATTACGCGGAGATATGTCAATTACTGCAAAACGTTATGGTGCTCGCCCTGCTTTTGGAACCTCAAGGCAGGTGCAATGCTTACTCTTACTTGAGTTTAAATGTGTTGGCACGCACACGTGTGTCTGCGCATGCATGTACGTGCATACACATCTAGAGCATTTTGGTTATTTTTTCGGCGCCAGAGACTCGCAGCCGCCCTTTCAGCTGCTAGTTAAAACAGTTCCGCCATTTGAAGGCCAGGAGACGGTCTTTTGCTGCAGAGGTTATGCCTCAATAGGGTTCAACCAATACTACTGGAGATCTTTCTCAGATGTCCCGTGGAGCCAGGCGACCTCAGAATAGAGCGTCTGGACATTCCAAACAAAGACTAAAAATAATGCACTGAAATGCAGAGGGAGTCAGCAACAACAACAAAATAGAGCTAAAAAACATCTTGTGCCAAGAAAAAGTAAGTGTATGTTGCTTGCAAGAAACTCACTTCAATGAGAATATAGCCTTCGAAATCAGAGGCTACCAGTGGTACCGATCTAACCGAAAGGACAAGCGAAAAGGTGGGATACTGACCCTTGTAAAAAATAACATCACTGCTTCCAAAATTGAAGTTTACAAGGAAGGGGCCGAGTATCAGACACTTAAAATTAAGACAGAGTACATATCTACATCTGTTTAATTACTACTGTACAAGTGGCCGCTCACAGGCACTGGACACACACTACCATTAAAAGAAAAAATGATTGTATGGCGATTTCAACAGTCACTCGCAGAACTGGGACTATGATCACATGGACCAGAGATGAGAGACACAGGATGACTGGCAGGATGAGAATAGATTAATCTTAATTAACAAACCGTCTGACCTACACACCTTCTACTCGAGATTATGGCACACTTCAATTACACCTGACCTGGCACTTCATTCACCAGACCTGGAGTGGAACATTACATGAATTGTTGGGAAACAACTTGGTGGCAGTGACTATCGACCTATTTTACTAACTGTAGAAAATGAGCATGCAAGTGAACTCAGCACCCTCTCGAAGTGGAACTACCAGAAAGCAGACTGGGCAATGTACAAGCATACTGGTTAGAAACCTGAACACAGACAAAGACATAAATAAAGTAGTTGAAGAGTGTGGGAAATGCATACTACAGGCAGCACGACAAACAGTACCAAGACGAGCTCGTGAAAAATATAAACCGTACTGGAGTAGCGAACTGGAACATTTGCATAATGATGTGGAAGTGTGTAGAAAGCAAGCAGGGGCCAAACCCAGCTAAGAGCACCACAATAAATACCAACAAGCAAAAGCCAAATTTCAAAGGGCTGGACGGAAAAGCTGACAGGAGAAAACAGAGTCACTGAACTTTGAAAGAGACATAAGGAAGTTGTGGAAGCAGGTAAAGAGAGTTTACTTAACGATGAGGGCACAGGGAGACACTCAAAGAATGCACTGCATAAAGAAGGAAACATCTTAACAGGAAAGCAATCAGCTGACCATTTTGCGGACTCATTTGCACAAGATAACAATCAGCGAACTGGAGCTAGCAATATGAAAACTTAAAATTAAAAAGTCACCAACCATGAGCTGATTGTATCGTCAATGAAATTATCAGGAACCTAGGAACAGTGGCCAAAACAAAGCTGTTGCAGGTCTTCAATAACTGTTGGAACTTAGGTAGCGTTCCACAAGCCTGGAGAGAAGCAATCATGATACCTCTCCTAAAATCAGGGAACCTATTAGCCGCATCAGCTGTCTCTGTAAAACAATGAAGCGCATCATCAATAATAGACTAAAGTGGTACATTGAAAGTGAAAACAGTCTTGTTCCACAACAGGCTGGCTTTAAGGCAGTGCTATTCTATGGAAGATCAGACAACCTACCTCTTTCAAGAAATTGAGGATGCATTCCAAGAGAAGAAGCTGGTGCTTACGGCATAGATATATCTAAAGAAAGCCTTAGACAAAGTCTGGAAAGAAGGTCTGATGAAGAAACTGAGAAACTATATAGTCAATGGAAGAATGTACAAATGGGTGAAAGCATACTTGTACAACAAAAGTCCCCGAGTACAGATAGACGGACTCAAGAGTGTCGCGGTGTTCCTCAAGGCGGAGTCTTGCCCCCCCCCCCCCCCACATATTTTATAATCTTCATCAATGATCTTGTTGCTTAAACTATCACGTGGAATTAAAGCGGCAATGCACGCTGATGACCTGGTTCTATTGAGCACAAATGAACGTGCATCAGTGGATACCAGATCGCTACAAAGAGCTGTAAATGCATTAGTTGCATGGGCAAATAGATGGTGTGTCAGCATAAACACTGACAAGTGCAGCAGCACTCTATTTACCCTCTCTGCAAAACAAAAGCCTGGGATCATCCAGATAAATGGAATACCCTTTAAAGAAGATAAAGAGTCAACATACCTTGGAGTAACATTTGAACACAGGCTGACATGGAGAAGGCACACCAACAAAGCAGTATCAAACGCCAGAAAGAAAATAGCCATCCTGAGAAAACTAAGTCGAACCAGATGGGGAGCCAGTAGGACAATATTTAGCAAAGTTTATCAACAGAGCATACGACCACATCTGGAATACGGGTCAACTGCGCGGTGTTCAGCATTAAAAAATAAACCAAACTACAAGAGCTGGACAATGTGCAAAATCAAGCATTTAGAGTTACCATAGGGGGGATGAGATCAACCCCTATATTGGAGATGGAGATGATAGGGAGGACACAAGCACTGAGAGAGCGCAGAGATACGAAAACGCTAATATAAGCAGAAAGGTTCCTCAGCATGCCAGGCCACCTTATGAAGAACAGATTTGAAAACGTAGCTATGGGGTGATTGAAAAGAAGCAGTTTTATCCATCAGGCCAAACTACTCTGCAGAGAAACAACCGATCTGCCCACCGTTGTTGGTGTTCCAAATGATAGCTCGTTGTCACAAATACGATTGGCACACGTTCACTCAACTGGAACACAGCTGACACATGAAGTTACAACACACTATTTATCAGTGTACCCGAGGAGTTTATTTGGCAACCCACGGTGAATCAGTTCCCGCATCGACCAAGACTGGTCCTCGTTTCGTCTTCTCCTCCGCCTCCTCCTGCTGCTCCACTCCTCCTCCTCCTCCTCCTCCTCCTCCTTCTTCTTTTTCTTCTTCTTCCAAATACATATCAGATGGAGATGGTTCCAACTGAATCTCTAGACTTTAAGCAACATTGTTATGACAGTGTATACAAGTCGACACACTTTTGTAAATTCGCAGTGGCAAGATAATTCGCTTGCCTGCTAGGACAGTGGTCAGGATTCAATTCCCAGAAGAGGCGGGATGACTTATTCGACCAATGCGTCCCTGGGGTCGGCGCCACCGCATAACATGAGTTCCAGGCAATGGTCATAATGTTCTGGGAATTGTCTGGGAGAGAAACGTGGCGAGAAATAGAACTGGCCACTAAATGTTTAGAATATGTAAACGCATAATACGTCACAACCAAAAGGCAGTATCATCTATACGACTGTTATTATTGTTAAGAGAAATAGTTTCCTATGGTAAGGATGGCATCTTATAATAGAGAACAGTTGGTCAGCATCAAAATCAGTCTGAACATCTATTGTCAAATGTAATGATGGCCCAGCGTGACAGCGACAAGCCCGGAAAGGCGTCAGGAGCGCACCATATCTACACTATGCATCTTGTGCAATGGAAGAACGATAATCAGAATGTCGCTGACAATGAGTTCCAAATACAGACACAATTTTCTCAGATAATCACATGTTTGGAAGTTAAGAGAAAATGTATTTGGCATTTAGCCACGCAAGACTATCTGTTGATATAGTATTTTACGGAGTCTTTTGTGCCGCATTTGGAACCGTTTGTTATTGTTAATATTGTTGTTAATTACTTCAATTATGGAACCATGTTCTTATGCAGCCAGTGCTATGCTAGCAACACTTGAAAGTTTTTCAGTTGTGTGGAATGTTCAGTATGTCATCTTGTCAAACATTTGTTACATGTGTCTAGTTGGTGAAGCTGTCACTGGGAGTGACATATGCTTTTTTGAGTCCGACACTTTATACCTGGTTATTAGCCTGAGACAGTTTACTTTCGATCAGCAATTTCACTTGAAACAATAAACTAACCCAGCAGACCTGTTTCTGCCTTAACTTCAGGGGTTCTAAGCTTGGTGGCCGATCGGTCCCTGCATTAAATATATCACTTACGTCATTGTGTTGGTGCACGATAAGGGAGATGTGGTCAAGGTCTTTTGGGATCGTGTGCATATCGTGGAATGACGTATCAATCATCATTGCCTGGAGAGAATGGCGTGGCAGGGAGTAACCAGTGAAAAGACCAGATCAGATTTCAGCTGATGCTATCAGTATTGGAACTCTTCGCTGTTTGTTGGAGATGAGGATGGAGCGTGTGTGGGAATGTCCCGAGTGCTGTGATGTGGGTTCTTAACTCATGTTAACTCAGCTTAGTTGATAGATATCTGTGACCGTTGGAACTGATCTATTCTTGTTACTAACGCAGAGTTAGCTCGCTAATTCGGCTGCAAAAGATTTAGTGTTTTAAAAAAAGCAGGGACATTGACCCTGGACGAAGAAGCTAATGTCAGGATTTCCAGAGTCCAGCATGTCAGAAACAATCGTGAATCAGAGAGTGTCTTATGTTTTATGAGATTAGAAATGCCTGTAGGCCCGCATCCTCAACTGTGAGCTTATACTGGTAATTTTGGTAGGATGAAAGACCTAAGAGGTGAGTGGCCTACTTCAGGCGAGTGAATCAAAGCGCCACGCTAACCAACGTTGGGCAATGCCCCACATGAACGTTTTACACACACACACACACACACACACACACACACACACACACACATATATATATATATATATATATATATTGGCAAAATCTCTTTTGCAACAGAATGAGATTGGTCGTTGTCTAGATCCTGATACTCCTTCTATATCACTGCAGAGTGTAAGCTGGGTTAGCCCCATGTCCCACAACACAAGTCATTACTGTAGTACACATCTATTAGTCACTGAACAAGATTGCGTTTGCGCGCAGAATATCCCTTTAATGATGAATGAACACAGAAACAGGCAACATATATAAATCCAGTAACAGTAATTCCAGAATATATCATAATCACAACCTAACACTCAAATAACACTGCCTTCTACAGGCCTTCTTAATCTAATCCACCACGACCGTTAACCAGCCACTCTCCCCTGCCCGAACTCACTCGATCCAACCCACTCTGGGTCTAGGCCTCAACTCCCTATCCAGTCCCCTGACTCTACACAACACTCCTCCCCAGCCCAAACTGTTTGCCTAACAACCACACTAGCGGGCTGACGCCTCCTCGACTCCCCCCTTAAACTCACTGCCTCCAGCCTTCCCCGTCTGTCTTCTTATTTGCCTTTTCCGGGGACCTACCACTCAGCCTCATTTTACCTCCGTATATTATTTCTCAGGGCCGGTTAGCTTGTTTATATAGTACTACTTTCGCTTAGGTCCGTCACGCCCAATGTTAATGAACCCAGGCATGTTACACTACCCCCTCCTCAATAGAAAATATCGTTTTCAAATGATGTGAGAGTAATGCTTCTCACACAAAACAAAAATAATAATCCAGTAACATTGCCTTTGTTAGCCGTAAGTATGACTCCATCTTACTCCAGCTGCCACACTAAATAATACATCAAGTAATCATAGTAAGCCTCCCATATTCCCCACACATCAACACAACCAACTTTCCATCTTCTGTACCAATGCGTGAGCTAATACATTGCATAATAATCAACATATCATAGACAACATTATATTTGTGTACCCGCAGGACTATTAATATCTTCAAGAACACACAAACTATGTAACTTTGCTAATAATTGTCCAGTAAACTAATAATCGTCCATGAATACATGTCGTGGCGCTGCATTGCCTTTGTCTTCCATCGCCCAATATATTGTATTAATAACAAACCATAATAACCCACGCCAGATAGGATATAGAACCACATGTTAATTGTTTATGTGGCCTCATGCCCTTGGTAATTCCTTGACAGCAGGTCTGCCATGGTGTTGTCTTCGCCCCGTATGGGCATCGGCAGAATGCATATTCCTGCAACAATATGCTACAGCGATGAACCCGTGCGTTCTTCATCGCTGCCGTATGGATGAATGTAAGTGGTCTGTGGTCAGTTTGTAGAATGAATTGTCTGCCCAACAAATACTTGGAGAGTTTGTGTACCGACCATACAATCGCCAGGGCCTCACGTTCTAGTGTTGAGTAATGTTCCTCTGGTGGCGTGAGTTTTCTGCTGACGTATAGCACTGGATGCATGAGGTGGTTCTTTTCTTGCATCGAACATCCTCCAATTCCTGTCTATGATGCGTCTACCCGGAGGATAAATTGTCGATCCAGATTAGGGAGTATTAAAATGGGATAACTGGAAAATACCTGCTTAATCTTTCTAAGTGCATCCTCACACTGCTGTGCCCATACAATTTTGTTAGGTTTGCCCTAGTTAGTCAACTCGGACAACACTGACGTGATGGCAGAAAAGTGTTTTTATAAACTTATTATAGAAGTTTGCTAACTCGAGTAAGCTCCTAACTTGCTTCTTCGTTTTAGGTATTTGGATATCCAGAATCTTTTTCACATTTGTATCTTCTGGTTTCAGTACCCCGCTGCCAATAACATGTCCAAGGAAACTTATTTCCTCATATCCAATTTGGACAATGGATGGCTTCACAGTCAGGTTATGTTGTCTCAAATTCTCAAACAAGGATTCTAGTCCTGCCACGTGATCTTCCATGATTTTACTGAGCGGGCAAATGTCGTCTATATAATTGATAACATCCTTACGTCCCTGTAACAGTGTCCTCATCATCCTCACGAACGTTGCTGGTGAGTTAACTAGCCCAAACGGCATGTAATTCCACTGAAATAGCCCCTGTGGGGTGGCAAACGCTGTTAGCGGTTTGGCTGTTTCACGCATGGGTATTTGCCAGTATTCTTTTGCCAAATCCAACTTGCTAAAATACTTTGCAGAAAATATTTGCGTCAGTAAATCATCAGTACTGACCAATAGTGATGCTGTTCAATCTCCTGAAATCTATACACAATCGTAAGTTATTGTCCTTCTTCCTAATGACTACCATGGGGAACGAGTATGGGGAGTCTGATCTGGAAATTATCCCCATTTTCAGTAACTCTGTTATCTCACTGTCTACCGCTGCTCTGTAATGATGTGGGATAGGTATGGTTTCACTCTAATTGGTTGGTCCTCTGTTAGCTTGATGTCATGTGTCATCAAGTCTGTCTTCCCTGGTATATCCGTCAGGACATCAGAGTATTTCTGTAATATCTTGACTAGCCTTGCTTTGTCACTAAGTTCCAGGCTGTCATTAATGGACACATCTTTCCATGTTTCTGTCTGTCTCAGTGCCACGATTGGTAAGTGCATCTGCACGTCATTGTCGCTTGATGCTTCTTCGTCAATTGACAACAGAACACGCTGTCTGACTTGCCTCCTCGTCAATAATTGCCTCTGTGACGGGCTGTAAGGCTTCTGGTCGTGGAACGAATTGTCTTAGCATGTTAACATGATACACTTTGTGTTTCGCTTTCACATCCACCCTGTAGTCCACATCTGACACTTTATTGACAATTCTAAATGAGCCTTGCCAGGTCACTAACAACTTATTAGATATTTCAGGCAGCAGAAGTAACACCTCCTCATTATCTTGGAAAGAGATCAGCTTTGACTTTCTATTAGCATACTGTCTATACCTAGCCCCCGACATTTCCAGGGCATCACGTGCATTCTGGCATGCGGCAATAATTCGGTCTCTAATATTCACGACTAAGTCATACGACGAAATCGTATTACTATCGTTACTCTTCCCTGTTATTAACTCTTTCAATATGGTCATGGGGCCTCTTGGGTTTGCCCCATACAACAACTCAAATGGTGAGAATCCAGTGCTTTCTTGTGGTACTTCTCTATATGCGAACAGGATAGCTGGTAAGTACTTATCCCAATCACTTGGTTGCTCTGCAGTGACTTTAGCTAACAACTGATTAAGGGACCCGTTCATTTTTTCACAGATTCCGTTGCTCGTTGGGTGATAAACTGATGTGAAAACTGTGTAATGTTCAACAGACTTTTCACTTCTTTAATCATCTGAGAGGTAAATTGTCAACCATTGTCTGATAACATTTCGTTAGGGAAACCTAACCTTGAAAATAACGTTAGCAATGCTTCAGCTACGGCTTCTGTCATAATGTGTTTAACGGAACTGCCTCTGGCGACCTGGTGCAAAAATCAAACATGGTCAGGATATACCTATGACCCCTGTTGGTCATCACTGCTAATGGGCCAATGATGTCGATGACCACTTTTTGAAACGGTCTGACTTTCAGGTCTGTAGCTTGTACCGGTGCTTTTGCCGTCTTTCCTTTTGGATACATTTTCTGACACGTTGTACAGGATCTACAATATATTTGTATATCTTTGCTAAACCCTGGCCAATAAAACTGGGATAGGACTCTATGTTGTGTACGCGCTATTCCCATGTGCCCTGCGAATGGAATGTCATGCGCTGTTCTCATAATCATCTCTCTATATGCTAAGGGTACCACTACTTGCCTACGTGTAGTTTTGTCATCTGAAAAACGGCGAGTGAGAATATTGTTCTTCATTTCGAAGCACCATCTACCCTTCTTTGATTGCCTATGTTCTACTTTACTACACCATTGGAAACATTTGTCCAGAGTAGTATCTTGTCTCTGGGAGTCACTAAAGCTCTGTTTGAGATCCATTCTCACCTGCTCAGTTGTACTATCCTTGTCCTCAGTCTCGGTGTCTACTTCGCGTGTCATCTCTTCCTCAGCTATAGTATCTAATCTTGTTTGTCTTCTAGTAACTACCGCGTTGCTTCTCACCTCATATTTTTGATACCAGTTCTCGATTTCTTCTTCTGTACATTCTTTCACTGTTGGTATATTTCCAATGATCAGATCTGCCACTGGGGAGTCTAGAACACACGCTGTCACTATTCCTGTGATAAATGGTGTTGTCACTGTGATCTCGGCCAATGGGTAAAATTCTACTGTTCCATTAAACGTTATACACTTGACCGTTTTTCCTATGTAATCCGAGGGGTTTACCAAACTCTTTCTTACTCCTATGGTCGTACATCCGGAATCCCTGAGGGTTAACGCTGGACTATCATTGACGAATCCATGGTGCAGCTTCAGACTCCCTCCTAAGTGTACCGATGACATCGCTGGGAATGGGTGCCCACATATCAAGAAAGGTTTACTGGTTGTGTCGAACAAAGGCTTACATCCCTCACAACTCTCATTGTTAAGTGTCTCGATCACTTGGGCTGCATTAGAGTGCTAAGTTTCCCCACTCGTACATTGGTAACTGAAATGGCCCTTTTTCCCCACATTTGAAATAAATGGTCTCCTTTTTTCTGTTATTCATTGGCCCACTGGATGGTTGCACATCACACTCCGTCATTTTGTGCTTCCAGTTCCCGCAATTACAACATCCGGCATAACCATTCGGACGTCTCTTAAAATTCCCCCTTTTGTATGGGTAACGTCCTGCTTTGCCAAAATGGTTGCTCCGGAAACCATTGTTTTGAAGTCCCTGTTGCTCATACCTCTGTGATGAATCCACACTCTTCGACCTTGCTTTAATACCTGGTTTCTGATAATGTTTAGTATAAGCTGTACAGACTATTTCCTCACCCATTTGTCTGCCAGAGCAGACAGAGCTGTTCGGATGTGCAGTCATGTAGTTTTGCCAAAACTGGGACATTGTGTCTAAGTCCTTTGGTTTGCATTCTTGAAAGAAAGTCACTAAATCTGCATTACATGACGATAATATCTTATCCATTATCATCAAATTGAATAAGCGACTGAAATCTTTTCCAACTTCTGCAAGCTCCATCCATTTATTAAATATGTTCTTCACTGTATTGAAAACATCTGTAAAATCCTGATTTGTCTCTGGCACTAATTGTCTTGAAGCTGCAAGTAACACTTTCCCACATGAAGAGGTTTTAACGTGTAAACCACAAATTGAAGAACCTGCATTTGAAGAAATCCTATATGTAATCAAATGACTTAAAAACAATAAGGCAACTGGGGCTGATGGAATTGCTGCTGAATTTATAACGGCGGGTGGCCATGCATTACATCTAAAGCTATACGAACTAATAATAAAAATCTGGAGGACTGAGGAATTACCCCATGACTGGAAAGAGTCATTATTGATACCTATCTTTAAGAAAGGAGACAAGTTCCAGTGTGAAAATGATAGAGGAATATCACTACTGTCCACAAGCTATAAGATACTATCCTTAGTATTACTAAATAGACTAAAACCATATTCAGAATACATATTAGGTAACTGCCGGGCGGGTGTTAGACACAACAGATCAATAATAGATCAGATATTTATCTTACGACAAATAGCCGAGAAAAATTGGGAATATAAATGAGATCTCCATAACATTTTTGTGGATTGTAAAAATGCTTATGATAGTGTCCATAGGAATAGTCTATGGATTGCTATGCGGGAATTTGGAATACCAAGGAAGTTAATCAACATGACCAGACTATGCATGAAAGATACTTATAATATAGTAACATATCTTCTTCTTCTTCAACGTTCAGAGCCATTGAGGTTCTTTGCTGCAGATACAATCCGACTCCATTCGCCTCTCTGGTTGGCATTCTCTTGCCAGTCGTTGATTGCAAGTGCTTGTAGATCTGCATATATTATTATCTCTCCACCGTCTTCTTGGTCTACCTCGGGGTCTACGGTAATCTATTTCCTGAGTGTAAGCGCGTTTTGTTTCCCTCTTATCTTCCATTCTTTCTATATGCCCCAGCCATTGTAGTCTATTAGCCTTCATGATGCCAGAAAATCCCCCATAGATACCAAAAGCACAATATACTGACATAGACTCGCTAGTAAAACAATGGCAACACCAAACAGTTCCGCAAGACCAAATTGATAAACGGACACGAGACATTAAGATAAGAAACTGGAATATATATTGGAAATGCATGGCATTGACAGATGACGAAAGGAAAGAGTACACGCAACAAATTGATAAATTTAAAACAATAACAACATATGTCACACAGGCAGATGCAAACTATTGTTCAGTAATGCATATCAAGGACCTATGACAAAACGTCAGACCACTCACAAGATAACTTCAGTTATCATAATCTCTTGTCTTGTGATATGTATCCATCCATCCATCATGTGCCATGCCGGTAAGCGTGGGCGATCATGTTCTGCCATCTCACTCGATCACCAGAGTCGTGGATCAGCTCCGTGTTTCTGTCTCGACCATGCCACAAGGCCAAGCCATCCAGGTACTTGCTTCTAAGTATTCCCCTTGGTCTGTTCCCCTCGATCTTACCAGTTGTCACTAAATTCTCCAATCCATTTCTTCTCATGTATATAGTTTATATATAGTTTAGTATAGATAAAAAAAATTTAACAGAATGAATGCTTAGTTATGATAGTATTGGTTGAATGAACATACTGTGACAAGAACATCAAATGCCAGAATAATAACATTAACTACAGCTCTCATATAGAAGAGCTAAAGTGATAGGACATACTGTCCAAGTGATGCCATCATGATAGTATATTATGATCAGATGTCGAATGCAGTTAAAATGATACTTCGACTTCATTCTCATGTTGATATCTATGAAATGTCATGCAAACATGTAAATCATTGACGTAAATAGCAAAGAAAAACATTGCAAATGTACATCACATCGCCTGTAAATCACCTCATAGCCATGGTGCTTGCCGAATCAACTGAATTGCACTCTGAATTGCTAATCAGGACATTTGCATGTCAATGGAAACAGCTTAAAAGTAGTTACTACTATCTCTTGTATTAATACTTATTGTATTAATTATTGTTTAAGTCCCCGCTAATCACTGGTATCATGAAGGCTAATAGACTACAATGGCTGGGGCATATAGAAAGAATGGAAGATAATAGGGAAACAAAACTCGCTTACACTCAGGAAATAAATGACCGTAGACCCCGAGGTAGACCAAGAAGACGGTGGAGAGATAATACATATACAGACCTACAAGCACTTGGAATCAACGACTGGCAAGAGAAGGTCCACCAGAGAGACGAATGGAGACGGATTGTATCTGCAGCAAAGAACCTCAATGGCTCGGAACGCTGAAGAAGAAGAAGAAGAAGAAGAAGAAGAAGAAGAAGAAGAAGAAGAAGAAGAAGAAGAAGAAGAAGAAGAAGAAGAAGAAGAAGAAGAAGAAGAAGAAGAAGAAGAAGAAGAAGAAGAAGAAGTATATACAGCTGTACATAGATACGTACATCCCATTGTGTTAGTATTCTCAGACAGTATTAGGGCATCTGAAGCTGAATGGAGAGTAAGAATGCAGCTGTGGATAGAAGACCTACGCCACTTGAGCATAAGATGAGCACCACACAAGTCCATAGTCCATCAGACTAGTTACAAGCCACTGTTGAATGGATACAAGAGTGATCGACATCTCACAAGTATTCCTCAAATATTCTAGGTTCAACACATTAATTTAGACTATAAATTATACCATTATCATCATCATCAAAATTTTTCTTGAAAAAAACAAAACAATTTGAAATGGGAAATAGAAAACAATAAAAAAAATAATGGAAAAAAAATTCCCCCTGATGTTGTTATCATTTCATCCATCATCATTACGAAACTTAATGTATAGTTACATACACTGTTATAGATGTCCACAGATTTGAAGTTGTGTAGTTCTACTTCAAGTTATGATCTTATGAGAAGATTCACTACATATAGTATTAGAGACACCGATGAATCTGCAACATGAAGTCTCTACAACAAAATAACTATATTTTGGAAGCAGAAAGCTACAAGTCCAACAGTACAACATATGTACATATGTGGTCACAATAAAAAAGGTGCATAATCGAGACAAGTGGTAAAACAAAATATGGTCACAGGTCAGCAAAAGTTCAACAAGTGAAAATGTAAAGTTGAGAGAAACCAAACAAGTATAAATCTACAGAAATGTTCTAAACCAGAATATTTCAAATGAGAACAAACACGTTGTATATAGATGTTATATTACGTCATTGCTTCAATGTACAAGGATGATAAATTGTAGAACATGTATACATAGGATGGAATATATCTTCATTCATTGATTATGATATAATAGGTATACATGACATGGATATATTATTAGTATGTACAGGTTTTATAGAACACTATGCATTGTATGGATATTATGATACAGTGAGGTAAATACATCTCATTGGTAGATGCATAATTGAAAATGACAAGGTTATAAGTTGCATAGAGAATTGGTATTGAACAAACAGAAAACCAGCATCGCCATAACATCCGTGGGCAAAGATAGCTGCCAGACAAAGAGAGATCAGGTAAACATACCCCAAAATAGAAATACCTATGTAAAGTACAAAAGAGATAAGCACACTACAAGCATCAAAGCAGCACCAAGGTCAAACATAACTCATTAACGTCAAAATCAAAGCAAGAGCAATCCATTGATACAAGAAGGGACAGTGAAAGCCATAGTCCATAATCACACACATATACCTTACTCAGAGCCTGGGGCTTGGATTGAGTAGGATGCTCATGTATAGTACATGATTGAGGAGCTGCTAGGGATGTTTGTTGAAACATTGAATCCTACGTCAGACTAGATCACATAACCTCTGAACTTGAAAAGGAGGCTGTGACTACACGGAAGTCTAGGTGTAGACGGGTTACCGTGTCCGCATAATATATTATAATTTATTTTTGTTTCTGTGATGTTGTTTATTGACGAAAACTTGTCACGAGTCTAAATGAATCATGGAAGAGATAAGCTCATAGGTAATGACAATAGACGTACAGATATATGCGAATATTGAGATAGACAAAAGCCTGCGAACATAGAGTCTACTAAAATGAACGGTAGGCTGTACTTATCCAACTCATGTCAAGAAGTATAAGACTGAGTAAAGGTAGTAAAAATGTTTACAACATTTTAAAAAAAGAAGGGGGGGGGTATATTGCCATGAGATGGATAAGATAAACGGAGCAAGTTAACCTGGTGTCACTAAGACACGAGTTGAAAACCCAACTTCACACCGGGGCACGAAAGGGGTGGAGTTATGTGGTCACGTGACGCACCCAGGTCAAAGCCGGAAAAGGTTGTGATCTGGACAGAAGGCGCTGGGACGTGAGAAAAGACGGTTGTATTTTGAAGAGTTGTGAAAGTGTTTCAGTGTTCGAAAATGTGCAAAATAATGGAAAACATCTGAGATGCAGTTGAGTGAAGATTGTTTCTATTGTGAACGACGGCAATGATGGAGCAACGCACCGAAGCTGTCGCTTTATGAACACAAACGTGATGGCTAGACAGCTGGCCCTGGTGTGACAACACTTCAACAAGAATGGCAAGCAGATGCACGCCTTGACCAGAGCTGGTGATTACCAGTATGTGTGAGTAGTGCTGAGTAGTAATGTGTTAACTGGTAAATCATTGAAAAGATAGAATGTATTCTCGACAGACAGATAAGATGTAGCAATGATAGTCGTCTTACGATTAGATGAGCAAGACATTATATATTGGTGGCAGACGGTGTGCTGGTCATAGGCAGAACGCGTAACGGTAGGAGCCGGCTGTCTATGCCAGGCCCGTGTAGTACTGTATAACAATAAAGATGTTTGTATCGTTTAAGGACGTGACTGACTTTTCTGTTGTGTGCATCCGAGATCTGAGAGTGATAAAGGTTTTGTACGAGCCCATTATAAACATTAAACCTAGACAAATACCAAGATGTCGGACATTGGGCATTGCTGTAGACACGTGGCCCAATTGTGTCTGAATTAGTCATCCATCATAACAGACACGAAGTTCGGCACTTGGCAGCGGTCTTCCAGCATATTTTCAAACGACAGCTGCATATTTTGCTGTTCAGGCGGGTGACATTTAGTTTTTTTTTTTTTTTTTTTTACACCCCTTGAAGACGTCGTGGTGGTTTGATGTGTATGTTTATTTTTGAGATTATGAGACGATTGTCTGTCCAACATTCGGAACCACACATGGATTTTGTCACCCGAACTTCTTGTCTATCACTCCTCATGACGATGACATAGTCAATGAGGTGCCAGTGTTCCGAGCGAAGGTGCATCCACGATGTCCTGTTTCCCATGGTAAGACGGCAAATTGTGTTGGTAATCAGGAGATCGTGTTCGGCACATGTCTGAAGGAGGATGAGTCCATTGCTGTTACAGTTTCCAACTCGGTGCTTTCCAATAATGCCACTCCAAGAGGTGGTGTCCGTGCCTATTCTGGCATTGAAATCCCCAAGGAGTATAAGTGTGTCTCCTTTGGGAACAGATGTTAATACATTGTGCAGGTCTTCATAGAACTTGTTCTTGACATCATCTTCATTGGTCATAGTTGGTGCGTAGACACTCACGATGGTTGCATGCTTTCTTCCATTCAGCAGGGGCAACTTAATGGTCTTAAGCTTGTGGTTTATAGCCTTTGGAAATCCAGCTAGTTTGCCAACCAGGGCCGACTTAGTGGCAAATCCCACACCGTATTGGCGTCTTTCCTCGCTTTTCCTTCCACTAAAGTAAAATATGTAGCCGGCACCCACTTCACAGATTTGGCCTTCTTCTGCAAGTCGTGTCTCACTCAAGGCTGCAATGTTGATGTTGTACCTGCCCAGCTCTCTCCCAATCAGTGCTGTTCGTCTCTCTGGGCCGGACGCACCATCTCTATCAAGTAGGGTGCGTACATTCCAAGTTCTGATTGTCAAGGGAATATGATTAGCTCTATTAGCTTTACCTGTTTTATTTTTTCTTTCTTTGTATGTCGACCGCAGTATACGGTACCCACCAACCGCGGCTAGCTGGTTAGGTAATGATGGAGCAGACAATGTTTAGGGCACCTTGTCTAGACCCTTCCTCATTCTATGGAGGTGAGCAGTGTGTTCCTATAGAGGGCTGCTCAGTCGCTCAGGGGGCTGCCGAATCCCACTTCTGCTCCGGTCAGTAGAAGACGACCATTTGGCCTGAGCCGCCTGTGTACGGCTGCCAGCGTACCCACGCCTGCCGCTTCGAAACTCGCCCATCGCCACAGGGCTTGCAGGTAATATATGGCGTTGGATGAAGAATGACCTGCTCGATGAATTGGATTAAAGTGAGGAAGAGTTGCGCAATTCATCGACCTCACTCTCTCGCCTGAGTCCATCTGAGTCCAGTGGCAAGACACGTCAAGACGACTGGAGTCGAATACAGTTGCAGTGAATGACCAGGGCGCTCTACGTGCCTTGCCATGTTCATTACGTTTCACAACGCTTTGCAGGTAAACGCCGTCTTGCCCGTTGAATCAGGAATGATTTCTTCCGCGCAGTCTGCTGAATCCTGACTTCACATGCTGGGTTTTTTTATTTGCATATCATTTTACAGGACATCGCTGTCAACACCAGCATCTTTCAGCTGTTTGTTGATTTCTTGGCAAGATTTCGCTCAGTAGTTTGCCATTGCTTTCTGAGCGGCCGGCTCACATACCCCGTAAGTTACTGATTCGATTCGAACCACTGCTGATTCTCACCGTCATCACGTTACCGACGAGAGTATACGAGATTACGGAGAAAAGTCATAACCTCTAAGCCATGAAGCCGGATACATGCTGCGTAGTTAACAATAACTTAATTTAGCACTTTGCTATACTATGTGTAGGCTTTTTTGACACCAGTCTAGTTCAGAAGGTAATGGCAAACTACCGAACGTAAACTTACCAAAAGACCAAAAAAAAAAAAAAAAATAAGATGAAAGAGATACAAGAAAATTGCAAAACAAAACTGATGGAATGAAAGAAACTCGAAATATGACGCGCATGTCGAGTCGTGTATTAGACACAATGTTATAAACCAACCTGCAACACGAGCGATAGGTTGAGCCGTCTAGTGGGACATTGTCTGCTGGACAAGCCAGTTCAGCAAAGGTGACCTAGGCGCCGCGCTGGTGCAGCGACTAGCTAGTTTGTTTGCTGTGCAGTGATCATGGGTTCGAATCCACACGGAAACTGGTATTCAAGATGGACTTGAATTCCCGGATAGACTGCTCATAATGATGCTAGTGTTAGAGATTGTCTTAGGAGTTAAAGTCGACCGGTGTGATCTGGTAACTTTATATTTCGGATCTCGACCAGTATATAGGGATATGGGGTTTGAACAATAGGCCTCATACGCCCGTGGATCTTTGCTTTATATGTGAAACTACTGGACGGTAGTAGAGAAAGAGCACTGGATACTTAGCGAGGCTGAACATCTATGTGTGTGATCTGTGTGTTGAGAAACATTCACTCAGATATTTAGGGGTTCGCGACCAGTGTACTGGAATATGGGGTTTAAACCATAGGCCTGATACGCCTCGTAGTGTTTACAAGGATCTCCACATGATATGTGAAACTATAGAATAGTAGTGAAGAAAGATCACTGGACACATCTAGTGTGATCATCTATATGGACCGTCTGTGTGATGAAGAATGTTCACTCATATGTTTAGGAATCCTAGACCCTTGTGATCGTTCGAGATGGCGAACGATGGCCGGCCATGCTTATCAACATGACACATGATGATGATGTTGGATTTAAGGTGTATAAATATTTAGGATGTGTCGTAAGATACTAGGGACTTTCCATAGATATATAAACGAGTGCTAACGAGTTGATCCGGGGCTTGTTTCCGGATCCGGTCAGGGATATGCACTACTGACGAGCTCAAACGAGGGCGAAACTCGAGTATAGTGCTTCCATGACGTGGATAGGCCTTAGGTTTGTGCCGGAATGCGATCGGCGTTGCCAGTAGTGGGTTGTGCTCAATATTTAAATTTCAAATCCCGAAACAACCAAATAATCAATATAAACGAGTATTTGTTTGGAAGTGATTTTGTGTTAAGTGCAATCTTGTTTATGAATTTTTATTCGAACATGACAATCAACGGTGTTGTTGTTTGTCGTTCACAGGAAGATACGTGGCTAACTTCCTGGGTATTAGGTGGCACGTCATTTATCGGCCGTATCTTACATTATAATTGGTACGTCCTTCACAGGCAGTACCGTACATGTATCTTATTCTGCTAGCTATAATCCCCATCTTCAGATCAGATTTGTCTGTTTATCCTGTAGACAGGTACATCATAATCCAATGAAGTCTCGTGGGTTGAGCGGAGCAGCATATATTATGACTTACTCCATTATCTATCAGTTGTTTTTGTTTGGGTGCTGTATTTGCAACAGGGCCCATTGTTCGTATTTTAATGTCAAATAAATTCGCATTTTTGTTGTTTTTACTTGATTTGTTCTATTCAGATTGTGCAGATTAGTCTGTAACTATAGTTTGTAATCTGTATACTGGCTACTTCTCTACACTGTTGTTGACGGCCATATCAATTAATGGCCGTCACCGCAAAGAAAGAACCTATTATCCCCCCCCCCCTCTCTCTCTCTATTTACCTATTATCCTCTCTCTCTCTCTCAATCTCTCTCTTTGAACTAACCATTATGTCTTCTTCTTCTTCTTCTTCTTCTTCTTCTTCTTCTTCTTCTTCTTCTTATCTCTCTCTCTCTCTCTCTCTCTCTCTCTCTCTCTCTCTCTCTCTCTCTCTCTCTCTCTCTCTCTCTCTCTATTTTGTAGCAGTTAGGAGGGCACTAAGCCACGACACGGGATAACGAACAATATAAACATCTCCTCAGCCCTTTCTCCCCCGTGTTCACAGATGCTACACAGATGAAACAGTCCAGAGTAATTCAACATAAAACTCCAAGTGATTGAAGAAAGGTTAAAATGATACCCATCTGAAAGAAAAATGTAGGTAAAAAATATGAAGAGAATATAATATAATATAATAAAACTTGTCGGTCACACTGGAAAAATTAGTCTGCAATGTATTTGAGAAAGCATGTTTCAGTCATGATAAAGTATTACGATATAAACATCATATATTAATATATAATATACATATATAAATAATGTATTATGAAAGAAATTAATGTTTGAAAGTAATCCTGATCCTGTAAGAAAATTCAGATCAGGTACAATATTGTAGCGACAGTATGATGAATTGCTATCGAGGTGATATTATCAAAGAAAAAGAAAAAAAAAGTAGAACATGACTGGGAAGATGAATAAACGAACATTCAAATCCATTTCGAACAAAGTTTTTTTCAACGATGAAACAGCAGATAACAATAATACTTAGCAGAAAACATAATTATCCTGATTTACAGTAGGTTATTTGAAGCTTCATAATGAAGTGACATCAACTGAAAACAGAAAACCAAAGATTCGGGAAGTTAAAATACAAAAGTATGCGGAGCGAGAAAGAAACAAAACAGAAACAAGCGAAAACAGAAAGGCGAGAAATAAAAAGGCGTTTAATAAAGTAATACATTAGTGTAAATAAAGTAGAAGAGAATGAGAAAGCACTGACGCCAGAAAAGAGAATTTGAATAACGAAGACACAAACTATATATAGTACGACTTATTGCCTGGCACATTTCGCTGTATCTCGTCAGGTACTTACTGCAGATGTCACACAACATAGAGTAAAATAATTAGAATCATCGTTCAAGCTGAAATATACACATGTTCACACAGCAATATCAGTTGTTTACCATGGTAATTTTAGATTGACTATCATGTCTTTCTGTTTGCAAAAAATTGGCTTCTGCAGGTGGATCATTATCGTTTCTGCAAACTTTAACAAACGACTATTTTGTGTATGAAACAACACGCGACAAGCGCTGTCCCTATCAATGACATGACCGGTTTCCAAGATATGACGTGCAATGGACGACGCCGGAAGTTTATAATTGTGGTGTGTCACACTTCTCGTGATCCCATCGCTTGTGTGTAGTTTCTTGTCAACCCAGTTTGGTATGTGTTCAAAACTCCTGGTGTGTAACTGCCTCTCTGTTCGGCCAATGTAGGTAGACTCGCACCTGCATGTGAAGTTGGTAAATACAATTAGATGTGGCGTACAGAGGGGTAGATTCTTTTATTGCTGGGGTTGGAATAGGTGTGGTTCTGTACCTAATAACTGGAGTTGCAGCACAGAATGTTCGGCCAACTGCTGTAACGAGCCGGTCCTGTAGACGTTGCATTACGTCAACCCCTCGAAAGGTTAGCTGTACAAACACCTTGAGCGTAGGGGCCATAGGTACGTCTGATTTTGGTTTCGGCTGTTGGCAGTGGCGCTTTATAAATCCTGTGGAGTACCCATGTAGGTGTATGACATTCTTCAGAGTTTCAATTTCTTCCGTCAGTGTATCCTGGGTGCATATCTTCCTAGCACGGTCAAACTGGGTCCTCACTAAGCCCCGTTTGTACTGGACAGGTGCGAAGCTATGAAAATTTAAGTATTGTTCAGTCCATGTGCCATGTAGCGTCGGAGGCAAGGGGCGATAATGTAGAATAAGATACGTAAATTGTGGCAAACAGAACCAGAAAGAGTTAACCACAAAAAGCGACAAAATACGCAAGTTGCTAGATGACGTCACAGCGTACTACGTCACCAAACTCAGTCAGGTGTTGGGATGAACATGGAAACGGACGGCCAAAGTAACAACACTGAAATATCAACACCAATATCCAACTGAAGGACGTAATGGACATGCCATTTAACACTACAGGCAAATAAGGAAATAAGGGCACAGTCTGCATTCCGGAGAACGATCGGAACATGAACGTTTAACGCAGCGAAAGTGAAGAAAGTGTACTGCACCAGAACTTGTCGATTGATTGTCAAACAAAAGTCAATGGCATCAGCACACCCATAGCTCGGCGTAAGTAGTTTTCTCCTCATGGATTAAACTAAAGGATGGAATCGGACTCGACAGTAACCGTGCATATTTACTAATAAGTATTTATTCTATTTCACCGGCCTTCCCATTAACATGGGAACGGTGACATTGTGAGACTGCTCGGACGATTACCACCAATAAAGTAATATATATCCGACGTGGAACGCCAGATTTGCTGAACTCATTTTTGTTACTATTTATTTTGGCCTCTGTTGACCTGCGATGGTGGTCGTAGCAGACATGGGTTGGCTCGAGGAACGGGAGCCCTAACTACTAAAAGACGTGCCAGACGCCCTTTGTCATATTATTGTGCCTGGATATCAACATGAAAACACCACCGTCTCCAAGATATTACTATACATACATCTCAGAACCGTTTCCACGTTTTGTTCGTCTGTTTAGTCCATTATGCCTGCGTCAGTACTTCTACAGTATGGAAACTATTCAGTCGTCACTAATTTGGACAATGTTAGTGGTTTAGTACCATGTCAGGAAAGTGTATTTTACGAAATAAACGGACCGACCATAGTAGCACATACGGAAAGTTAGTTAGCAAGATATACATTGTGCTACAATATTTGCATTGTACTAACTCTTTATGGACATTTACTACCAAGTCTAAGATGAGGATTTACATTTCCTACACTATCAAATTTTTTTTTTCTCCACACAATAGTAGGATGTATGGGACAATCAGTCATGATTTACGTATACCATCTTGTTTGTGGACATACATTTCAAATTTTGTTGGGAATAGTATCCCCAACACCAAGATCGCCTGCAGACAAGTGAAAGGGCCGATCTTCAGTCGACACCGGATCGGAAGAAGAGTTGAATTATCTGTTGTTGTTTGTTTACGTTCTATCCGGTTGTTTGGAAATTATCTTTTCGGAATCGCTCTCAATGGCCTCTTTGTTGACGTAGTAAGTGTGCGGGCGGTTGGTAGGGCTACCTTTGTACCTGATAAATTATTTTGTCGGTACACATGTATGTTCGGTGCTGACAGCGGCCAGATCGTTGCGAATATTTTATGGTAGCGACCTCACTGTTGTTTAGGACCTGTGTTGTTTAGTAATAGTCTATGTCTCTTGTTTCTATGCGTCATCTGTGTTTCTTTCTATGTACACAAATATGTTTGTTTACGTGAACATTAGTTTTTATCTCTGGTAGTAGTTTTCGTTAGTCCTGTTGTGTGATTTTCTTTTATATATATATTCAGTACCAACACTTTGTCTGGAATATAACAAGGTCATCGTGGTAAGGCAATATTTATTTCCTCGTCGGACTTACTACATCGTTGGTCTCGAACAGCATCTTATAGCATTGTTAATCATATTGGCATTCTATTCAGTCTAT
Source organism: Cepaea nemoralis (assembly GCA_014155875.1). NCBI lineage: Eukaryota > Metazoa > Mollusca > Gastropoda > Stylommatophora > Helicidae > Cepaea > Cepaea nemoralis. Next base: position 413,183 of record JACEFZ010003626.1, on the reverse strand, counting down.
TACTCTCCATTTACGCGTTTACTTTCATCCTTCCACATGATCTAGCAGTAAACACATACATATTTTGTTTCAGCTGTTAAGTTGACAGAATTGTATTACACCTGTCTTCCTTACAAGATTTTATGGAGATGGGTGAGAAGTCCGGATTTTCCGGTCATGAACTTAGAGCATGGGCTAAGCAGGAATTAAAAGAATTTCCAGGCACAGCAACGAGAAGAGATAGCAGCGACCAAAGAAGCTAAGGAACTACAAGCAGCTCGTGAAAAAGAAGCTAGAGAACTACAAGCAGCTCGGGATAAAGAGGCTAGAGAACTACAAGCAGCTTCAGAAAGAGAAAAACTGGCAGCAGAAAGGGAGAGACGTGAATTTGAGAAAGAGAAACTAGCAGCCGAGTTGGTAATGAAGGACAAAGAGATTGAAGGGAAGTTAAAGGTCAAGACTCTTGAGAAGGCAAGGAAGCCGAAATAGCTTAAGCAAAATTACAAGCGAAATCAGGAGACCCCATTAAACGGTACGAGGGGCTGATCCGGAATTTTACACAAGGTGATTCCATTTCAGCATGGATTACTAATTTTGAGGTACTAATGAAATATTACAAAGTACCAACCGAAGAGTGGCGCATACTATGTCACAGTCATTTCGCTTTGGAACCTTTGAAGGTCGTATAGGTAATCCCTGAAAGTCTATGTACCAACTATATATATATATATATATATATATATATATATATATATATATATATATATATATATATATATATATATATAGAGAGAGAGAGAGAGAGAGAGAGAGAGAGAGAGACAGTCTTGTCACATTTTTCTTTGGATCAATCTGGGTTACGATCTAAATTTAAAACTCTGGCACCAAAGGCAAACCAGACAATCCTAGACTATGTCTCAGAAACAACTTCACTTTTTGGCAAGTAGCTTGATACAGCCGAACTTATTTGGATTTTGAGAAACTCCGTGATCTTATGCTGAGGGAAAAATTAATTTCTTCAGTACCAGAAACGATGTCTATATTTCTTGTGGAGAACAAGTGTACATCAGTCCCAGAGATGGAATCCAAGGGTTAGGCATATTATAACGCCCATAGGGATGTGTTTGCCGAAGGAGCTCAACCGGAGTTAGTTATAGGAGCAAGTGCAAGAATACCCAATCAAAGATACCACAGGAGACCGAACAGATTCTCACAATATGGTCAGCAGTACAGAGGCAGAGGACCATACCACATAAGAGGTAACACACATAGAGAACCAGATACACCTAGAAAAGGTTACTTCATGCAATGTTCAAATTGTAGATTGCAAAAGGTTCCCTTGAAATGTGCGATAAGAACCCCAGTTATGACTCTTACTTCAAGAACTTAACATATAAGAAGGCCAGTAAGTATGCTTCTTACAAAAATAGTGTTAAAAGTTTTGTCCGTAACTCTTACGGGCATATCAAAAAAGATTCTAAAATTAGAAAAACACGCAGAGAGGTCAGTGCAGCATACATATTCACTAGTAGTGAAACAGACGAATTTGAAGACACTCATGCAGCCATGTTAGAGACATTCCCCACCGACAGACCGTGTAACGTGTGCAAAGAATTCCATGAAGATGGTAACCTGGCATGTGGCCATATGTACCAATACAAGAGGCCAATGCAGTCTACATCCAGAATGGTACCTTGAAAGTCCATCAAGCATGGGTCAATGGATCTACAACAACATGTGTCAGAGACACAGGTGCATCCATTATAGAGGTAGACCAAAACCTTGTAAAGACAAAAGACTACACAGGCAAGAATGTAGAACTTTTGGCGGTACTCTAGAGAGATATAAGATTGCATGGGTTACACTACAATCCCATACTTTGAAGGTAGAGTGCGAGCAGCAGTTTTACCTAACCCATGTGCTGGTCTAATGATTGGAAACATTCCAAATGTGGGAGATTGTACCCATGAAGAAGCGCTCGACTGGGAGATCAAATACATACCAACTAATGCACTCATGAGAGCCCAGGTTCGAAAGTAAACAGAAGAAAATAGGCACACGACATCACAACATACTTTAAAGGACAATGCACAAAACCCTTTGTTACTGACGAAAGACTTGGCCACAGAACAAAAACAAAACCCCACATTACAAGCATGTTTCAAGAACATACACAAACCAGCCAAAAAAAGCGAAACATGGTAAATGGGAATTTATTTTAGATAACAACATACTTACCAGACAATACAGACAGGAAGCATCACTACTCTTCCAAACAATGTTGCCTAGTCAATATCGCAGCGAGGCACTGAAACTTGCACATGAATCCCCATTTGCAGGTCACGTGGGGATAGAGGGTAATGTCATTTAAACAGTGAGAATATCATTCACTTGCCATTTGTACGTCATGGTTCACTCATCACACCGTCGATGAGAGGTTCATGTCAGTCAAACAGTTAATATATCATTCATTTACCATTCATGCATCATGGAAAGAGTGATAATATTATATAAAGCTATAAGCTTTTACAATGTCAGAACATGACAACAGAGATTTGTTGTTTGGTATGGTAGATTGTAATTGCAAAACACAGTCAAATGGTACATACACGATTTCATTTCAAAACAACAAACACACAGAACATTATAGACTAAACATAATTACATATGTACAAGGGCTGAAAATGGCATGACTGGGTGAAAGTATTCTAAATTTGCATATAATATTATTTTTATAATTAATTTCAGGTTCGAGATACTATTACGATAATTATTAAGTTGGTATTATTAATTATGCTTGAAGTTCGAATATTTCAGTTTATAGGATTAATGGTTTATACATAGTGTCCTGGTACTCTGATAGGTGGTTAACACTGTGAATATTTAACCTCATATGTATTATTGAGGAGGCAAACTAAGTGTACATACCAATAGCAGGGCTAAGGCTTACACACAAGTCAAAACCACCCACAAGTCATATGTCTAAAGAAGAAGATTAGGCTACAATTATTGTTGTCGCATTGTATAATATTACATGACACATTGCGGATTGTCAATATGATGTTACATATGTTATTAATTTCAGATATAATTTCATGCTAATGCAACAATTACGAATTTAGAATTTTGTTGATGACACCAATCCACGTTAATAGGCATACGGAATATCGAGCTATAGGACCAAGTCGACAGAATAGAAGAGAAACGAAGACGCATATGACTTCAGATCTCACATATAGAACTGGAGGAAAACAAAAACGCCATGAGAACTCATACGATGCCACTAGAAAGACAGCTACGACGGCAGAAAATCCCACCTATCGTTAAAGGTCAAATGGTAACCACTAATGACAATATAGCAAGTATGCTAAGAAAAGAAAAGTAATTGATGTATACGTACATTCCACATGTCAAACTCCAATACTAATACAGAGGGAATGGTACCATTTAATCACACACACCCCCTCGATCGGGTTTAATAGCTTTGGTTGGGGATGCTTGTCTTTAGGGTAAATGAGGGACTACTATAGGGAGGCCACGGGACCTTATGAAGCTCATAGATTAGTTAGCACAGCCCTCCCATAGGCTGGTGCTACACGACGTATTCCAGGGGAGTAGATAGAAGTGACTGCCCGTAATATAATAATAATTTTTTTAATAGAGATTTTGTGTGTGATTGATAGGAGACCATACAATCATATTAGCACAATTATAGGTACGGTGGAATATGTCTATATATAATAGATACAAGATATGACTCAGTATGTCTCACCCGCTACAAGTCATAGTTGTACACTGATCAGACTACTAAAATTGTTACACCATTTTCAAAAGGGTGGCATACTGCCAAGTAGCATCGGAGGCAAGGGACGATAATGTAGAATAAGATATGTAAATCGTGGCAACAGAACAAGCAAGAGTTAACCCAAAAAAGCGACAAAATACGGAAGCTGCTAGATGACGTCACAGCGTACTACGTCACCAAACTAGGATGAACATGGAGACGGGCGACCAAAGTAACAACACTGAAATATCAACACCAATATCCAACTGAAGGACGTAATGGACATGCCATTTAACACTACAGGCAAATAAGGAAATAAGGGCACAGTCTGCATTCCGGAGAACGATCGGAACATGAACGTTTAACGCAGAGAAAGTGAAGAAAGTGTACTGCACCAGAACTTGTCGATTGATTGTCAAACAAAGATCAATGGCGTCAGCACACATAGCTCGGCGTAAGTAGATTTCTCCTCATGGATTAAACTAAAGGATGGAATCGGACTCGACAGTAACCTAGTATATTTACTAATAATTATATATTCTATTTCACCGGCCCTCCCATTAACATGAGAACGGTGACATTGTGAGACTGTTCGGACGATTACCACCAATAAAGTAATATATATCCGACGTGCAACGTCAGCTTTGCTGAACGCATTTTTGTTACTATTGATTTTGGCTTCTGTTGATCTGCGATGGTGTTTGAATGGACGGCAAGCGTAATAATAATAATATTAATATAATAAGAGAGAAACATCGTAGCACCGTGTTTCTTTGCGGTACACCGATCTTTGAATTGTGCCGTCTGCTTTACGTCTCATTAGGACTTGTATTACTGAAACCAGACAAAGGAAGTGGTTCAAATTGATGGACATGCCAGACTACCAGAGTAAAATGGAAGTGATATTATCGGATGAATCTAAATTCGGGTTAGATCAAACAGTAAACAAGTCGGAGGACCTGGATGCAAAAATGAGAAAAGAGATCCAGTCACTTGGGAATGAGGGACTTATCAGTGATGCGACTGCAAAAATGTTCACACCACGTGGCTCCCAAACTCCTCAAATGTACGGTCTACCCAAACTTCACAAGCCCGGAATCCCGCTAAGACCGATCCTGTCTATGGTTAACTCTGCACAACACCGGATGGCGAGATGGCTAGCTGAAATTTTAAAGCCAGTACGACAGTCGTTTGATCCAAAAATACTTAGAGATACTTTCGAACTGGTGGAATTATTGGATACTATGGACATAAATAATAAACACATGGCATCCATGGATATAGCCTCCCTATTCATCAACGTTCTATTAGATGAGACAGTGAAAATAATAAGTGAACGCAACAGAGACAAACAACTAAGACTAGGTATACCAACATCTATTCTGGAGAGGCTACTATTACTATGAACTGCTAATATAAAATACAATTTTCTGAATAAGTCATACTGTCAAATTGACGGAGTGGCCATGGGGAGTCCTCTTGGTCCTATTCTAGCGGACATCTTCATGAAACATTTAGAAGAAAGGAGATCCTCACAAATTAAATACTTGTTCTACCGTCATTATGTGGACGATATAATAATTATCACCACAGACGAGTTACAAGCAACATCGTCCCAGGCCATAATGAACGTGGCGCATAAAAACATCTGCCGTTCCCGGATATCCTAATGAGACGTAGAGCAGACGGCACAATTCAAAGATCGGTGTACCGCAAAGAAACATGGACTGGCCAATACTTAAATTATTATAGCTTCGCACCTGTCCAGTACAAACGGGGCTTAGTGAGGGCCCTGTTTTGCCGTACTATTAAGATATGCACCCAGGATACACTGACGGAAGAAACTGAAACTCTGAAGAATATCTTGCACCTCAATGGGTACTCCACAGTATTTATAAAGCGCCACTGCCAACAGCCGAAACCAAAATCAGACGTAACTACGGTCCCTAAGCTCAAAGTATTTATACAGCTAACCTTTCAAGGGCCGGCTTCGTGGCTTAGAGGTTATGACTTTTCTCCGTAATCTCGTATACTCATGTCGGTGCCGTGATGACGGTGAGAATCAGCAGTGGTTCGAATCGCATCGGTAACTTACGGGGTATGTGAGCCGGCCGCTCAGAAAGTAATGGCAAACTACTGAGCGTAATCTTGCCAAGAAATCAACATACAGCTGAAAGATGCTGGTGTTGACAGCGATGTCCTGTAAAGTATATGGGGAAAAAATATTTCGATGGGGTGACGTAATGCAACGTCTACAGGACCGGCTCGTTACAGCAGTTGGCCGAACATTCTGTGCTGCAACTCCAGTTATTAGGTACAGAACCACACCTATTCCAACCCCAGCAATAAAAGAATCTACCCCTCTGTACGCCACATCTAATTGTATTTACCAACTCTCATGCAAGTGCGAGTCTACCTACATTGGCCGAACAGAGAGGCAGTTACACACCAGGAGTTTTGAACACATACCAAACTGGGTTGACAAGAAACTACACAAAAGCAATGGGATCACGGGAAGTGTGACACACCACAATTATAAACTTCCGGCGTCGTCCATTGCACGTCATGTCTTGGAAACCGGTCATGTCATTGATAGGGACAGCGCTTTCGCGTGTTGTTTCATGCACAAAATAGTCGTTTGTTAAAGTTTGCAGAAGCGATAATGATCCACCTACACAAGCCAATTTTGTGCAAACAGAAAGACATAGTCAATTTAAAATTACCATGGTAAACAGCTGATATTACTGTGTGAGCATGTGTATATTTCAGCTTGAACGATGACTAATTATTTTACACTATGTTGTGTGACATCTGCAGTAAGTACCTGACGAGATGCAGCGAAATGTGCCAGGCAATACATCGTACTATATATGGTTTGTGTCTTCGTTATTCAAATTCACTAGGGGAAAATATTGTTTTGATTTTAAGAAAAGAGAATATTAAATATTAATTCATGTCGGATGGAGAACGCCCTCTGTTCTCCAAGAAAGGCTGTAGTCTAGCCACCCTAATAATTGTCTCAATAACAGAAACAACAGCCTGACTGGTTGTTGGTGATGTTTAGTGGAGAGGTGTTCTCTGGACAGGAAGTCTGTGAACTGAGAAATGTCTGCTGTTAGTTAAAAATTCGTTTTTGTTTCTTTTTGTTTTCTTCGTTGACAAAGATTGGTCGGGACATTAATTTTTTGTGCGTTTGTGTCGTTCGATTGTCATGCGGTGCAGTCATATTTCACTTTCATTCGCCAGCATTTTATTGCTTGTCATTATTTTGTAAACAATATTGCGCATCCATTTGAAAGTCTGCCTTTATTCTGGTAAGAGCGACTATAAATTCTTATTGTAAGATAGTTTTTTTTACCCAGTTGTATGTAAAATACTAGACGTTCAGTTATAAAGCAGTGTCATTTCAAGATTAATTTTTTGTTAAGATGGCAGTTCACAGTAAATGCACAATGTCCTAAGTCGTCCAGACTTCACAACGGTAGACAGCAGCAGACTGAAATAAAATAAGTTCGCTTTATAAACGTGAATTAGCCCCCCCCCCCCCCCCCCCCCCCCCCCGCCCATAGAATACTACATTGTGGTCCCACAATGCAGGCACTTTGGTTGGAAATACCAGTTGCCAGTATGAGGACAGTGTGTCACGCCCCTTTTGTTATTATCATCAAATGCCTTTTGGCAGACGCAGCACAAGTTCCGGGTTGAAGTTCCCTCCACTTGTGATTAGTAAAGTAATCTATATTTAAATGTCATGTCAGTAGTGAAGAATTCAACAAGCCGACTTCTTGTTCGATAATTAATATTATTACTACAGGCAAGGCCATCAGATGTGGGAGGGAAAGGTAACTGAGATAACCTACATGCAGTGTTTACCTACAGCAGTGTTTTATTGTCTTGTTATTGCTAGCAGTGTAGAGGCAGAAACGAACACTTTGCCGTGCATTGAACTCCATTGATTCAGTGTAAGTGCGTGTTTACCAGTCTGCACAACTAAAAGACCCTTTCTCGTGTCTTGAAATGCATTGGGTATATGGTGCTAGTCCCATACTTTTATTGACTAATCCGCAGTAGATGGGTAATGGTGTCACTATCACACCGCCACCTTAATTTCCTAACACATTTCGTGGTACTAGTTTTAAACTGGGTCGACGTCGGAGCCGAGGTTTGGTAAATAAAATCATCCTAGCCTCGAGTAGATTCGAATACATCCACCAGGTCAGAAAGCAAGCATGCGCTAATTAGAATGCCCTTCCATGGCCATGGGTTTTGGGCTTATTTGTGAAGCTAAGCTGACTTATTCTGGTATCTCGCCATTTAGTGATATCTTACCCCGACACTAGCTCCATAACGGCTCGTTTAAGAGCCCAAGTGATGACTGTCCGTTGCTCTGCCGTGTATCCGACCGATGCGAACACGGAGAGCAAACGTTAGACATGACGGCGTTCGTAGTAATTCGGAAATTTATATAATGGCTCCGGATGAATTCTGATCCAGGCAACTCAGAGAAGACAATATATTTGGTTATCTGAGACGAAGAATGAGATGAATCTAAACGTTCTTCTTCTTCTTCTTCTTCTTCTTCTTCTTCTTCTTCTTCTCTTCTTCTGCTGCTGCTGCGTCTTGTTCGTCGGAGGACGTGTGTGTGTGAGGGATGTGTGTGTGTTTGGGGGATATTTGGGTGAATGGTTGGAAGTGTGTGGGTGTTGGTGAGTGGGGTTGTGTTGGTGGTGAATGTGGGTGGAAGGGGGATGTGTGGGTTAATGGGTGTGTGGGGGATGTGTATTGGTTGCGGAATGGGTGTGGGTATGTCAGTGTGGGTAGGGGAATATGTCTTTGTGAATGGAGGTGTGTGTGGGTGGGTGGTGGATGTATGTGTGAGTGGCGAGGGTGTTTGTAGGTGGGGGATGTGTGGGTGGGTGTATGAGGGTGGGAAAATGTGTGTGGGGGGGGGGGGGGTGAGGGATGCGTTGGTGGGGATGTGATTGGGGGATGTGTGTGGGGGACGTGTGTATGGGTGGGGGATGTGTATATGGGTGGGGTATGGAGTGAGAGGGGAGATGTGTGTGGTTGAGGGAGGTGTGGGTGGGTGAGGGAGGTGTGATTGAGTGTGGGATGTGTGGGTGGGTAAAGTATTATCTGAGGGTGGGGTATATGTGTTTAGCTGGATGGTTGGGGTGGATAAGTGTGGGTGGGTAGATGGGAGATGTATTTGTTGATGAGTAGGTGGGGGATGGGTGGGTGTGAGTGAATGAGGGATGATACGTGAGTAGATGGATGTGTGTGTGGGGAATGAGTGAATTGGTGGGGGATGTGTGTGTGGTTGGGAAGATTTGTGAGGGTGGGGGATGTGTGTGTGTGTGTGTGGGGGGGGGTACATTAAGTTTTGTGGTGTGTGTAGGTGGGAGGTGAGTGATTGTGGATTGGAGATGTGTTGTCGGGTGGGGATGTGTGTGTGGGTGGGAGGTGTGTGTTTGTGGATTGGAGATGTGTTGTTGGGTGGGGATGTGTGTGTGGGGGATGTGTGTATGTGTGGGGAGATGTGTGAGTGAGTTGGTGGGGGATGAGTTGTTAAGTAATGTGTGGTTAAGGGATGTGTGATTGGGGGAGGGGGTGTGGAGGATGTGTGAGTGGGTTAGTGTGTGTAAGTTGGGGGATGGTTGGGGGATGTGTGTGTGTGTGTAGTGGGAGGGGGGGGGGGGTTGGAATGTGTGGGCGGGTTGTGGGAGATTGTGCGGGTGGGGATGTGTGCAAGTGGGGGAATTTAGGGTGGGTGAGGCTTTTGTGTATGGGTAGGTGCGAGATTTGTGGGTTGGCGGGGATATATGTGGTTGCGGGATGTGTGTGTGTGGGTGGTGGAGTATATGTGGATGGGTGAATGTTGGTGGGTGGAGGATGTGTTTGTGAGTGGGGAGATGTGTGTAGGTGGGGGATGTTTGGGAGGGTGGGTGCATGTATATGTGCCTGGGGGTTGTGGGTTGGTGGGGGATGTGTGTGTGGGATGTGCGGTGAGTGGGAAATGTGTGTGTGGGTAGAGGTGTGGGTGGATGAGGGATGGGTGGGAGGGTGGGGATGTGTCTCATAACATGGTAATATGCATTTTTGTTTGTTTACAACATCCTTTTGACAATGTTTTTTTTTTCCCTATGTGATTGTGTAAAGCGCTATTGATGAACGAAAGATAAGTGATTGGAAAGGCCGAATGTAAGACGGGCCTGCTTTCCCAATTTGTTAGCCCTTGAAAATAAAGTCCGTTTCTTCGTTCGTTCGTTGTTCGTTCGTTCGTTCGTTCGTTTGTTCGTTCTTTCGTTCGTTCGTTCATTCGTTCGTTCGTTCGTTCGTTCGTTCGTTCGTTCTTCTTCTTCTTCTTCTTCTTCTTCTTCTTCTTCTTCTTCTTCTTCTTCTTCTTCTTCTTCTTCTTTGCCACGGCGTGATAGCTTGTTTGATGCATGGGTTTGATGCCCAGGGGTATATTATCTTATTCATTCATTCATTCATTCATTCATTCATTCATTCATTCAGTAGCATGTCCTTTGCAGAACCTCGCTCCCATAACAACCTTCCATGAAACCTCTAGATCATAAGCAAGATGTCCCCCGTCCGATATACCCATCTGGAGATCATCCGCCATACCCTTCACCCATCTTCTCTTTGGCCTTCCTCTTCCTCTCTTCCGAGGCAAAAACCCCTCCATTAATGTTCTCTCCAAACTTTTGTAGCGTTTCAAGTGACCAAAATATTTCGATTTTCTTTGTTTTATCGTCTTTAATAGCCAACCTTCTTCAATATTCAGCTCTTGAAGTATGGATGCATTTGTTCTTTTCTTTACCCAAGATATTCTTAGAACTCGTCTGTAACAAAGGTATTTATGCATTTTCTCAGCACTGCGATATATAGTCACCGATAAAATTCAATCTTCGCCGTGGTTGATTTCGGCTCATCTTTCTCCACCGTATACAAACTCTATAGTTGACCATAGGGTTCTCACGTCGCTGACTGTATTCAGGACGTGACTTGAAATCAATGAGGATCTTAACAGGCTGTTTTCACCATTCAGTGTCCATGCTCTCCACTGTCATCCGAACGATCACAGTATAAATATATTAGGGACGTTCATTTGAAACCCGTTCCAATGGCTTTATTACAATAGCATGAAAGAAACACTACAGGTGTGGTAGAATTAAACAAAGCATTCATTTTGAATGAATTATGCATTATGGGTTGGTCACAAGAAGTCGCCGTAGGCATTAAGACAAGCATCCCATTGCTTAGGAAGGCGGCGAAAGCCGTCCGCAAAAAGAAAAAGGATTGTGGTTGCTCACTTAACCAAGTGTTTACCGCGTTCATTACGTCTGCAACTGTGTGAAATCGTTACCCATTGAGAGCTTTTTTTTAGAAGTCCGAACAAATGAAAATCACATGGTCACAAATCAAGACTATAAGCTGGATGTTGCAGAATTTCCCACTTCTTCCTTGCTAATGCTTCCTGCACAATCTTTGCGACATACGGACGAGCATTATCGTGCAACAAAATCACACCGAGAGAAAGCATGTTGGGTCGGTTATTCTTGATGGCTTTTTGCAGCTTGTCTAGTGTTTGCAAGTAGTAGGTAGAATTGATGTTGACACCAGGTTCTTTAATGTCGGCCAACAATAGCCCTTCATGGTAGGAAACAAATGTGGTTAGCATAACCTGTAACTTCAATTTTTTGGCTTTTGGTGATCCAGCGTGCTTCCATTGCATCTCTTTTGCTGCTTGCCTCAAAGTGGTGACACCATGATTCATCACCTGCCACTATGCGGAAGAGAAATGCAATGTTGACACCAGGTTCTTTAATGTCGGCCAACAATAGCCCTTCATGGTAGGAAACAAATGTGGTTAGCATAACCTGTAACTTCAATTTTTTGGCTTTTGGTGATCCAGCGTGCTTCCATTGCATCTCTTTTGCTGCTTGCCTCAAAGTGGTGACACCATGATTCATCACCTGCCACTATGCGGAAGAGAAATGCATCATCCTCCACTCTGTAACGCTGCAAGTGGTTCAAACACCATCCCACGCGTTCCACTTTTTGGTGGTCTGTCAACATCTGTGGTAACCACTGTGAACACACCTTCCGATATTACAGTTTCTTACGAACGACCTTTTGAATTGTCCCAATTGACACATCAAATTCTTTCGCCAGCAAACGTATGCTCCGACAATGGTTCATCTGCACTGCTGCATCAATTTATGCGATGGTTTCTTATCTGTTGCAACAATATGCGATTGACTCGGCCGTCGAAGATCTGTCATGAACTGACGTCCTTTCACAAACATTCGTGCCCAGTCTATCACTGTTGTCTTCGACACACATTTGTTACCGTACGCTGCCGGCATTCTTCGATGAATGACCACTGGTCGGCATCCTTCAAATGAAAAAAACTGAATCACCGCTCTTTGAGCTTCTTTGGGCGGATTTTAGATCAAACCGGCCATTTTCTCAACGGTCAGAAACAGAACCTATGCATCATGGGACGATAAGCACATGCTCTTTTATTCATTGGTCAGAACTTATCACATGACTATGGCATGATCATGTTCAGCGTACACAATTACGCGCGGTGCGGCACCAACGGATTTCAAATGAACGCCCCTTATATATACTTAACAGAACTCAGAATTAGTTTCACTCGAGTTTACTCACGTAATGACTACCATCAGATGTTCATACTTTTCTATCACAGTTATACAATATTTCTATCTCTAAACATGTGTAAAATGCGCTCTTTGAGGCCATTTCTATATTCAGACCGTAGAGTGTCCGTACCGGACAACAACTCGAACTAGAGTGAATCTGAATGCCCTTGTCACCTTCGCAAATCGTGCTTATTTGCTCCGGCGACAATCTCGGCGTGCCTTTCGTGACTTAAAGGCCACGATTGTCACGTCCTTTCGCGTGACTGTGTTTCACATTGCCATGAGTAACAGTTTGACTCATGGAATTCTTCATCATCATCATCATCACATCATCATCATCATCATCATCATCATCATCATCATCATCATCATCATCATCATCATCATCGTCATCGTCGTCGTACACGTCGTCGTCGTCATCGTCATCATCATCATCATCATCATCATCATCATCATCATCATCATCATCGCCGTCTTCTTCTTCTTCTTCTTCTTCTTCTTCTTCTTCTTCTTCTTCTTCTTCTTCTTCTTCTTCTTCTGCTGCTGCTGCTGCTGCTGCTGCTGCTGCTGCTGCTGCTACTGATGCTGCTGCTGCTGCTGCTGCTGCTACTACTACTACTACTTTACGGACTATTACAAATAGATGTGTCCGTGACACATTACTTAAACACCTGGAATAAACAGAGATGAATCATCGAAGGTAAAGACAGAAGATAAATAACAAGCTCAGGGAAAACAGTAAGATGTAGGAAAGTTCTTTTTTCACAAGGGCCTTTAAAAGGACCAAATAATAATAATAATGACTACCACGCATGTCGTAAGAAGCAGCTGAGGAAGATTGGCGCGCGACTTGCTACCCCATCCTGTGGGAAACTTGAGCTGCAAAAAAAACAGGGCATGCAACATTCTTTCTTTTTACAGACAGAAGAACAATGCAACCAACCAAGATGAACGAAGTATCTTCCACTGGAAGAAGTATGAGATGAAACAGAGAAAGCAACAAGAAGTCTTGACTTACCTGCTTTCACCAATATAAATCTCCAGAATTGACACGTGAAATGTTAGAACTACTTATGAAATGGGGACGACAGCACAGGTTATAGGAGAAATGAAATATTATAATATTAATATAGCGTGCATAATGCGAAAGAAATTTCCTTTCCCCCAAGGAATGACCCTAATGTTATGTCTAGAGAGACAGAGAGTATTAGTAGAATGGGAAGGAATGAGTTGTGGAACAATAACAGCAATATTGAAACCCATAAATATGAAAATACACATTAACGTAAACCAGTGTTAGGCATTAACAAATGATGGACCACCTCACGTATGGAAGTCTTTTGAAATAAGGAAATAAAATATAAAGCATAGCTGACGCCAGAAGATCTAACAATCATCATCATCATCCAGCGCCTTGCCTGCTGGGTCGGAGATCATGCCTCGCCACAAATTGCTATTTCCGACGGCATGGATCAATTCGTGTGCTGACGCCCTTCTGTGCCATGACACAAGACTGTCAAGAATCTTCTCACGCGGTCTTCCTCTATTTCACTATCCGCAAATCTTTCACAACATCATCCCGTTTTTGTCTTCTCATGATGTAGCCAATAAACGATGACTACTTCTTTCTTATGTTGGTGATAAGTAATCTTTGTGACTCGGTTTCCTTGAAAACATTCAGTCTGCTCATTTTGGATATCCAACTAATTTTCAGCATTCTTCTATAAAACCATATCTCCAAGGCATCCATGGATTGTTTCTATAAAAAATTAAGAAAAGAATTACGAAACAGCGTATTTAAATAATAGTATAAAACGTGTTGTTAATGTGAGAACCCGGGAAAAACAGACAGAAGCTACAAAGAAGTTAGGGATTGATCGATTGATTGATTGATTGATTGATTGATTGATTGATTGATTTAGGAACCGACATCACAGCATTCGGGGCATTCCCATAAGCGCTCCTCCCCCATCCTCAGAAGCCAGCGAAGAGTTCGAAACCCAATAGTACCAGTAGCAATCTGATTATATGTGCGTCTCGCCTTTTCTCTAAGCGTCGAGCATCGACCAGATCCCCTCGTCACTCCACGCTGTCGTATTCTTGCCAGACCATGGTGATCCATTTGCTCCTCCGTGGTGTACACGTGCTCCCACAAGGCCGCAACCACGTCTGCCTTATCATGCATCAATACTCCGCCAAGTTTTGCAGAGCCAGATAATCTGTCTGTCTGTTCATTCCCCAGCACACCAGCATGCCCCGGAGAAAAGATCGAAGCGATGCTTGCCATCCGTGACTTCCGAAGCGAAGCAAGCCACTCGGCACGAAGCTTGCCAGTCCTTACTGTCGTGTCCTCCTTTACAGTGTCGTCCCTGGAGTGAAGAGAGCCGACACCCACATTATAATATTTTTTCCCTCTCAATATTCTGGAGAATCCACCAGCTTCCGTCCAACACACTCCATCAGCCTATGGACACCTTTTCCTATCACTCTCTCACTGTCGTACTATGCCCCCTTCTCATACTTCCCCAACGCAACATACTCAACAACTCTTGCTTCTAAAAATTAATAAAGATTAATTTATTAAAAGAAAAGTGTAACGTGTATGAGACGTGTATGCGAAGAAAATGTGTGACGTGTTCTATAAAGTGTGTAGAATCGGACTCTCAGACAACAACCCAGTCAGCTGATCCCAGCAAGGATAGACCACAGCACGTTACGTCAGAACATGTACATCTCACCCAGTGCCGAAACCATCTTGCCGGATACTGCTTTGCCTCTGTAGACCTCTGGTAATCCAATTTCATGATCATCCGAAATAGACACCGGTGGTATTAACAGTTAATCATGGACCGGTTGCACCCTACACAATGTCCGTTCCTATCGTTCCTTAAAAAAAACTGCACAAGTCCTTTGTAGTGTGTACACCGTCATTAATGTTAATTGTTAATGTGATTGATCCTCACTCGTGTCTATCTAGCCTCACGTATAATGTCTTGTGTTCTATTACACGAGATTATATAACACTAGGTAACTATTAGACTGTTCTCATTTAGTTACTACTGTCTGATGCTGTGTGGTGCATCAGTAATCATCACTATCTTTGGTGAATCAACTTCCTTCTAGCTTTAGTTACGTTCTGTATGCAACTTTATTGATTGTTGAACTGGTGTTCTTCCGAATGGGATTGGATTTTTTCCCAAAAACTTGTTGAGTTTCCTTGGATCTGGTAGGGAACCTAGGATAGAAACAACACATCTGGTGATAGTACTAGTCACTGATCCTTTCGGCTGAGTGTAAGCCTATCACCTTGCTTAATGATCTTTAGCTAACTAGACTTAGTCATAGAGCAGATTAGCTACCCACCTAGAGCCGAATCAGGCTATGACAAAGAAAAAATCAGCAAACAGAATGCGGAACCCCGCCCACCAGGGACACCTACGGGAAGATCCCAATTATCCCTCATTACTCAATTCTCAACTAGTAAAGCTTATCAACACTTCACTAATCTATTCTTAACTAGCAGAGTTAATATCACTATTCTACTCTAACTAGTTTCCACTAACAGTGCTAATCATCACACTATAGTTTAACAAGGCCACAGTCTATATTAATTAGAACTAATATTATAATAGGTTATACCTTAAATGGCACTACTGCAGTCCTATCAATCATATCTACATCTGCCATTATAGGCACGTGTAAAATTAAGTCACTAATTAACACACGGTAGATATTATTTCCACTAAGCACTGCAGTGCCCTGGCACTCCGACTAGAGCATTTTCAAGTCCCCCTAGTTGGTCCCAACTCGGGTTTATATGGCAAACTACCAAAGTTGGCCACGTGACGTTATCCTTTATGCCCCCACACAGGTGGCACATTGGCAGATCATCCCCTGTCAGGGATCCATCCCCCCCCTGGCTCCCTCCATGTTAGATCTGTCATCACTGGTTTAGATTCCTAAAACAAGCCAGCGAGTTCCTGTATACCCCCAACAACAGTTGCCAATAACCCCGTCAATCTTCTCGATGTTCCGGAAACCCAGAATTGACATATGTACTGTTACTTCCGTGCTAAGTACTTCCGTTTTCCCTCTGATATGTTTATGACTTGTCAAAGTGATATATGATTCAGCGCACTCACTTCCTCCTCACTCACCACCAAATGTGTATATGGGCTGACCTGATGTATCCCGTGCAGCTGTGTTTACTCTGTTAGTACGACTGTTGTGGCCTAGAAAATATACGCCAAGCAAACGTCGGTATTATTATCTGGTTAACTCATGGCGAGCTCGTGACATAGGCCCCCTCTTAAGAGAGTAGTCCATCTCACTCTTCTCCACCATGAGTTAAATCCAGATGATTCATTCCTCTTCTTCAGGAGCTGGGTGTCTTGACAAGAAGTCCGCTCCAACATTTTCCTTCCCAGGAATGTACTCTACTGTGAAATTATACGGTTGAAGTAACAACGACCACCGCATCAAACGTGCGTTGAGCTTCTGAGAAGTAGCCAGGAACATCAGGGGCTGATGATCCGACTGGACCCGAAACTTAACTCCATACAAATATGGCTGAAATTTTTGCACTGCCCATACAAGGGACAAGCACTCTCTCTCGACGGTTGAATAATTCCTCTCCGCCTGTAGAAGTTTCTTACTTGCGTATGCTACAGGTTTCAAAACCGAAGCATCGTCTTTTCCTTCCTGTAACAAAGCGGCTCCAATTCCAATCGCACTCGCATCTGTTCTCAACACAAATGGTTTGGAAAGGTCAGGGAGCTGTAATACAGGTTTGCTGACCAAGGCCTCCTTTAACTGACTATAGGCATTCTCACATTCTGGTGTCCAAATGATTTGATCCGGGAATCCCTTTTTCAAGGTTTCCGTCAACGGAGCTCCCAATTCCGTGAAATGTGGGATAAATTTGTGGTAGAACCCACACAA
This sequence comes from Cepaea nemoralis, assembly GCA_014155875.1. Taxonomy (NCBI): domain Eukaryota; kingdom Metazoa; phylum Mollusca; class Gastropoda; order Stylommatophora; family Helicidae; genus Cepaea; species Cepaea nemoralis. The sequence goes on along the minus strand of JACEFZ010003626.1, from coordinate 395,804 downwards.
CGAGAGAAAAGATCGCACATCCTTCTTCGTTTTTGGCCTAGGTGCATTTCTGATTTTCTCCAGGTTCTTCTCTTCTGGAACAATGTGTCCTGGAGTGATGGTGTGACCTAGAAATTCCAGAGTCTGGTAACCAATCATGCACTTGGTTGGACGAGCAGTAAGCCCTGCTTCCTTGAGTCTATTAAACACTCTCTCCAAGGATTGTAAGTGGTCATCCAAGCTGTCACTGGAAATCAGAATATCATCCATGAATGAGATGATGGACGGATCCTGTAACGGATCTAGTAAAGTCCTCATCATGCGTGTAAACACACTAGGTGCATTGCTGAGTCCAAAGGGCATGACCTTGAATTCGTAGTGTCCACTGGGTGTACTGAAAGCTAACAGTGGTCGAATCTCCGGTTTGACTGGTATCTGATAGTACCCCCGACTCAGATCCACCTTTGAAAAGTACCGAGCCTTATGGAGCCTAGCGAATAACTGAGTTGGATTCGGCAAAGGTTCCACCTGAAACTTGTGTATGACTGTTCAGCAGTCGGTAAGTCTATACACAACCTGTGTTCTCCACTTGGTTTGCGTAACAAAACTACCCCCTGCATTGTATGGGGATGTGGATGGTGCAATCACGTCATCCTCCAGCAGTTTTTGTATTTCCTCCTCCAGGGCCTTTTCTTTAGAGAATGGCACTGGGTAAACCTTTTGGCGAACAGGCTCCTGTGTGGTCAAAGTCATCTCGAACTCAACCAACCTCGTTCGTCCTGGTTTATCAGTCAGTATCTCCTTATGAGACTTGAGAACCTGGGTTATCCTTTCCCTCTCCTGGGAGGTCAGATCAGGGTTCACTTGCACATCCCTATAGGTTTCCTGGTGTTCCAAGGGATATTCCCTGCCCTCGCTGGTTCCCACTTCTGTCTCCACTGCAACTGCCATTGCCATGAGGTGAGCTGCCTTGTCTCCGGGTCTCTCTTCGTATTTCCGCAAGAGATTGATATGGAAAATCTTCGACTTTCCCCGGATCCGGATCTGATAGTTGGTTCTGGATATTACCCTTTCCACGGGAAATGGTCCTTGCCAACCTATCTCCAGTTTGTTGTTTCCCGTTGGGAGTAGCAACAAGACTTTATCTCCCACCTCTAGAGATCTTTCTTTAGACCTACGGTTGTAGTAAGCCGCATGTCTTTTCCTGGCCTTTTTCAAGTTTTGATTTGCCAGAGTCCATCCCTTGTGGAGTTTTTCTTTCAGTTCCTCCACGTATTGATAGGATGAGATCACTTCTTCTGACGTCCCCTCTTCAGTCCAACTCCTCAACATGGCTTCCAACGGTCCTTTGATTGGACGACCAAACAGCAACGTAGCGGGTGGTAGTCCTGTTGAGCCATGAGGAACTTCCCGATAGGCAAAGAGTGCTGCTGGGATATATTCATCCCACCTATCAGGTTTTTCCTGCGCTAATTTCCTGAGCATTGTCATCAACGTGCCGTTGAAACGCTCTACTTGTCCATTGGCTTGAGGGTGGTAAGGGCTGGTATGTATGTGGTTAGAGTGAAACACCCTAAATACCTCCTCCATGAGTTTTCCACAAAACTGAGATCCATTGTCCGTCAGAATTTGATCCGGAAAGCCTAATCTGGTAAAGGCCTCCATCAGTGCGTCCGCCACTCTTTTCGAGTCAATCGTGGTCAACGGTATAGCCTCACCCCACATTGTACAGCAATCCACCATTGTGAGTATATACATGTTCCTCTTCCTAGTCCTGGGAAGTGGACCCACGATATCGATGGCTACCCTCTCGAAAGGAGAGTTCATGATGGGCATCTCACCCAACACCACCGGTGCTGTCCAGTGTTTCGGTGCCACCCTCTGGCACTCAGGGCATGACTTCACATACCGACGCACATCATCTGTCATTCCCGGCCAATAGTAGTGGCAGGAAATCCGCTGCATGGTGGCGGCAATACCCATGTGTCCGCTAAAGGAGATGGTATGCCCCATATGAAGAATCTGGGACCGGTGAGCTTTCGGGACGACCAACTGACCGTATAGGTTGTCTCCCCTTCCTGCTCTCCTGTAGAGTATCCTATTCTTCATGTAGTACTGCCCCCGTCCTGGTGGATCAGCACTTTTCTGCAGCTTTTTGTAGCAAGGACGTAAAGTATCATCCTCACTCTGGGCAGTTCGTAGCTCCCCCGGCATTGGGTTAGTCACAATTGCGTCTGCCTCTTCCGTTTTCGTCTGAGAGCGAGTCTGCATTGCTCCCATATGAATTGGCTCCCTGGGCATTCCCAGAAAGACATACCGGCAACCTAGGATGACTGGAAAAATGGGATCGGTCAATACAGCGGCCTTGATGGTGCCGGTGACGTACCTTGACCGAATCTCCACATTAGCAATGGGCAACTTCATGACTACAGCACTCTTCTGTGCAGGCTGTATATCCAGTGTCTCACCTGTGAATTGTTCTGGATGTACCAGATCCGCAGAAATCACGGCCTCCCCGTCCAGTCCTGTGTCGTATAAACACTCCACTTGACGACCGTTAACCTCTACCAATTCCACTACAGGTGGTTTTTCCTGGTCTGGAGTCTCTTCCTCGGCCTCGACCTGTTCGGTGGGCTCCACCTTAGGTTTTCCTGAGCACACGACGAATTGAGTGTCTCCTGACTTTCCCCTGCAGTCAATAGCATTGTGCGTGTTTGACTTGCATTGGTTGCACCATTTCCCTGTCCTAGATTTTCTATTGCCAGACTTGAGTGAGCTCTCCTGGTGGCGAGCTTCCTTGTTGACCTTGGCATTTTCCGTGACAACCTCCTTGGAAGTCACTTGACATGCTGCAAAGTGAGGGTTCTTAGCCTTCGATTTGCAGTCCCTCGTATTGTGAGAGGGTGACTTACAAATTGAACACCACTTCTCCGACCACGGTCGTTTAGGTGTAGAGCTTGAAGTGCTCTTGCTTCCCTCCTTCTTCTTCTCTGAACTATCCTCTAATTTTTGCACATAAGGTTCCCACTTTTTTGTTCCTGAGTTTTTGGCTTTCTTCTTGTCATGTTTCTCTTGACTTTTGGAGTTGGTGGAAAGGTTTTCCCCTGCCTCCCCATGTACCTCGACGAACCGTTCTGCTAATTTAGTCACGAGGTCAATACGTTCCGCTCCTTGTTCTCCCAGGAACGTCCTGAGAGGTTTAGACATTTGCTTCTTCAGCTGGTCGACCACCATGAGCTCTTCCAGACTCTCATAGTCATGTGCGAACCCAGCCAAATCCATCCACTTATGGAGATAAGATTTAAGACGCAAACTGTAGGCGGCAAACAACTCTCCGGGTTCTCGTTTCGCTGCTCGAAATTTTTTCCGGTAGGTATGTGACGTAACCTCGAATCGTTTCAGCAGAGCCGTCTTTAACTCGTCATAATTGTTCTCATGTCCTGGTGGCAGGCGAGTATAAACCTCGTATCCGGTCCCGCGTAATCCCTGGGATAGCTTAAGATTCCATTTGTTACGCTCCAGACCCATAGCAACTGACATAGCCTCGAAGCGTTGAAGGTACTGGTCAATCTTCTCTTTGTCCTCCTCGTAGACCGCTAAAGGAAACTTCATAGCATGGTACCCATGTCCACCTACTGGTGTTGATCCTGGGATGGAGGAACCTCCAACTGCTCCCTCAGTTTCTCCATTAGATTGACTCTTCAACTCGAGTTCCCTCATCCGGTACTCGTGCTCCCTTTTCTGTGCTTCCTGTTCAGCTTCTAATTTCCTAGCTGCTTGCTCAGCTTCAAATTTCCTAGCTGCTTGCTCAGCTTCCAATTTCTTAGCTGCTTGCTCAGCTTCCAATTTCTTAGCTGCTTGCTCAGCTTCCAATTCCATCCTTCTCAATTCCAACTCGGCCTTTCGATCTTCCCTTTCTGCTTGACGATACTCTCTCTCCACTTCCTGTATGTAATCCGTTAGAGCAGACCCCGCCAATCCCATTTCTTCCCCCTTTGCCTTTAATTCTGCTGTGCTAAGTTTAGGGGTGGCCATTATACAGAGAGGTAAGCTAGCAGGTCTAGTACAATATAACTGCAAATTACTATACAGATATATGAACAAGTACTATAAATCTAGATATACCACACACAGCACATTCACGCAGTGACAAGAGTAGAATCAGGACCACAGACCTATGCAGACGTGTGAAGTGTGAACAGGTAAGATATTAGTCCTAACCCCTATCCACATTCACTCTAGCTGGATTCTCCAAAATGATATCTCCCTCTTATAACTAAGGATCCCGTGTCAAAAGACCCCGTTGTCAGAAGATCCCACTGTCAAAGGTTCCTGCTTGCAGGAGATCTCGCTGTCCAAGGATTCCGTTTACGGGAGATCCCGCTGTCCAAGGATTCCGTTTACGAGAGATCCCGCTGTCCCAATATCACGTTTACGAGCCCCCAATAATGTCGTGTCCTCCTTTACAGTGTCGTCCCTGGAGTGAAGAGAGCCGACACCCACATTATAATATTTTTTCCCTCTCAATATTCTGGAGAATCCACCAGCTTCCGTCCAACACACTCCATCAGCCTATGGACACCTTTTCCTATCACTCTCTCACTGTCGTACTATGCCCCCTTCTCATACTTCCCCAACGCAACATACTCAACAACTCTTGCTTCTAAAAATTAATAAAGATTAATTTATTAAAAGAAAAGTGTAACGTATATGAGACGTGTATGTGAAGAAAATGTGTGACGTGTTCTATAAAGTGTGTAGAATCGGACTCTCAGACCACAACCCAGTCAGCTGATCCCAGCAAGGATAGACCACAGCACGTTACGTCAGAACATGTACATCTCACCCAGTGCCGAAACCATCTTGCCGGATACTGCTTTGCCTCTGTAGACCTCTGGTAATCCAATTTCATGATCATCCGAAATAGACACCGGTGGTATTAACAGTTAATCATGGACCGGTTGCACCCTACACAATGTCCGTTCCTATCGTTCCTTAAAAAAAACTGCACAAGTCCTTTGTAGTGTGTACACCGTCATTAATGTTAATTGTTAATGTGATTGATCCTCACTCGTGTCTATCTAGCCTCACGTATAATGTCTTGTGTTCTATTACACGAGATTATATAACACTAGGTAACTATTAGACTGTTCTCATTTAGTTACTACTGTCTGATGCTGTGTGGTGCATCAGTACGCATCACTCTCTTTGGTGAATCAACTTCCTTCTAGCTTTAGTTACGTTCTGTATGCAACTTTATTGATTGTTGAACTGGTGTTCTTCCGAATGGGATTGGATTTTTTCCCAAAAACTTGTTGAGTTTCCTTGGATCTGGTAGGGAACCTAGGATAGAAACAACACATCTGGTGATAGTACTAGTTACTGATCCTTTCGGCTGAGTGTAAGCCTATCACCTTGCTTAATGATCTTTAGCTAACTAGACTTAGTCATAGAGCAGATTAGCTACCCACCTAGAGCCGAATCAGGCTATGACAAAGAAAAAATCAGCAAACAGAATGCGGAACCCCGCCCACCAGGGACACCTACGGGAAGATCCCAATTATCCCTCATTACTCAATTCTCAACTAGTAAAGCTTATCAACACTTCACTAATCTATTCTTAACTAGCAGAGTTAATATCACTATTCTACTCTAACTAGTTTCCACTAACAGTGCTAATCATCACACTATAGTTTAACAAGGCCACAGTCTATATTAATTAGAACTAATATTATAATAGGTTATACCTTAAATGGCACTACTGCAGTCCTATCAATCATATCTACATCTGCCATTATAGGCACGTGTAAAATTAAGTCACTAATTAACACACGGTAGATATTATTTCCACTAAGCACTGCAGTGCCCTGGCACTCCGACTAGAGCATTTTCAAGTCCCCCTAGTTGGTCCCAACTCGGGTTTATATGGCAAACTACCAAAGTTGGCCACGTGACGTTATCCTTTATGCCCCCACACAGGTGGCACATTGGCAGATCATCCCCTGTCAGGGATCCATCCCTCCCTCTGGCTCCCTCCATGTTAGATCTGTCATCACTGGTTTAGATTCCCAAAACAAGCAGCGAGTTCCTGTATACCCCCAACAACAGTTGCCAATAACCCCGTCAATCTTACTCGATGTTCCGGAAACCCAGAATTGACATATGTACTGTTACTTCTGTGCTAAGTACTTCCGTTTTCCCTCTGATATGTTTATGACTTGTCAAAGTGATATATGATTCAGCGCACTCACTTCCTCCTCACTCACCACCAAATGTGTATATGGGCTGACCTGATGTATCCCGTGCAGCTGTGTTTACTCTGTTAGTACGACTGTTGTGGCCTAGAAAATATACGCCAAGCAAACGTCGGTATTATTATCTGGTTAACTCATGGCGAGCTCGTGACACTTACCCCACTCAGCGTGCTTTCTGAGTCAGTTACAATCACGATGTGTGAGTGTATCGTATTCTCCATCCAGCGGAAAGCTGCACTGACTGCCTCCATCTCCATTCTCACGCTAGATGTTGTGGTATCATATGCCAGGCTCTCCTGCACCAAACGTCGACCATTAGCCTTTCCCAAGAACCCCCAGGCACTTCTACTACCTCTCAACACCAAACCATCTGTGTAGATAATCAGATCACCCGGGCGAGCATTATCCTGAATTAGTTTCTGGATTTCCACTTCCGTGGCCCCTGCTGGCCACTCCCTGCACAAGTCTAAGTGCTCCGCTGGCACTCTGACCCACTCCTCTCGTCGCCTAATGTTCTCCAAGATGCACACCTGTGTGATCGTATCCTCCGCCTGAGCCATCCATGATTTTCCTCTTATCATTCGTTGGCCCTTAACTGCGTTCAGCGCCTCATGCAACGGGTGATCTGTGTCAGAAGCTACTCTGAGGTATGCCTTCGCTTGCATCACCTTGTGCCTACCAGCAACAGTCAGCAAACGAAGGATGTACCGCATACACACCACTGGGGTGTGAAAAGCATTCTCTGCTCTATGTCCATTGCAGCCATAGTTTTAAGTGCGTTGAGTCCCTTTTGAGATCGTGTCACAACCGTCTCCACATGGTCCTTGAAGGACAGGCTCCTGTCAAATGTGATTCTCAGATACTTCAGTTTGTTCTCTCTGTTGACGCTTCCACCATCTATCGCGAGGCTTGGAACATCAGCTCTCACAATCCTGTTGTCCAGAGGGCACTACAAAACAGCTGCCTTTTCCTGGTGTATGACAGCACCATTTCAGTGCACCAGTCAATCATTTTGTCTACTGTCGCCTGTAGCTCCTGGGCTGTTTGCTCCCTATCTCTCCCCTGCCTATATGCAAGAATATCATCTGCAAATGTTAGTATCCTTCCAACCCCTGGTGCTTCTAGGTTTACAATTTTGCTCGTATACATGTTAAAGAGCACCGGTGAGATTGCGGATCCCAGTGGCAGTCCCGGGGTTAACATATGTGGCTCTGAGGTCCATGCACCCAGACGGAGAGCAATCCGACGAGAATGCAGGACGTTAGGGATCGCATTAAGTAAGGGGGAAACCACAATATTTAGATGTCCTATCAAAATAATATTAAGATACCCTATGAAAAGACAATATTTAGATGTCATATCAAATCAGGCAAAAGATGCAGCAACAAAAGGAGGCTTCAGAGAGCTTGACAGCACCAAAAAGAAGTTAGTAGGAAAATGCAATCGACCGAGAAAACTTATCAAAATTAGAAATGTGAAGGTTCTCACCTACATTAAAGTTCAAATGAACAAATGGGCTGAACACTGGTAATATCTAATATCTTCTATTTCTATTCATACATGTGAAAATATATCTTCTGTTTCTAGTCATATATGTGAAGTAATATCTTCTATTTCTATTTATACATGTGAAAATATATCTTCTGTTTCTATTCATATATGTGAAAATATATCTTCTATTTCTATTCATACATGTGAAAATATATCTTCTGTTTCTTGTCATATATGTGAAATAATATCTTCTATGTCTAGCGTATAGACATCTCTATCCTACATAAATCTCAACCCTTTAGGCGTCTCTATATTAGATAGTTCTGTATTCACACATGTGTAGTAATTTCTATTTCTGGTCATAGACATTTAGTACTATAGGGAACCACTGTAGTATAGTCGGTAGTGCTCTCGTTTTACGTCATATGGTCGGGGGTTTTCTCTTCAGATGGTTGTGTTAAAAAATCTTTTGAATCCAAAGTGTATCCAGCTTCATAAGATGGGTACTCAAACAAATGCGCCCCGCCAAATGGCTTACGCATTAGTGTATCTCCACGAATCTCGGCGTTTTCTGTTGTGGATCAATTATGTAAATGATTTTCGTCCACGCCAACCGTCTTGAGACATTAAATATAATTTCAAACGGTTGCCTCTGCTTCTTTTAGTCACTACGATATGTGCCAATGCTTATCTTCTCATGACTTGGGCAAACAACATTATTTGTATCTTTTTTTATGTAAAGTGAAGTAAATCAATGATCAATGTTTCAATGTTCTGCTTTCATTAGCCTCTTCTGTGAACTTGTTATTAGTTGCTGTGACAGTTCAACATATTCTCAATATTCGTATCAGAAAGCACATCCTCGCTGCTTCCAAACTCATACGGTATGTGTCCGTTCACATTCCACAATGTACTGCCATACAGCACAACAGATTCCATTGAAGATATCAGTTCACTTGTTCTGGTATTTAGTGAAAGTGGCTTATTTCATCAAATATTTTCATTTTCTGACATGCTGCTTGTGCTTGGAGTATTCGGTTCTGAATGGCTGTCCAGCATCTTCCATTTGATGTTACGACTGCACCTTATATATTTGAATGTATTGTCTAGGTTCAGACTATGTTAAACATGTTCCTTCCTTTTGTAATATCACATTCTGGTGTTATCTGTTTCTTTCATGTGACCTATTGTTATTGTTTCTTTATATTCAAAAGAAGTCCTCTTTTGCACTCTCTATTACTCCCATGTTTAACAGACATTACAGATCTTTTGCGTTCTTAACTTTCAAAACAGCGGCATCAGCATTACTTAGATTGTTTATTTTATAACCTACAACTTGTATTCCTGATCCGGGAAGGTTAACCCGGTCAACAAATGCCCGCAGAAGTCGAATGTGTCGGCCTAACTACGCAAGAACGCAGCCCTGCTGTAAACAGGCACAACGCAATCACGTCCAAAAAAGAAAAAAGAAAAACTCCGGATGAATGCAGAAGAAGTATTCCTGATCTAGCCATCACTTCTTTCATTATTTCTCTGAAGACAGAAGAGATCAAATGAGTACTACATGTTTTGTTTTATGTGTATAATGCGGATGGTTTGAGACTGATCACATGACCCGTTCAGTGCTGTTTGGTCAAGAACAAATGGGCGCGGCACTATATCATCAGTATATCAGCTGAGCACTGAAACGGTATCCTTTACCTTTAGTCACTTGTAGCAGACATTCTGTGAGAGGGAGGGAGGGGAGGGGGGGGGGAATGAAGTATGCCTTGATCTGGGACCATACCTGCACAGGCAGACAGGTAGCTAGGGAGAACTCAACTCTTGTCAGGCCGTGACTACTTCAAGTGAACTAGTCTGGCTCTAAGGACTGTCGTGTATCCAGTTTCCCCTGTCTGTGTTTGCTGAATCAGACACGCCACTACAGTTCGTGATTTACAGCAGGCTGTAAAAGAAAATAAAGGCGGCACTTGGGCCATCTAATTGGAAGAGAGGGCGTATATCACGGGGGTTCTTGATAGCGCAATGTTAGATTCAGGCCTGCCCTCCCCCACCCTCGGAAGACCAGTTTTTTTAGGAAAACAGGTATGGAGACACAGTGAAGAAGAAAAATGAGAGTAGTTGTGTGGTTTGATACAATTGCAGTAATAGCACTTTATATAAACGTTGTCGTTGGAGTGGTGTAGACTGTGAATTGAACTACCCTTCATGTCCATGATTTGTGTGTTCTTTAAAATTATTCTAGTTGAGAGTTATCAGTGTACTGTAGTAATATCTTCTATTTCTAGTCATAGACGTTTAGTACCTACAGGGTTTTTCTCACCTTCTCTAGATCTAACCTTTCCGGTCGCCACGACGTTTTCCACCATTGCTTGTTTTTGATCATTGCATTATCATTCATCAGTTGTATCCGTCGAACACCGCTTTAAAATTCCATTACTCTGTTTAAGTGTTTTAATGTTATTTTTGTCTTTCATATCATTAGACCCTGCCGTGCGCCATGTTTCATGCTGACCCATCTATGTAGGCTCAGACCTATAGGTCCCGTGGGTATTCATCAGCAAGAACTCTGAAAGTGGCCGTTCTGCTTAGTACGCTAATCTGTTCCTAGTCTAACTTTTCTTTCAGTTGTTTCTGGATTTGTACAGGTATCTATGTTCCTCCCTCCATAGAGGTCGCATGGGATAATTTTCAGGGGGATATCAACTGCGGGCAAATCCATGGTTTGGCAGCGGAATCCTTATTTCACCCGTCCCATGCTACCACAATAAAAGCTGGGAGACGCGGTGGCGCAATGGCTTGCCTGTCAGCCCGGTGATCTCAGGGGATGAGTTTATGTCTAGAAGGTTATTTACAATGGACATGGGCTCCTAGGTTGACCCAGCCTGAGAAACAGTCCTAGGAAATATCTTCGGGAGTAAAGGCGGCCAACCTGGTATTGATGGCATCACCCATCAAGGCTCGATTGGTCCATACAATTATTGGTCTGCCAACCTATGCTCAATACGTTTCAAAGTGTGTATAATGGGTGGTTTCTTTGATTTACTTACTCTCTACATCCCATACCCAATATGTGTAGTTGTGTATGTCTATAATTATATACTGACTGGCACCTTGCCGTCTTGACAGACGATAGTTTGTAACATACCTCTCCATAACACAAGGCCTGGGCTGATTTAAGAGACCATGTGTTGCCCATGCAGCACGATCACTCTTTCGGCTTGTCTAGTTTACTCCACAGGAAAGGTAACATCACTGTCGTGTCCTCCTTTAAAGTGTCGTCCCTGGAGTGAGGAGATCCGACACCCACATTATAATATTCTTTTTTTCCTCTCAATATTCTGGAGAATCCACCAGCTTCCGTCCAACACACTCCATCAGCCTATGGACACCTTTTCCTATCACTCTCACACTGTCGTACTATGCCCCCTTCTCATACTTCCCCAACGCAACATACTCAACAACTCTTGCTTCTAGAAATTAATAAAGAGTAATTTATTAAAATAAAAGTGTAACGTATATGAGACGTGTATGTGAAGAAAATGTGTGACGTGTTCTATAAAGTGTGTAGACTCTGACTCTCAGACAGCAACCCAGTCAGCTGATCCCAGCAAAGATAGACCACAGCACGGTACGTCAGAACATGTACTTCTCACCCGTTGCCGAAACCATCTTGCCGGATACTGCTTTGCCTCTGTAGACCTCTGGTAATCCAATTTCATGAACATCCGAAATAGACACCGGTGGTATTAACAGTTACTCATGGACCGGTTGCACTCTACACAATGTCCGTTCCTAACGTTCCTTAACAAACTGCACAAGTCTTTTGTAGTGTGTACGCAGTTAGTTAGTTAGTTAGTCGACAGATCATCCTCGTTGCACATCGAACCATTCAGTCCATAAGTGCTAATTACTAATGTTAATTGTTACTGTACTAACACTAGGTACTCTTAGCCGGTTCTCGGTTCGTTACTACTGTCTGATGCTGTGTGGTGCATCAGTATGCATCACTCTCTTTGATGAATCAATTTCCTTCTAGCGTAAGTTACGTTTCTGTATGCAACTTTATTGACTCTTGAACTGGTGTTCTTCAGAATGGGTTTTTTAATTCTTTCCCAAAACTTGTAGAGTTTCCTTGGATCTGGTAGGGAACCTAGGATAGAAACAACACATCTGGTGATAGTACTAGTCACTGATCCCTTTCGGCTGAGTGTAAGCCTATCACCTTGCTTACTGATCTTTAGCTAACTAGACTTAGTCATAGAGCAGATTAGCTACCCACCTAGAGTCGAATCAGGCTATGACAAAGAAAAAATATCAGCAAACAGAATGCGGAACCCCGCCCACCAGGGACACCTACGGGAAGATCCCAATTATCCCTCACTACTCAATTCTCAACTAGTAAAGCTTATCAACACTTCACTACTCTATTCTAGCTAACACTAACAGTGCTAATCATCACACTATAGTTTAACAAGGCTACTGCCTAAAGTAATTATAACGAATATATTATAATAGGTTATACCTTAAATGGCACTACTGCAGTCCTATCAATCATATCTACATCTGCCATTATAGGCACGTGTAAAATTAAGTCACTAATTAACACACGGTAGATATTATTTCCACTAAGCACTGCAGTGCCTTTGCACTCTGACTAGAGCATTATTCAAGTCCACCCTAGTTGATCTCAACTCGAGTTTATATGGCAAACTACCAAAGTTGGCCACGTGACGTTATCCTTTACTCCCCCACACAGGTGGCACAGTGGCAAATCATCCCCTGTCAAGAACTATTTTCCTGGCTTAAATCCTGTCAAAGTTGTCAGTAATTGCCTAGATTCTCAAAACAAGCCAGCTAGTTTCTGTATACTCCCAACAAAGAGTTTCGATACCAAGCTGCCAATCATCTTGATGTGCCGGAAACCAAGAATTGACAGATGCACTGTTTTCCGTACTAGGTACTTCCGTTTTACATCTGCCCCTGTGATCTCACGGCTTCCATCTGCATTCAAATGTTGACAAACTTGTCAATCTTCTGTTCCGTGGTGACAATCCCAGCAGCCATTTTCGTCTGATGTCCGGCTGTATAGATGACAAACGGAACCATTCCATATCCTAAGCTGACAATATATGTGATTCTACTTGTTAATGAACTGCCAACTCTGTGTATCCATTCCTACTCACTCACCACCAATTGTGTTTATGGGCTGACACGATGTAACCTGTGCAGCTGTGTTTACTCTGTTAGTAAAAATAGTTGTCGCTGGCAGATCGTCCGCTTAATCCGAAAATCCTCTATAATAATCAACCTGTTAAACACACGGTTTTATTTTGTGACAATCACTACGTCTGGAATTTGACAAGATGCAGAAGTTGCTGGATCAGTAAAGCAATGCTCTAACTGTCCGGCTGTCGGAGTTTCCATCCTAGACCAGACGAATTAAGCTTAAGGCCTGGTCTCCCCTGTCATGACATTTAGTCTTTACGTTCCATTTCCTGGCACCCTCCCAAATGCGCACCACAGCTCAAAGCCGTTGACATAATGTGGGGCGTCAGGCTTGGTGAACGCCGCGCAACATTCGGCGCTAACATAAAGCAGGTAGCTAACAACGGTTGCCTGAAAGAGGCTAATGAAACTAGAACTTTATATACAACAATAAGAAAGAGACAAACAGCTTTCTTTGGTCAAGTGATGGGAAGAGAGGCATTTTAGAACAAAGTGACTAATGAAAATATCAATGAGGAGAGAAGCAGAGGCAGACCAAGAGTAATGATGCTGAGTGGATTGAGACGATGGCATGGAAGAATATCATCAGTATCATCAGCATAGTTGATCCAGAACACCAAAGACATGGATCTGTTGAGAGACATGAACGCCTATGCCAGCTGACAGGCACTTGATAATAATAATGATGTGTGTGTGTGTGTGTGTGTGTGTGTGTGTGTGTGTGTGTGTGTGTGTGTGTGTGTGTGTGTGCATGTCTGCTAGTGTGTATGCTTGTGTATACAAATAAATAACGTCACACAATCATCTAATTTTCGCTTAGTCTTTCGTTACATTTCGTTTCCTACATCCCTTTCTCTTTCTGCATCTCTGTTCTCCGTTTCTAGTTTTGTTGATCGGAAATCTTCCGAAATGTCAAGATAAGTATTCTTTTGTTTTATCTGTTGTTCGTAATTATGTTTATCCCGTTGATAAAGACTTCTGTCTAAATGTCACATGCATCTGTGCGTGTCTTTTCTTCGAACTTCCTAATCATACTGTATGCTTGTATTCCTACTCCGGTATCAGCTAAGTAGCAAAAAGGGAAATGTCGAAACCCACAGCCAATAAGCCTGCTGACATGGAAAGGTGCCCCGTATTTCTGTAAAACAAAACGATCTACAATAAACTTACAATTAACAAGGATCGGAAGCACATACAGGCGAAAGAGTAATAATTGACTATGCCACGTGGCCAAGCCATCCAGGTATTTTCTTCTAGGTCTTCCCCTTGGTCTCTTCTCTTCGATCTTGCCAGTTGTCACCAAATTCCCCAAGTCATTTCTTCTCATAATATACCCAAAAACATTTGACTGTCTACGTCTAATGACTCTAATCAGTTTACGATCTTCATTTGTTTCCTGAAGGACTTGTTCATTGGTTTTTCTGTCTGTCTATGGTATTCTTTGAATTTTCCTCAGAAACGACATTTCCACAGCCATCAGATGTTTTCCCGCTTGGCTGCTCATTGTCCACGTTTCACTTCCATACAAAAGTATAGGTTCTATGGAGCACTTCAAGACTCTTTTTCTCGTTTCAATTGATAGCCAGTATGTATTTCATCTTGCAAAAGGCTACCTTTGCAATGGCAATTCTTGTTCTAATCTCTTCAAGGCATCTCCCATCAGATGCTATGACTGTTCCGAGATAACTGTACCGATTCACTTGCTTAAGAATATGCCCATTTACTCGTATATCACATTGTGGTATTTCCTTCTTCTCAGTGACGACTATAATCTGTGTTTTCTTACTATTCAATTATAACCCTAGTTGTTCACTGTGTGCAGCAACCGTATCTACTAAATGCTGCAGGTCCTGTTCACTATCTGCAATCAAGACTGTATCATCTACATATCTAATGTTATTGATGCATCGTCCCCCAATGTTGATTCCCTCCATATCATCTATATTTCTGAAAATATTTTCACTGTACTTAATGGGTACGCAAAGTAAGGTGGAAAAAGGAACGCTTCTTGTGGAATGGCTATCCTCGCTTAAGGTATCACGTATTGTGAGAATTGTATGGATATTTTGCCCTGGCCATGCGGGAGCGCAGGGTAATGAACAGGCTGATAGGCTGGCAGGGAATGCACCTCTTAGTGGTAGATCACCTGCGGACAAGGGTGAGGTGGTCACGTGCCCGTAGCACCAGGTGGAGAAGGCGGGGAAACAGATTGAGAACCCGTATGTGGAAAGAATGATATTCCGGGAGATCTTCTTCTTCTTCAGCGTTCCGAGCCATTGAGGTTCTTTGCTGCAGATACAATCCGTCTACATTCGTCTCTCTGGTTGACCTTCTCTTGCCAATCGTTGATTCCTAGTGCTTGTAGGTCTGTATATATATTATCTCTCCACCGTCTTCTTGGTCTACCTCGGGGTCTACGGTCATTTATTTCCTGGGTGTAAGCGAGATTTGTTTCCCTATTGTCTTCCATTCTTTCTATATGCCCCAGCCATTGTATTCTATTAGCCTTCATGATACCAGTGATTAGCGGGGACTTAAAGAGATCATAAATGTCTTTGTTATTTCTTTTCCACTCTCCACTTTGTGTATCCCTAATGGGTCCAAAGATGCTTCTTAAAATTTTGTTCTCAAAGGTTTGTAACAAGGCTTCGTCTTCTCTCGTTGTACTCCAGGTTTCAGAGCCATACAGCACAACTGGTCTGATCAGTGTTTTGTATATTGTGATTTTGGTGTTACGAGATAGCGCATTTGATTTTAGTAGATGTTGTAGTGCATAGTATATCTTATTTCCAGAATTGATTCTAGTTTGTATTTCTTCCCTTATGATGTTGGAGCAGTTGAAGATTGTACCCAGGTATTTGTATGTTTCCGTTCTTTTAATGGTCATATTATCTACTTGTATGCGGCCAGAGTTTTTAGCCATTCCTTCTCTTGAAATTACCATATATTCTGTCTTATCTTGGTTGATAACCAGCCCCATCTGTTGGGATTTTTCCTTTAAGTGAGTCAATATTTCCAATGTCTTTTGTTCATTTTCCCCTATAATATCTATATCATCTGCATAACCAAGCAGTCTGGATGTTCCTCCAATGTCACATTCCTCATTTATCTTCCTTACAACTTTTTCTAGAGCCAGATTGAAGAGTAGCGGCGATAGTGCATCACCTTGTTTCAAGCCAGATATTATTTGGAACGGGTCTGATTTCCTGCCTTTATATGTTATTATATTATAAGTATCTTCCTGCATAGTCTGATCATGTTGATTAACTTCCTTGGTATTCCAAATTCCTGCATAGCATTCCATTGACTATTCCTATGGACACTATCATAAGCTTTTTTAGAATCCACAAAAATGTTATGGAGATTTCTTTTATATTCCCAATTTTTCTCGGCTATTTGTCGTAAGTTAGTTAGTTAGTCGACAGATCATCCTCATTGCACATCGAACCATTCAGTCCTTAAGTGCTCAGATCCCCTCCTCAGCAAATCCCGCAGCGTGTAGCGGCTAACGACGCCAGTTCTGTGTTGGTTTATCAATCTTCTTTGGCTTCCTGCGTAGTGTTCTTGTTTGGCCACCCCTCTTTTAATTTGCTGTTCTCGCAGTCTGGCCATGGTTGTAGATTCACAGACATCACTTGGTTCAAGCAAAAGTCTTACTTCTCTTAGAGCATTCAGAATGTCAGCCCTCCACAGTAGCCTCATCTGCGAGCTTGTCAGCCCGCTCATTTCCTTGTACTTCCGCATGCCCTGGCACGAAGATGAAACTAATCTTTGCCAGCCGAGACCGCTCCAGAGGCAGCAACCATTCTCTTCGGATCGACCCCTCCTCTATCCTCTTGATCATGTTCATTGAGTCGCTAAGGAAACTTGCCCTAGTGAATGTCTGTGTCTCGAGCCATGTTATTGCTTTACTTACTTCCATGACTTCCATAGTCAGGCTACTCGTGGTTTCAGTGAAAGCACCAGAGTCCTCCTTCACAGTTCTCCCTCTGGCCCGAGCTGTAAAGGCCCATGAGCTTCTCACATGTTTGACGACCGACCCATCTGTGTAGATGACCGCATCACCGTCTAGCGAATTTTCGAAAATCAACACTTGTACTTCAACCTCCACAGCAGCCGGATTTTCTTGTCTGCATTTTCTATCTAGTTGGATGCAAACTGAAAAGGATGTGCAGAAATCTGTAAGCACTTGCACCCACTCCTCGCCAGGTTCTAAGTCCTCAAGTGAACACACCTGTTGAAGAATGTCTTCGGCTTGACCCATCCACGACCGTCCTCTTTTTAACCTGCTGCCCTTCACCTTCATAATTTCACTATGCAGTGGATGTTGTGTGTTTGCGTTAACTCTGAGGTAGGCGCGTGCCCTGCAAACTTGTATTCTCTCTTCAATGGTTGGAAAATCAAGAAGGTAGCGCAAAGCTTCATTCTGTATCCTTTCCATCCTTTCTATCTGCTTACGGCTGAGAGTCAGGATTGCCATTGCATACTCCAAAACAGACATGACCAGCCCCTCGTACAGAAGACATAGATGGAGCTGCTCACAGTCGTAAGATAAATATCTGATCTATTGTTGATCTGTTTTGTCTGAAACCCGCCTGGTAGTCACCTAATGTGTCTTCTGAATATGGTTTTAGTCTATTTAGTAATACTGCGGATAGTATCTTATAGCTTGTGGACAGTAGTGATATTCCTCTGTAATTTTCACATTGGATTGCGGGGGATCGGCAGGGAAAAATCTCAATACTGAGAGGAAAGACCAAGAGAACTTTCAATCAGATAGCGATTGGAACGATTAGTAGTGTGACTCTTGGCTGGCTGTTGAATGAGGGGACGGAGCGCGTATGGGAATGTCCTGAGTGCAGTGATGTCGGTTCTGAGCTCAACTCAACAACACAACATGAGTGGTAGACAAGCCTGCTCATTGGTTGCCAACAGTTTGTTTTATTTCTGTGTTTGCTCGCTTTGAACTCAAGCGTAGTTATTCATATACGTACACAAAACTGGACTGAGTTTTGCATGTGGATTAGCTCTCCCTATTACCAGTCGGTAGTCGCCATCAAGCGAACCCACTCCGACATCTGAGGTAATTGTAATTTACGTCAACAAGTCAAGGACGAGAAATCAACATTTTACTCCAATTGACAGGTGTAGGGGTTGAACCCGCCAACTCGGCATCAACACACTGGAAGTTTAAGAACAAGCGCTCTTAACGATTGGGCCATGTTGACCTCCAATGCGGGTATATAAAGTCTGTGAGCCGCTGTAGCCACGCGAATTGCCTGACCACCAAGTCGTCTTGTGTTCCAATCCACTTGAAAGTGGCGGCTGCTTTTATTTGGTTTTATTGACCCAGTTTCATCCAGCCTAAACTGGGTACCAATAGATTTCCTGGAAAGTAAAAGTGGCTGGTGAGGTAGTGACTATATAACCCATCAATTGCTGGTGAGATAATGACTATATAACCCAAGCTTGTAGTATCTATCTAGGCGTGCCACTGATCACATCTCTGGATGTTGCCTGGCCAGTAGTATCTATCTAGGCGTGCCACTGATCACATCTCTGGATGTTGCCTGGCCAGTAGTATCTATCTAGGCGTGCCACTGATCACATCTCTGGATGTTGCCTGGCCAGTAGTATCTGTCTAGGCGTGCCACTGATCACATCTCTGGATGTTGCCTGGCCAGTAGTATCTGTCTAGGCGTGCCACTGATCACATCTCTGGATGTTGCCTGGCCAGTAGTATCTGTCTAGGCGTGCCACTGATCACGTCTCTGGATGTTGCCTGGCCAGTAGTATCTGTCTAGGCGTGCCACTGATCACATCTCTGGATGTTGCCTGGCCAGTAGTATCTATCTAGGCGTGCCACTGATCACATCTCTGGATGTTGCCTGGCCAGTAGTATCTATCTAGGCGTGCCACTGATTATCTAGGCGTGCCACTGATCACATCTCTGGATGTTGCCTGGCCAGTAGTATCTATCTAGGCGTGCCACTGATCACATCTCTGGATGTTGCCTGGCCAGTAGTATCTGTCTAGGCGTGCCACTGATCACATCTCTGGATGTTGCCTGGCCAGTAGTATCTGTCTAGGCGTGCCACTGATCACATCTCTGGATGTTGCCTGGCCAGTAGTATCTGTCTAGGCGTGCCACTGATCACGTCTCTGGATGTTGCTTGGCCAGTAGTATCTGTCTAGGCGTGCCACTGGTCACATCTCTGGATGTTGCCTGGCCAGTAGTATCTGTCTAGGCGTGCCACTGATCACGTCTCTGGATGTTGCTTGGCCAGTAGTATCTGTCTAGGCGTGCCACTGGTCACGTCTCTGGATGTTGCCTGGCCAGTAGTATCTGTCTAGGCGTGCCACTGGTCACATCTCTGGATGTTGCCTGGCCAGTAGTATCTGTCCAGGCGTGCCACTGGTCACCTCTCCCACGGGAGCTGACTGGAGTATACAAATGTTATTTTGTTATTTGTATATCCCTTATAGGACATCGCAGTCAACACCAGCATTTCTGCTGTTCTGATCTCTTGGTAAGTTTACGTTCAGTAGTTTGTCATTGCTTTCTGAACGACTGGCACAGATACCGACGCAAAAAAAAAAAAAAAAAAAAAAAAACAACGCAACGCAGTCTGCTGCCAAATCGCGCGCAGCTATGTTTTGAACGCGGATATACGGGATTACGAACCGCGTCTATAACACCTTGGCCACGCAGACCGGCTATACAAATATAGTTCTAGCAAAATATGGCACATGCGCCTTCAAGCCTGCAAAAAGAACCTTTACTGTTACTGACTTAGTATCGGTCCACCTCTTTCTCACGTGCCTTTGACTTTTTAAACCTGTATGATTTTTATACGAGTCGTATATTTGTTAATGTTGCTGAAATATTTCATTTATCTCTTATTTATTTCTGTTATTAGCTTTATTTTCATTTAATGAGTCTAGGACCAGTGAATCATGGGCCATTATCCAACTCCCGTGAGGCCGTTCTATATTTTGCTAAATCCCCCAATTCTCTGTAAACAAATCCCAACGCAAGAGCCTGCTGTGGGTTTGTGAAGTGTACGGACCATCAGATGCTGTAGGCTTGAGCGTACGACGGAATAGGTAACCAGTATTTCCCTCCCGTATCGTAAGGCGAGAGCTGGTATCAAAGACTCGCTTATACCAGTATCAGCGCAACGTCCTAGCCTTTACACCAACTCACCCGCTAATTATGTCCATACCCTGCATATATTATTCATTGATGTATAACTATGACACTCCAAGTGTCCATTCTGGAGTTTCTGGGTAAAAGGCGGTCAGTCGGCAAACCAGACATTTTTCGACCTTTTTGGCATGTCGCCACACTTCTTCTAGAAGTGCGTACTGTCATCTTCTTTGGTTGAGTTTGCTTCATTCCTTATCGTAAGATGTGTTCGTGGTTGGTTGGAGTTTAAGCTACAACTTTCTAGGAGATAGAATAGCCTGTCCCGCGCCAATCCACTTACCTGGTATTTTACTATATGCACTGCGGATTACAGTGTTCTTATCATTTGCTTCTCTGTTCATCCTTGGAAACACGGACATACGCTTCTGTCCATATTACATTGTGTCATTGGAAAACAGTCCATATATAGTTAACAATATGTTTTAGTGGGGTAACTAATAACTGTTCAAATATGAAGTTAACAGAGATATCTTGATGGAGTGCAAAGTAGTCTTAACTTTTTAGAATTGAAGTAGACAACCAAATCTTAAGGGGTATACATATTAATTTTCAGATTTGAAATTAGTTAATGGTGTACACTGAAAATTAACTTTTCAGATTTGAAATTATTTAATGTGGTACACTAAAAATAACTTTTCATATCTGAAATTAGTTAATGGTGTACACTGAAAATAATTTTTCAGATTTGAAATGAATTAACGGTGTACTGAAAATACCTTAAGATTTGCAGTTAACAGGCAAATCATGGCGGTGTGCACCAAAAAAAAAAAAAAATAACCCGTTCAGATTTGAAGTTAAAACCACATTTCCCCCTGTAAATATGAACAGTAGCATTCCAGACTGTAAGTAAACAAGGTGCGCTGCTGATTGTGTGTATACCCATATAACTTGTCAGATTTCAGGTGAACACATTCCTGGTTGCGTGCATTCATCATGTTTTTATACTTGATGTACCTCCTGTCTGCTAATATGCACACTCAACTATTTCACAAGGAAACGCCTGAAAACTACATACAAGCTGTACCAGTGTTAATTATTGCACTCGACATTGTTAACACCGCCAAACAGACACCAGTACCCAACTCATCCGTTCATGATGTATTTGTCTTATTTATTTACGGTATGTCCTCATTTTTGCTGCGGGAATGTGTGTAATGTTTACGGAAATGTTCCTTCTGAATGTTTAGCATAGCGTAGTACAACAATACCCCTGAGCTTATACGTTGTCTTGTCCAGCACTCCGATGATACTTCTTCTAGTCTTCTTAGTCATCATCATCGTATAGCAAGCAGGTCATGTGCAGAACGTCGCTGGAAGGCCCGTCAGGAAGACTCTCGAGCCTCTGTCAGCTCACGTCCTTGATACATTTTCATGCCCAGTGCGTCTTCAGTGCCATGTGTCCGACCCGAAGCTGCCTCTTCTTCCTGCATCCACACCCTTCATCACTGTTCCTTCCACACAACTTCATCACTGTTCCTTCCACACACCTTCATCACTGTTCCTTCCAATAATCTTCATCACTGTTCCTTCCAATAATCTTCATCACTGTTCCTTGAAAACAATTTCATCTCTGTTCCTTCCAAACAACTTCATCCCTGTTCCTTCCAATAATCTTCATCACTGTTCCTTCCAATAATCTCCATCACTGTTCCTTCCAAAAATCTTCATCACTGTTCCTTCCAATAATCTTCATCACTGTTCTTTCCAATAATCTTCATCATTGTTCCTCCCAATAATCTTCATCACTGTTCCTTCCAATAATCTTCATCACTGTTCTTTCCAATAATCTTCATCACTGTTCCTTCCAATAATCTTCATCACTGTTCCTTCCAAAAAACTTCATCACTGTTCCTTCCAATAATCTTCATCACTGTTCCTTCCAATAATCTTCATCACTGTTCCTTCCAATAATCTTCATCACTGTTCCTTCCAAACAATTTCATCACTGTTCCTTCCAAACAACTTCAGCGTCTCGTCTTCTTCTTCTTCTTCTTCTTCTTCTTCTTCTTCTTCTTCTTCTTCTTCTTCTTCTTCTTCTTCTTCTTCTTCAACTTCTTCTTCTTCTTCTCCTCCTTCTTCTTCTTCTTCCGCTTTCTTCTTCTTCTTCTTCTTCTTCTTCTTCTTCTTCTTCTTCTTCTTCTTCTTCTTCTTCTTCTTCTTCTTCTTCTTCTTCTTCTTCTTCTTCTTCTTCTTCTGCTTCTTCTTCTTCTCCTTCTTCTTCTTCTTCTTCTTCTTCTTCTTCTTCTTCTTCTTCTTCTTCTTCTTCTTCTTCTTCTTCTTCTTCTTCTTCTTCTTCTTCTTCTTCTTCTTCTTCTTCTTCTTCCGCTTTCTTCTTCTTCTTCTTCTTCTTCTTCTTCTTCTTCTTCTTCTTCTTCTTCTTCTTCTTCTTCTTCTTCTTCTTCTTCTTCTTCTTCTTCTTCTGCGTTCGTCCGGGATGTTGTTTTAGACGTAAATGCGTTGTGCGTGTTTACATCAGAGCTGCGATGTTTGCACCTATCGGCCGACATATCCGACTTCTTCATGAATTTGTTGACCGGGTTAACCGGCTTTATTGTTCAACATTGTCAAAGTATTTCAGTTTCTAGGCGCCGCGGTAGTGTAGTAGCTAGGCTCTCGCCTGCCACTCGGGTGGTCATGAGTTCCATCCTCATCGAGGCCGATTCGAATTTATTTAATTGGCCAGGACTGACAGGTCGACCCAGCACACCATGGATACCAGGAATTGACTTAGAAAGTCAAGGCGCCAGCGGGACACTGACCACATCACCAACCACATGTCAGTCTGTATATAAAACTGTCGGTCCGGCGGCCAGCGGGACACTGACCACATCACCAACCACATGTCAGTCTGTATATAAAACTGTCGGTCCGGCGGCCAGCGGGACACTGACCACATCACCAACCACATGTCAGTCTGTATATAAAACTGTCGGTCCGGCGGCCAGCGGGACACTGACCACATCACCAACCACATGTCAGTCTGTATATAAAACTGTCGGTCCGGCGGCCAGCGGGACACTGACCACAACACCAAGCTAATGTCAGTCTGTATATAAAACTGTCGGTCCGGCGGACAGCGGGACACTGACCACATCACCAAGCTAATGTCAGTCTGTATATAAAACTGTCGGTCCGGCGGCCAGCGGGACACTGACCACATCATCAAGCTAATGGCAGTCTGTATATAAAACTGTCGGTCCGGCGGCCAGCGGGACACTGATCACATAACCAACCACATGTCAGTCTGTATATAAAACTGTCGGTCCGGCGGCCAGTGGGACACTGACCACATCACCAAGCTAATGTCAGTCTGTATATAAAACTGTCGGTCCGGCGGCCAGCGGGACACTGACCACATCACCAAGCTAATGGCAGTCTGTATATAAAACTGTCGGTCCGGCGGCCAGCGGGACACTGACCATATCACCAAGCTAATGGCAGTCTGTATATAAAACTGTCGGTCCGGCGGCCAGCGGGACACTGACCACATCACCAAGCTAATGGCAGTCTGTATATAAAACTGTCGGTCCGGCGGCCAGCGGGACACTGACCATATCACCAACCACATGTCAGTCTGTATATAAAACTGTCGGTCCGGCGGCCAGCGTTACACTGACCACATCATCAACCACATGTCAGTCTGTATATAAAACTGTCGGTCCGGCGGCCAGCGTTACACTGACCACATCACCAACCACATGTCAGTCTGTATATAAAACTGTCGGTCCGGCGGCCAGCGGGACACTGTCCACATCACCAACCACATGTCAGTATGTATATAAAACTGTCGGTCCTGAACCATTCGCCTAATGCCCTGTAAGGCACGAAAACAGGCCCTTGACTTACTTATATCAGTTTCCCAAACATACTTTATGTTGTTATGAGTCAATTTTCTTCGAGCTTCAGTTGTGGGAGAATATCAGCAATTGTCTTCATCTTGGTCCTCGTTAATCAAAGAATGTTTCTCTAAAATATAAGTGCGAAAGCCTCAATTTTCTTCGTTAGAGATGGCGAAATGAGCTCCGTTTCACGTTCGTATGTTCCCACGGGAAAGGTGCATGTTCTAAAAAAATGTTACTTTAGTTTGCTGGTGCTGTGCTACAGGCTCTTAATATTGTGACACCTGTGTACTGGCATGATCATTCTACACCTGGCTTTACTGGAGCAGTCCCCAGTCTTGTTGATTTCGGAACTATTGTTGTTGAGTTTGGAATCAAGATATTCAAAGCTTGTGACATTTTCAATTTCTTCCTTGTTGATTGTGATTTTTGGCTGACATAAAATGTTGTCTATTGATAATATTATTTCTTCATTTTTAATCTCCTTTGTCAGACAGATTTATCTGTTCTAACCCTTTAACACTGTAAACATCACTAAAATACCGGTAAACATTTCTCTCTCTCTCTCTCTCTCTCTCTCTCTCTCTCTCTCTCTCTCTCTCTCTCTCTCTCTCTCTCTCTCTCTCTTTCTCTCACCCTGTCTCTATATGTCTCTCCTTCTTTCTCCGATTCTGTCTCTTTTTCTCTCTCAGCGTTTTTCTCCTCCCTCTTTCTCTCTCTCTAGCTCTCTCTCTCTCTCTCTCTCTCTCTCTCTCTCTTTCTCTCACACTGTCTCTATATGTCTCTCCTTCTTTCTCCGATTCTGTCTCTTTTTCTCTCTCAGCGTTTTTCTCCTCTCTCTCTCTCTCTCTCTCTCTCTCTCTCTCTCTCTCTCTCTCTCTCTCTCTCTCTCTCTCTCTCTCTCTCTCTCTCTCTGGTGGTACCCCCCTAAAGACTAATGTTGGTCTATCCTTTGATGTTATTCCCCTATTTGTATCACAGCTCCCTTCTTGCTAATCTACCTTCAACTATTCTTTCTATATTGCCTTTTATATGTTTTTGGGCATATTATGAGAATGTGACCAAACTATTTGATGTCACCCGTGTTTTTGCCAGGGCCCATACGGGAAGCAAACATAGTAACATTGCAGCTTGCCATACATCTCAAAACACAGTAACATTGCATACATGTCAAAACATAGTAACATTGCATACATGTCAAAACATAGTAACATTGCAGCTTGCCATACATGTCGAAACACAGTAACATTGCATACATGTCAAAACATAGTAACATTGCAGCTTGCCATACATGTCAAAACACAGTAACATTGCATACATGTCAAAACATAGTAACATTGCAGCTTGCCATACATGTCAAAACACAGTAACATTGCATACATGTCAAAACATAGTAACATTGCAGCTTGCCATTCATGTCAAAACACAGTAACATTGCATACATGTCAAAACACAGTAGCATTGCATCTTGCCATGCATGTCAAAACACAGTAACATTGCATACATGTCAAAACATAGTAACATTGCAGTTTGCCATACATGTCAAAACATAGTAACATTGCATACATGTCAAAACATAGTAACATTGCAGCTTGCCATACATGTCAAAACATAGTAACATTGCATACATGTCAAAACATAGTAACATTGCAGCTTGCCATACATGTCGAAAGAGGCTACTAAGGAGGCTTCGCGTGGGATTGACCTCCCCACCGTAAAACAAAATGTAGATGCGATAATGCAAACAAGTGTGAACATATCTAAAAGTAAGGAAAGAAGAACCAACGAACATCGAATGAGAATTTTCTAGAAGAAGTAAGACGCGATGCGGAGAAATCTACAAGAAGTCTGGATACTCAGTTTACTTACTTTAACACTGGAAAATCACCAGAACTGGCAGCGGGAATTCTAGAATTATGTATGCAGAGGACATGAAATATTACAGGATTCGTTTGTTTGTTTGTTTGTTTGTTGTTGTTGGGGGGGGGGGGGGGGGGTGTTGTGTGAGAGCAGATAGAACGGAGCAGTCAAAATGCTTGGAAGTACAGGTGGAACAATACTGTACTTAGTCCGTACAGAGGAAAATCTCCTTCACGTTGAAGGTGTAGCCCTATTGCTAGCTACATAGACAGGAAAGCACTAACAGAGCTGGAAGCAGTCAGTTCTACAATAGTCACCGCAGTCACCACAAACAGAAAGTAAATAAAACTGATAACCACCAACAATTGATAACAATGAGTCATTTACATTTTGCTTGAAACGTCAGTGTATTACATCTAATGAAAGAAATGTCAAGACAAAAATGTTGATGTCTGAGCTAAATAGCAAGATATGATCAGCGGGGAAATGGATTATGAGGAATTCCTAGGGAAACATGAACTTGGGTGATGGACGAAAATTGAGAATTATTCGCACAGTGAAACAACATATAGGAGGAGCAGTTTGTCTACTCAAGACAACTTTGATATCATCCGATCACAATTCAGACAACTCTATTGACCATATATGTGCTAACAAGACAACTTTGATATCATCCGACCACAATTCAGACAACTCTATTGACCATATATGTGCTAACAAGACAACTTTGATATCATCCGATCACAATTCAGACAACTCTATTGACCATATATGTGCTAACAAGACAACTTTGATATCATCCGATCACAATTCAGACAACTCTATTGACCATATATGTGCTAACAAGACAACTTTGATATCATCCGACCACAATTCAGACAACTCTATTGACCATATATGTGCTAACAAGACAACTTTGATATCATCCGATCACAATTCAGACAACTCTATTGACCATATATGTGCTAACAAGACAACTTTGATATCATCCGACCACAATTCAGACAACTCTATTGACCATATATGTGATAACAAGAAACTTAGGTCACTTATTCACGGCGTCGACGTGTTAGAGGTGTTGATGTAGATTCAGATTACCATATTCCTCTTCTTCTTTCACATCCCCCACCCCCATTATGGCATAATCCACCAACCAACCCATTCCAATGCCCGTGTTATCCGATCCTATCTTTGTGCTCAGGTCACCCACTAACATGTTGATATTTTTATTTTTGGTAATTACCTATAATACCTTGCAATTGTATGTACAATTAATCCTTAATTATTTCATCTTTGTCATGTGTGTGTTTGTGTGTTTGTACGTATGTGTGTGTATGTGTGGTTTTGGATTACATTCATGTTTACCTCTTTTTTGTGGTTCTAAATGTTGTTATTATTCTGGGACTCAATGTTTCCCACCCTTTATTATAGAGCGTTCTCTGTCACCTTAGAAAGTCATTAGGATCATTATTTCAGTGTTGATGGCATTTTACTATGTAAATAACCATCTGCTGGTAAATAAAAATTCAAGAGATTTGTATCATCTAATATGATTAGAAATGAATACAATACAAGAAACCGAACAATCAAGTAAGGAAAAAGCTCTGGTCAACGTCTCTAATATGAGTACTAAGTGCTGCATCAGGCAGTAAAGGGGTGGGCACTGAAGATTGTTGGCATCAGTTCTTTGTATGGAGCCCACAGAGCAAACTAATTAAGGAAAGACATAAAACGGTTAAGAAAATAGAGATCGATAATTAAATGAGATGCATTACGAGTGGATCTGCAGGAGATAACAAAAGATAAGGCGGTTTGGCTTCACGTGTTTAGAGTCTAAAAGAAGGATAAAGTACAGAAGAGGAGTATAGTGTACACACTGTCGTGATAGTGACCACATCACACAGCCAATGCCGGCCTGATAATGACCACATCACCCAGCCAGTGCCGGCCTGATAGTGACCACATCACCCAGCCATTGCCGGCCTGATAGTGACCACATCACCCAGCCAGTGCCGGCCTGATAGTGACCACATCACCCAGCCAGTGCCGGCCTGATAGTGACCACATCACCCAGCCAGTGCCGGCCTGATAGTGACCACATCACCCAGCCAGTGCCGGCCTGATAGTGACCACATCACCCAGCCAGTGCCGGCCTGATAGTGACCACATCACGGTCTAAAATATGCTGCCATCCGCGCATATCCAGCGCCCGTCTTGTTGTTAAAATATACTGCCTTCCCCACATACCCAGTACTCGTCTTGGTGCTAAAATATGCTGCCTTCCCCACATACCCAGTACTCGTCTTGGTGCTAAAATATACTGCCTTCCCCACATACCCAGTACTCGTCTTGGTGCTAAAATATGCTGCCTTCCCCACATACCCAGTACTCGTCTTGGTGCTAAAATATGCTGCCTTCCCCACATACCCAGTACTCGTCTTAGTGCTAAAATATGCTGCCTTCCCCACATACCCAGTACTCGTCTTGGTGCTAAAATATGCTGCCTTCCCCACATACCCAGTACTCGTCTTGGTGCTAAAATATGCTGCCTTCCCCACATACCCAGTACTCGTCTTGGTGCTAAAATATGCTGCCTTCCCCACATACCCAGTACTCGTCTTGGTGCTAAAATAGGCTGCCTTCCCCACATACCCAGTACTCGTCTTGGTGCTAAAATATGCTGCCTTCCCCACATACCCAGTACTCGTCTTGGTGCTAAAATATGCTGCCTTCCCCACATATCCAGTACTCGTCTTGGTGCTAAAATATGCTGCCTTCCCCACATACCCAGTACTCGTCTTGGTGCTAAAATATGCTGCCTTCCCCACATACCCAGTACTCGTCTTAGTGCTAAAATATACTGCCTTCCCCACATACCCAGTACTCGTCTTAGTGCTAAAATATGCTGCCAGCCGCACATACCCACAACTCGTCTTGGTGCTAAAAGGGGTCGGGTACTTATTGACTGTTATAGTATATGCGTTTTCTATACCTGTTGCTGAACATGTGATTGAAATAGTTATGATTTTAAATAACGAAGACAAAAACAATGAATTGCACGATATATTGTCTGGCATATTTCGCTGCATCTCGTCACGTGCATACTGCAGAAATTACACAACATAAGCTAAAGCAATAAGATAATAAATACTTTAAGCTGAAATATGCAGTAGACATATTCACACAGCGCTAGGAAAGAAATCGTTGAATTTATTGTTTGTGTCTTCGTTATTCAAAGTTATGATGTTAGAATATGTGCGTGATATGTGGTTGTTCGATATTTATTTCATAAGAGATTGTTAGAACTGCGTGGTCTCGAGGTATGGCGTCCGCCTCGACTGCTGGAGGTCCCGGGTTCAAGCCCCGGTGATGACCGGGATTTTTTTTTCTCATGGACTTCTAGTAATACAATTTCCCCTGGTCTCTGGGTAGTGAGATCAAACGCCCATGTGTATTGTTGCGCATGTTAAAAAATCCCTTGGCAGTTGGAAATCGAAACAAAAATAACCTAACGGCGCTGCCAGGGAAAAATTTCGAGTTAAAAATCTACACAAAGTATTTCAGGATCCTCGCCGGTGCTACAGAGTAGTTTCTCCAAACACAGGTTTGAGTTAGAGGAGAACGGAGCACTTATGGAGTGCACCCGTGTGCCGTGATGTTGAGAATGTTATATATTTATTTGATGTGTGAATGTTAAAATATGTAATTGTTAATATGTGATATGTGATTATTAGAACATTTGGCACTCTTCCGACAGACGGGTCTAAATAGTTCTGCAGTGAATAATTTTATATAACTAACACTAACCCTAACCCTAAACCCTAACTTAGACACTGCATAACTATTTAGACCCGTCTGTCGGAAGAGTGCCGAACATTTATTGTACATGTGATTGACAGAAGAGTCATGTCTGTTCTTTGTATATCTTCAGAGGCCAACCTGAATATGTAGAAGAAAGCCCGATCAGCCCGTGGTTTCTAGCACCTCTATAGAGTTTGTCATCATACGAAGCAGGTGTGGGCCAACACAGTGTTCTCCATTGTGCATATATTGCATACTTGGAGCAAATGTTTAGCCGTCAATATAGCAATTCCACGGTTAGATTCAGCAGTAATTCATATCTTTAGCTTGTCTTAAGATTGCTAGTCTTCACTTGGGTGCAGTTGGCATTGTGTTGCTAGACCTGGATGTCCTGGTTCCCATTTCCTTCTCCAGCTGTTGTTAACAGATATAGTGCCAAACAAAACGTAGATGTCGACTAAACAAAAATGGACGGCGGGAAATGGGAAGTAGGTTTTGTGTGTCACAGTTATGACTTAAAAGTTGTTCACATGGTAGCAGACATGCATTATATATGTATATATGTATGTTCACTGGCACCTTGCCGTCTTGACAGACGATAGTGTGTGCTTCAAAAGGCTTAATAACTATTACCCATGGCGGTAGCGAATGTGATTGATAAGGCCAATTCGCGCTGTAAATGTTCGTCCGCAGTGGGTGCGTGTGAACACGTGGTCATTTCCACCATCATGCATGATCTTACGTCTCACACGCTCGGTGTGTGACTTATCTGCAATAATTGTCTCCTTTGTCTTTATTCCATTTCTGATGTTTGCCCTCCATGCAACACGTTCAGCGGCGACTTGCTCCCAATGCGCATTATTAATACATGTATCAATCATGTACCGCTTATACACCCCTGTGTATCGTAGTAGAGGCCGACCCTGAGATCTCTTAACCATCTGTAATTCACCAAAAAAGATGTCCTTTGGTATTATACCATCATACATCCTCCTAAGATGTCCTATCCATCTAAGGCTACGAATACTGAGCATGGAATAAACTGCCACACAACCTGATCTTTCCAATACTTCAGTATTTGTGATTTTGTCTTGCCACTTAATACCAAGAATTCTTCGCAGACACCGCATATGAAAGCTGTTTAAACGTTTCTCTTGGTGTGAGTAAGTTGTCCAGGCTTCACTTCCATAAAGAAGAGTACTAAGGACACATGCTTGCTAGACAAGGACTTTTGTTTTGGCAGTAAGCTTCCTGTTCTCCCAGACTCTTTTTCTTAACCCGTTCATTGTTGTTGCTGCCTTACCAATCCGGATGTTGATTTCCTGATCTAGGGATAATTTGCTATTTACTACTGATCCTAGATATGTAAAATGGTCTACTTTCTCGAGTTGGGCGTCGTCAATAAAGATTGATGGTACCCCATGTGCACCTTGTGACATAATCTGTGTCTTCTTTTTGCTAATTGTTAAACCAAATTCAGAGCATTGGAGAATGCAGATAGTAGACATTGTAATTCTTCCTCAGAGTGGGTCGTAACTGCAGCATCATCTGCAAAAAGCAACTCTCTGATCAGCACCCTCCTAATTTTGGTCTTGGCCTTCAATCTCTGAGCATTGTAGAGGCTGCCATCTGAGCGTGAGTGAATGTATATACCACCATCCTGATCACGAAAGGCATATTTCAGTAGAAGTGAAAAGTATATTCCAAAGAGGGTGGGAGCTAGTACACAACCTTGCTTAACTCGACTCTTGATTTCAAACTCTTCAGAAGTTGCACCATCAAACTTGATTATACCCTTCATGCCTGTGTGGAACGATTCCACAATGGACAGAAGAGTTGGTGGGCAGAAAATCTTCTTTAGTGCCTTGAACAGACCCTCACTACTGACCAAATCAAATGCCTTTGTGAGGTCGATGAAGGCAATAAACAGGGGTTGATTCTGTTCACGGCATTTTTCTTGCATTTGTTGCAATGAGAATATCATATCAATGGTAGACCAGTTCTGTCGAAAGCCACACTGTGATTCGGGTAGACTTTATCTCCTAGGACTTGAAGTCTGCGCAGAACAATTCTGGCAAATACTTTTCCAACAATACACAGAAGTGAGATACCCCGTTAGTTGTTGCAGTCGCTCCGATCGCCCTTGTTCTTGTACAGTGTTACAATGCTTGAATATTTGAAATACTGTAGGACTTGTCCTTCTCGCCAGCATAGTTCTATTAGCTGGTGGATCTGTAGAGTGAGTGTAACTTGCCCACTCCTGATAACCTCTACTGGAATCCCATCCTTACCTGTAGCCTTGCCAGATGCAAGTTCATTTATAGCACACTTAACTTCTGTTATAGTGGGAAGTGTGTCTAGGTGGTCAAGAGTTGGTAGGGCCTCTATGTCGTTGAGGGCATGTAACAAGCCCCCCGGGGCTTGGACAGGTAATCCCCCGCACTTGCTCCAACCACCTCCCGAGGACTTTCCGTCTACTAGGCCCCCTACGAGCCGGGACACCCGCTCTTCCCTTCCCACCTATGGATACCCACTCACAGGGGGCTCGGACAAGACAACAGTCGTATCCGCACTCAAAGGCATGATAACAAAATCAAAGTTTAATTTCAAAATAAGTCAAACTAAATTCAGAGTGGGATGGCTGAAAAGCCTGAATAGAAGAATGGCTATGTACATCTCTGAAGTAGAGAGGTGAGAAGGACTAAAGATGATCGGTCTTTCATCAGGTAGAGTGTGATCTCTGTTCGTGCGTGTGTCCAGTCGTTGCGTTGAACTCACCCGGCCAATTTCCTGTACTGTGGACCGCTACCGTGTCGACACTGCCGGCGTCTTCCGAGTTCACCTGGTGTAAGAGATCGGGACAGCCATGCTCTTACCCGATATCTGACTGATACGGCAACACAATGACTTTATGTCGTCATCCAGTGACGTAATCACTCGCACCAAAGTTCTCACTACTGATGAAATAGGGCGACCCTAGGATTCCAGGTGTCCCCTCTGATGTAAACCACTGTAGCGTAATACTAGAGCGTGGTAGCTCTTCAGCAAAATACAGTCTCTGGAATGATGTAATCAGCAGCATCCAATAGGAGCGTGCTTATTTCAACTACTAGCACTGTCTCTGGGCTGGTCTTAACAACTCAACCGTTGAATGTGGTAGCTATCTACCTTAACAGATTTCATAAGATCCTCAGACATGAAGACTACCATTGGTGTTGCAAAACTCAGGTCAAGTTCAATGTTATAAAAGTGTTTAGACAGGTGGTATGACCTTGAAGCTTTATAGCTCTCTATCCTGTCAACATCACTAAGACCTGGCTTGGTCTGAAACATTTGGATACTTGCCATAGTTGTCGAAGATTAACAACAAGTTCACTTCAGCATACTCCCTTGGAATATATATCATCAAGTAGCTTATAGAGTCCGCACCTAGAGTACTTTATATGAGTGTACCTGAAAACCTTACAGGCATTAGTCCATCATAGACGCATCAGCTGCAGATCCCTTCTGGATCACTCGACCTCAATCGTCAGACTACTCACAGTTGTCCTTGGTTGAACACACCGTGAAATCACTCATCACTCCCGTGTCTCGTATGCATTGACTCTCTGGTATATACATGATCATGGAACCACTCCCAGTATATCTACAATTCACCATCATGATTTGCACTGGAGCGAGCTGGTCCATAAGAATTTCAAAGCGGTATTTCAGAATCTTCAGCAATCAAACAGATCCTGAAAACAAGGAGGTAGGTGAGAGTACTCGGCTACAACTACTACTTACATGCACATAAACATTATCACACACATCAGATATATTTATATATACACATACCAACATGGTATATATGATCATCTATCTGGGCAAAGATGTGTATGCATGAGGGTGCATCAGTGAGCAAGCAGCCAGTCGAATATCTCATCTGGGACACCATCTGTCCCGAAAGAACCAGTGTAGTCCGTCACAGGAGTCTACTACCTGGTGCTATCTCCTTTCTTCATATATTCTCCATCTGCAACCGTATAATACACTTATTCCCTAATTCAGTGTAATGGTTCTAATTTAACTTGGGAGGTGTCCAGTCGGACAATCCCTCCTCAACATCATAACTCAACAATTAATTAATTACTTAACCCATTAATTAATTAATTAAATCCTGATTCATTAATAAAAGAACAGTATTAATAAATTAAAATAGTCAAAGCAACGCTTTGGGTTTGGGATCTCTGTCCCAGCACAGATAGAAGCTCTCTTGATGATTCCTTCATCTTGAAGGTCATGATGGCATAGGTCTATCCCATATTGGTGGCGAATCCACCCCCAGTTGTCTTTCCCCAGATTAGCTGTGGATAAAGAACGTAACGGCTTCCATGGCATGTTAGGCCACGTTATCCAATTTAGAATGGCACCCGGCAGTCATCCCATAAATCCCCCTTGTCTCCCTGTAAGTGTAGCAAAGCACTCTACTGTAACACACTTCCCCCAGTAGATATGTTCCCCACTAACAGGATTGGGTTTACAAAGAGGAGTAGAGCATTCATTAAACGTCTCGTTCGAATCTCGGTTCGGTACAAACATACCATTAAACAACTCGTTCGAATTTCAGTTCAGTACACACGCAACCGCGTCATCTCATCACCGGTCGGTCTATCAATTTCAGCAAGTAGCAATAGCATCGCAAATCCACACGCCATAAATAACTTACCATAAACATCGTAACTACAAGCCACTCCTATCTAGGAAGAGTGACAGCAATGTTACCTTAACACAGCACTCATTTCACTGCACGTCAATACGGAAATCATACAATACCTTGGTTCCTTGAAATAGCACAGCTTCCTCTAGCTAAGCATATCACACACTACTAACTAACAAAAAGCATTGGCCACATCACTAGCTAGCTAAAGCATACATCACATTGTTAACTAGCCACAGCATAGATCACATTACTAATCAACTAAAACATATAACATAGCACTAGCAAAGTACAGCATATATCACATTGCTAGATAACTACAGCATATATCATATTGCTAACTGGCTACCGCCTATAACACATCACTATATCCCTAAGGCATCAATCACAATACTATCTAGCTATTCAATCAATAAACAAGTGGGTCAACACACCTGTTAAGCACTTAGCTAATATATTAACAAAAGTACACTCACAAATAGCAGTGACACTCTCCTAGCAATTATATAGCCTTATCAAATAAATGTGAATATTAGCTACATACCAAGAATATGTTTATTTCCCTATACAACGCCTGCTAAAGGACTTATAAGTAATCTACACACGCACAGTGTGCTTGCTGCAAAACACCTGTAGTTCAACATTGGGCTATGGCCTAGTTTCGGCCGATCAATAAAACTAATTAATTATGCATGTGATCGGACGGAAAACTTCGCGTGCCGGTAAACGTTATGTAATGGAGTGAGGTGCGTTTAGAACAAATTCTAACTACATATTTCCATTATCTTATGTCTTGAGACACGGCAAATATCAGCTGTATGGCTGTCGGGCGCTGGCACGCCTTGGAGACATCAATTCAGCAGGTCTGACATTGCGACCGTCTTGATCGGCTGGAGGTTGGCGACTGACTAAACTAAGCCACCCAGTGGAGTTTCGAAGTCCGCTTGACCCACGAATTCCGAATGTCTCACGAAGACCACCAAATTCCCGAGACACAACATTTACGAGATGGCCTACGTGACTAGGGATATCACGTAAACACCACCGATAATTTCTCTCAGCGTTTCTAGAAACGTCCAGAATAGACGAATTTAGACGGGGTTTCCCGGGATATTATTAGCATGGACGGGAGACCACTTGCCTAGCGCCTGGCCGATAGGAAATTCCCTCGGGCAAGGCATGTGCACTGGGTCATTTCGTCACAGGACATCATCAGGTAGTTTGGTCTCACTTGAGTAAAGCTCCAAATAGTGCTCTACCCATTTGTCCATCTGCTGTTTCTTATCAGTGATGATTTCTCCAGTCAAGGTTTTCAATGGTGCACTTCTTTTGATCATTGGACCACAGGCTTTCTTTATCCCTTCATACATGCTTCTGATTTTTCCCTTATCACTTGCGTTTTGAATGGACTCACATAATTTGATCCAATAGTCATTTGCACACTGCCTGGCAGCCTTTTGCACATCTTTCCTAGCTTGCTTCATCTCACTCAGGGTGTTACGCGTTGGTCTTTCATTGTTTCTTAAGAGAGCTATCTTCTTCTTATCAATCAAGGGCTGCAGAGTCTGGCTGTTTGCTGCAAACCAGTCCTGCCTCTTATGATCCACATCGCCGTAAACCCCTACGGCAGTTTGATAAAGAGTTTCCTTAAGTTGACCCCACTTTTAACTTACTGTACAATTTTCTGTTGTATCAGTGAAAGCGTCTTCAAGTTGCTGTTGAAACTGAAAGCATTTTCAGGATCGTGAGCGTTAATAATATTAATCCTGGGGCTAGATTTGTGTTTTGCTGTGTAGATTCTCTTTGGTCTCAGTCTAACCCTTGCAACAACCAAAGAATGATCCGTATCACAGTTGGCACTGTGGTAACTTCGAGTCAATGGTGTGTGGTTCAGATGTTGTCTCCGTGTGATGATGAAGTCCAACTGGTGCCAACGGCCGGATCTTGGGTGTTTCCGTGTGACCTTATGCAGCTCTTTTGTTTTAGAAAAAGGAGTTTCTAATACATAGGTCATTTCTGGTGCAATGCTCCAGTAGCCTTTGCCCATTTTCATTCATGCGACCGATGTTATATTTTCCAAGGCACACTGGCCATGAACTCGAGTCCTTGCCCACACGAGCATTGAAATAACCGAGCATATAAATATAGTCGGATTTTGGAACTGCCTTCATAAAGAGTCTAACTCATAGAATGAATCCTTCACATCATCAGAGGAATCGAGTGTCGGTGCATATGCAGTAATAAAGGTTGCAAAACCACAAGAGGTTGCCAAGCGCAGGGATAATAGTCTTTCATTACCCCCTGCAGGAATTTCAATAAGTCTGGCGCCCCATGTCTATGCCAGTTGACAGGGACTTATAACCCGTAACAGTTGCCTCTCACTTTGATTCAGAGACCGGTTAAGACCAGGGATGGAGTTATTGCACAAAGCTTGGGCTAAAATATAGAGACCATGTGTTGCCAATGCAGCATGATCCCTCTCTCGGTCTTCCTAGTTTACTCCAGAGGAAAGGTAACACCAAAGGCAAACCAATAGACATAAATATTATACAAGTATATGCACCAACAACAGTGTAGTGATGAAGAAATACAACAATTTTACGACGAAATAGAAATGGTGATGGCTCAAATTGGATCACAAGAAATAAAAATAATACTTGGTGATTTTAATGCAAAAGTAGGAAAGGGGAAAATGGAGGATGTAGTGGGGAATTATGGTTTAGGTACAAGAAATGAAGGAGGGGAAAAGTTAATAGAATGGACAAATATCAATGATATGATCATTGGAAACACATGGTTTAAACACCATAAAAGATGACTGTACACATGGAAAAGCCCTGATAAGAAAATACGCAACCAAATTGACTACATACTAATTAATAAAAGATTTATAAATGCTTTAATTAATGTAAAGACAATGTCTGGTGCAGACTGTACTAGTGATCATGTACCACTATGTGGACAAATAAAAGTAAGATTAAAGAGAGGGAAAAAAATGGTTAAGAACATGAGACTTAATAAAGAGGTTCTGAAAATAGATAAAGAAATGCAAGAACTATACCGAGTGACTGTGAAAAATAGGTACAATGCGATAGCTAAAATACAGAGTATAAATGAACAATGGGAAATGTTAAGGGACTCCATTCATCAAACTATCAAAGAAGTATTACCGGAGAGAGGCAAAATAGCCAAGAAAAAATGGATGAATGAAGAAATCTTAAAACTGATGGACAAAAGAAAACAAAGTAAAAATGACAAACAAGAATACGCTAAGATAAACAAAGAAATAAAAGATAAATGTGGGAAGGCTAAAGAAAGTTGGTTAAACGAGCAATGCAAAAAAATTGAATTAAATTCTATTAAAGATACAAAAAATATGCACAGACAAATCAGTGAGCTTACAGGAAGAAAAATAAGAATAAATACAGGGTGTTTGAAATCAAAAACAGGAAAGATATTATTAGAGGAAGGTGCTATAATGAAGAGGTGGAATGAGTATATTAGAGAATTATATGACGGAGAAAGGGAAGAATTAACAGAAGATAGTAACTTAGAAGGTCCACCTATTCTAAAAGAAGAAGTCGCTGACGCTATGAAATATATGAAGAAAGGAAAAACGGCTGGGCCAGATGAAATCACAATAGAAGAATTAGAAGTATTGGGAGAATTTGGAGTAGATATATTAACCAAAATGTTGAATGATATTTACAGTAGTGGATATTTACCCAGTGATATGCTGAAATCTGTATTTATAGCTATACCAAAAAGACCAGGAGCAATT
The DNA here is from genome assembly GCA_014155875.1 of Cepaea nemoralis. Taxonomy (NCBI): domain Eukaryota; kingdom Metazoa; phylum Mollusca; class Gastropoda; order Stylommatophora; family Helicidae; genus Cepaea; species Cepaea nemoralis. Next base: position 357,661 of record JACEFZ010003626.1, on the reverse strand, counting down.
GATTGTGAAGATTTTCGTACAATTAACCTTATAAACCATATCACTAAGCTTCTACTCAGAATCATAATGAGAAGAACCAAAAAGAAAATAAAAATGGAAATTAGTGAAGAACAGTATGGATTTGTGGAAGGAAAGGGCACAAACAATGCAATTTATACACTTACGGACACTAATAGAAAGGTCAATAGAGAAACAGAGAGACATATATATGTGCTTCATAGATTATACTAAGGCATTTGATAAAGTAAAACATGATGAACTGATTAAAATGTTGGAAGATATCAACATTGATGGAAAAGATTTAAGAATAATAAAGAATGTTTACTGGAACCAAGTAGCAGCAATTAAAATGGGAAATAAAGAGGGTAGTTACGAACAGATAAAGCTAGGAGTACGACAGGGGTGTGTCTTGTCACCAGATCTTTTCTCCCTGTATAGCGAAGTAATAATGAGAGAGATCAAAGAGATGCCAGGAATACTAGTTGGAGGTCATAATATAAATAATATACGCTATGCAGATGACACAGTATTGGTGGCGGATAATTCAACAGACCTACAACAATTATTAGACGTTGTAGTAACAGAGAGTGAAAGGAGAGGACTCTTTATCAAGTAACAATGGTAATATCAAAGAAAATGGTGACACCAAATTGTGACATAGAAATAAAAGGAAAAAATCCTTAACCAAGTGGATAATTGTAGATACCTAGGGGCATTTATAACATCAGATGGAAGATGTACAACAGAGATTAGGAGCAGAATAGGGCAGGCAAAGGCCGCATTTCAGAAAATGAAGAGTATCTTATGCAATAAGTCACTATCACTGAATGTAAGAAAGAGAGTGCTGAAATGCTATGTAGAACCAGTTTTGCTGTATGGCAGTGAATCTTGGAATGTAAATGAACAAATTAAGAAGAAATTAGAAGCAACAGAGATGTGGTTCCTGAGGCGAATGTTGCGAATTCCTTGGACTGCCAGAGTAACTAACGACGACTGCCTGAAACAGGCTAATGAAACTAGAACATTATATACAACAATAAGACAGAGACAAACATCTTTCTTCGGTCACGTAATGAGAAGAGAGGCATTGGAGAACATCGTAACAACTGGAAAAATCGAGGGGAAGAGAGGCAGAGGCAGACCAAGAGAAATGATGCTGGATGGATTGAGACAGTGGCATGGAGGAATATCAGCAGCAGAGTTGATCCAGAAAACCAAAGACCGAGATCTGTGGAGAGCCATAAACGCCTACGCCAGCCGGCACGACACTTGATGATGATGATGATACATCTTGAACAAGACAAGCTGCAGAAGCTGCCGGATCAGCAAAGCTATGCTCTAATTGTCCGCTTGTCGGAGCTTCGATCCTAGACCAGGTGCCAACCAAGGCTTAGGGCCTGGTCTGCCCTGCCATGACATTTTGTCTTAGGTTGCATTTCCACGCACCAGGATAAGGTTTGTACCCTCCCAATTGCGCTCTTCCGCCCGAAGCCATTGGCACAATGTGGGGTGTCGGGTCTGGTAAGCGCCGCCCAATATTCGGTGCTAACAGAAAGCAGGTAGTACCGTCTACTGTCATAGGTTAGCTGAGTCATATATGACTAAGACCTGACACCAATATGTATGTGTATATGTGTGTACACACACACACACACACACACACACACACACACACACACACACAAACACACAATTAAAGGGGGTTGTACGGTATCGATATTTTAACTATATTTTGATTTATAATCTCATGGCAGTTACGGAACGTTTGAATAATACGATGTGTCATCCCATGGCAATTAATCGGTTAATAAACCTGACCTCATTAAAGGTTATATCTGTATCGGTTTGAGATAGTCTTCTCTTGCAAAATTGTAAGCCTCTTTATTTCCATGCATGCTTCAGTGAGACAGGACCCCCTGTCTTTCTCTTTTATTCTTATTCAGCCTTCGTCCATTATGTTTTCATATATATATATATATATATATATATATATATATATATATATATATATATATATAGAGAGAGAGAGAGAGAGAGAGAGAGAGAGAGAGAGAGAGAGAGGAGAGAGAGAGAGAGAGAGAGAGAGAGAGAGAGAGAGAAAACATTTAGTTACAAATCCTTTACACAATGCTGCAGTCAACCCCAGCAATGTTTGGCTGTTATTGATTTCTTAGCAAATTTACGTTCAGTAGTTTGCCATTTCTTTCTTACCGATCGGCACCCATACCATTGTTTGGAAACCAGCGCTGGGCGTTCTGTTGCCAAATCGCCCACATCTGTATTTCGAACGCGGTATGCGGGATTACAAATCGTGTTTGTAAGCTCCTCACCACAAAGCCGGCCGGCGCGCGCGCACACACACACACACACACACACACATGAAGAACAACTGCAATAGTTGTACGTTTCGAACGATACATCCGACTTTCCCTCGACATTTGTTTACGTGGTTAATCTTACCGAGAACTTATGTAGGACACTCCACTGTCGTAGAGTGGTGGTGTCATCTTCTCCGACAGATCCGCGCAGACCAGATACATGTCGCCCCCCCCCCCCTCCCCAGGGGAAGCCAGGAGCAGCATACATGCATCTTCGGTTTGTCATTTAGTAGCATTCTTGTTCGATTGATACCTGAATTGATTTGTCATTCACTATGACATTTGCACCGATTTATCAAAATAGTAGAATGCGCTTCCGTTGGATATTGCTTACTCATGTATGATTTGTGAGTTGGCTTTTCCACCGTTTTCTGTGGTTTCCGGTGCTGGTAACTACATCTCTAGGGCTATCACCTCTGAGATCACCTGCCAATTCCGTTCACGTATATGAACGAAAATTACCTTGGAAATGAATGACAGATGCTCGACTTTCGAACAATACCTGTAAAAAAAAATGTGTGTTAATTATTTTAGCTGAAGTGTTATTCATTTATTCTCTTCATATGATATATAACTCTGAAGTATGCACCTGCACCTTAAAAAATATGGTCTTAGTAGATATGACTCACCTACCGCATGACAGAAGACGGCACTGCCTGCTTTTTGTTAGTGCTGAATATTGGGCGGTGTTCACCAATCCCGACATCCCACTTCATGCTGCATGGGCAAAACAAGGTCTCTAAATGTAGCCCAGACTTTGTGCCAAGGAGAGGTACAACTCAATTTTACAAACTATCGTCTATCAAGACGGCAAGGTGTCAGTCATAAGTACGCACTTGACGAGATGCATTGATAAATTGTGCAGGTAATAAATCGTGCAACATATTGTTTATGGCTTACGTATTCAAATTTACTTTGCACTTTACAACGCCACTGCCTCTCTTCTTTGTCTACCTTTTATCTCCAATGGAGCATAGGCTGTCAACACAAACTCACAGCAAACTCTTCTACCTTTTGTTGCCTCCAGCAGCTACTTTCATGTTCTCGAGTAATATCCATCTATGTGTCTAATTATCTTTATGTGTGGTTCTATCCCACCTCTCCCCCCCCCCCCCCTCTCCGTATTACATTTGTCATGTTGGTTCTGAAGGACTATAGAGTTGTGCCGCTGGGGAGGTACCTGACAACACCGCTGGTGACTGTAGTCCGATACGAGAGTGACAGTCTTTATCAGTTTCCGCATCTGTAAGAACGCAGTCACGCAGGTCCCTCAGTAAGTGACTGCGTTTTGAGCCTGTGTCCAGTGTTGCCATCTCCTTTTGATGAAAAAGCACCAAAATCGACCCCAAAAAGCATCAAAAAGCACCAAAATTTTTTGGGAAGCACCAAAAAAGCACCAACTGTTTTTATTACAAATGTAACAAGGTAGCACATTATAATTTATTATTATCACTTCATATTACAATTAAGTTTGTTTCAGATCTGCCAAATCTCAATCAGAACTTCTCTCGAGCCAAAAAAAAATCACTAAATTGCAATAATATTTTTTGGGAAAGCACTAAAACAAGCACTGGCGGTATTCATTCAAAATGTTATAAAGCAGCACATTATAATTTATTATTATCACAGAATATTAGAATGAAGTTTATTCCAGATCTGCTAAATCCCAGTCAGACAACTCTTCTTCAGTTATTGTAGCTATTTCCTGATGTGTTTGCTCTTGCGATGATGATGGTGATGATTGAAAGAAACGTGTATATGATTCCTGTGATCCAATTTTTCGTAGAATATCCTTAGGTAGGTTATAATCATGACAGCATTTGCCATATCTCTTCTTTCCATATCTAATAGTCAAAACATCTGTCAAACTCTTGATGCTCAGTCTGTTCCGCAATTTTGATTTTATAACTCCCATCTGACTGAAAATATGCTTCACGTCCGCATTAGAATGAGGTAAAATGAGGACAGTTAAAGCTAAATTTAAATTTAAAGATTTAAAGATTTAAATTTAAAGATTAAAGAGGAGGCAAGTGAAATAATTCGGCCACGTTAAACGACATGATACTCTTATAAAAACCATACTGGAAGGCAAGGCTGAAGGCAAGCGAGCAAGAGGTAGACAACAATACAAGTGGGAGGATAGCATCAAGAGATTGACGAATCTCAGCCTGACAGAATGTACGGTCAAGGCGAGAGACAGACAGTGTTGGAGATCCATTGCCACCAACCTTCATTGTGGAGACGGCACATGATTAATTGAAAGCTAAATCTGTAAGATCTTGGAAAAGATTTTCTCCGGTGGCATCCCTGTATGAGGCTATTTCTGCCCACAGTCCAAGTGTGTCAGAGGTCTGTGTCCACTGCATATGATGACGTTTTATCCACTGGAAATTGATGCAGGTGAGAGTAGCTGCATGTTCTACAGATATTTTAGCAAGATCCAATATACAGGGCTTCATTGGCTGTAGACATTCACTTCCACTAAGACATGGCATGGACTGCAACAATAAAAAGTTATCGGGCAAACTTAAACGCAGCTGTGTCAACATCTCTATTAAAAAATGGATGCACCTTCCACGAATTTCTTTCTCATCAGGAAACTGGTAGCCTGCTATTTCTTTCTGAAACTCATAACCTAGATTGGGATTAGGATGTAAATAATCTTGAATAGCGTCACTTTCTGTTATTTTTTCCCCCACGAATAGCGATCTTTGAACTGATAGAATCAGTGAGTTGGAAAAGATCGCTGAGTAGTTTTGATGGATCCTGTATTCGAATTTCTTATTCACACTTTGAACTTCTCCGAGAATATGCTTGAGAAATATGAGATACACATAGTTTTTCATGTCGCTAAACATCGAATTTAGAAGTTCTGCTGTATAACAGCGCTCGTTGAGTCTTGCTATATCAAAATGAGTTCTGAGTTCGACCCACTGCTGCAATATTCTGACAATGGCAGATTGAATGTACATCCATCATGTCTGGCTTAATTGAACAACCTTCAGCGGATGTTGTCCATCATTTATTGAAGCAAAAAGCTCCCTGTACTTTGCCTGAAGAAGACTTGAGTGAGAAAACCAGTTATATGTTTCTCTAATCATGAACTCGATGTTCCTGGGCAGACAAGCAGCTGCAGCCTGTGATACTGCCAGCTGAGGGGAATGACGTACATACCTAACTAGTACCAGATGAAGAACTTCGGATTTTAATTTTGCATATACTCCATTGTTTACACCTTTTAGTTAGCCTGGAAAATGTTGTGGCTGCCTTTTCAACGCATCTGCCGATTTCTGTCTCTAATGAAAGATTACCTGATATTGTCGACCCCAAATACACAAACTCGTGGACGACAGTCAATTCATAATTAGAAATTTTGATTGAAGGAGGCGCACCAGCATCTTGTTCCATCACCTGTGTTTTATTTAGGCTTATGGTGACCCCAAAGTCTTTGCAGGCGGCTGCAAAACGATCTATGAGCCGTTGGAGATCTTCTGCTGTATGAGTAGTCGATGCTGCATCATCTGCAAAAAGTAGTTCTCTTATGCATCTTGATCTTATTTTGGTCTTTGCTTTGAGTCTTGATGAGTTAACAAGTTTACCATCAGATCTTGTATGGAGGTATATGCCCTCAGTGGCTGTCCCAAATGCCTGCCTTAAGAGAACGGCGAAGAAGATACCAACAAGTGTAGGAGCAAATCACGCAGCCCTGCTTTACTCCACTGCTGATGTTGAGCCGTCAAATAAAATGGTCCTCTGCATGTTTTCGTGAAATGATTTCACGAGACTAAGGAGGGTGGGTGGACATCCTATTTTTTCAAGTATCAATAAGTAAGTCACACAGTTCTGTGGGATGGCGGGTAATGTGGTTGGTGTTTTCTATAGGTGTCACTAGGTGACAGCAACATCGAACTTTATATTCCCGTTCGTCAGGTGACGCTAGGTGTCTCATGCGCATGCGCAGCGCATAAACAAAATGGCGACTGTACTTACGGAGTGTACGACCAAAGAGCAACGTGCTGTTGTGCGTTTTTTTTTTTTTTTTTGGTGGGCAAAAGGACTGCCTGCAAAGGACATTCATAAGGAAATGTTGACAGATATTTGTCCCGTAAAGCAGTGCATAGCTGGGTAGAAAATTTTCTCAAGGACGCTCTAAAATTGTTGATGAAATCCGATCTGATCGTCCTGTTGAGATTGCAATAGAAGCCTCCGTGCAGAGGGTGGAGGAGATGTTTAGAGGTGACAGGCGAGTAACAATAGACTCTGTAGCATCTGCAATAAGGTGCTCGCATGGTTCAGCATACAGCATAATGCATGATCGATTGAAATTTAAGAAAATGTGCTCAAGGTGGGTACCCAGACAATTGAAGGACGAAGACAAAATGAACCGATTTGGCCTGTCCTTGCATCTTCTCTGTCGATACGAAGATGAAGGATAAGACAAGCTGAACAGGATTGTTACTGGGTACGAATCATGGGTGCATCACTACCAGCCCGAATCAAAGCGTGCTTCAATGCAATGGAAACATCCTTCTTAGTCTTGTGTCGAAAAAATTCAAGGTTACGACATCAGCGGGAAAGGTTATGCTGACAGTGTTCTGGGATTGTCAAGGAGTGCTTTTAATCAATTTCAAGAAGAAAGATGACAATGTGAATTCTAAATCGTACTGTGAAGTTCTATAGATGCTTCATGATGCAATTCGAAAAAACAAACAAACACCCAGGACTGCTGACTAGAGGAGTGTTGCTTCTTCATGACAATGCCAGACCACATACGGCTCGATTAACTCAGGAGAAAATTAACCAACTAAGGTGGGAGGTAGCGATTTCCACCTTTTTGGTCCACTGAAAACCCGACTTGGCGGGAGACATTTCGCGAATGACGCCGAAGTTGAATGTGAAATGAAAACGTGGTTTAGAAAACAGAGCTCGTAGTTCTATGCAGCCGGTTTGGGAGGACTGATAAAACGATAGGAGAAGTGCATCAATGTTGGTGGAAATTATGTTGAGAAATAAAGGGACAATGTTTGTATAAAAATAAACTGGTTGCAAGTTGTTATCATATGTAATTATTTGTCTACATCCATTTGTGACTTACTTATTGACTTCCCTCGTATATTTGAGCTAGGTTTAATTTCTGTTGCTTTTTACACATTTCATATCGATATTAAACCCTCTCTTGGCTTTTGTATTCTTATTTTAATAGGTCTATCTGTTTTCCCAATGTTATCTTCACTGCCACTCAAATAGGTGTCGGATTCCACTTCATTAAATGACGTTTCACTAAAGGCGACCGAAGTACAATAACCTTGATTTATTCGCATTATCTTTGTCTTTCTCTGTGCATTTTAGACCCACTTGTTTTGACTTGCCATCAGAGTGTGTTTAGTTTATCTTGCGTCTCATTTCATGAGTGGGAAAAGAGGTCTATGTCATTGTCATGTCCAGATCTGCTCTACCAGAGTCCAGTTCATGTTATTTCTGGCTGCAGCTAGTCTGTTCATAATACAGCCGACAGTCAATAAGAATAATAAAGGCGACGAAGAGCATCCATGTAGCGCTGCTCTTATAATTGCAATGCGTAATATGCATTGTTTATGCTTACAAAATCCATTTGTCAATGTTTTATTTTGATGAATGAAAAATGAGTGATCGAAAGGGCCGAATGTAAGACGGGCCTGCGTGCCCAATTTGTTACCATTTTAAAATAAAGTTTGTTCGTTCGTTCGTTCGTTCGTTCGTTCAAATGCATTTGCTATTTTCCATTATGAAAAACTCTGCATTTCATGTCGTTATATGTTGTCCTTGTTAAGTTAAAGATTTTTGGTGGATCCCAAAGCACTTCAACAATTTTCAAAGAATTCACTATCAGTGGCACCGTGAACACCCCCAAAGCCTTCATGCAGTGAATTCAGCCACCGGAACAGCCGCAGAAAACAATTCAACGGCTTTCTTTCAACTTCCAAAGATCGTGAGAGAGTTGAGAACTGGACACACAATTTACGTTTATGACGACACCTAGCAAACACTACAAGAAGAGTATTGTTTTCTTTCTGCCCATATAAAGATATATTATCAATACCAATAGCTCAGACACATACACCCACAATCTGTGTTGGAGTGTTCTCCACACAATACTGGCATGGAAGCCAAATACAGACAATATTTTAACACAGCCATCCTAAGACTAGTAGTAAGTGAACAATTAACTGGAATATCTTGGTGAGAAAACAAGTTATTAAGTCAAGTCAACACTGAAGTAGTTAGGACAATTATGAAATACGTCGCAACCTCATTGAGAACAGCAGCAATAGCCATATTAGAGCAATTAGCAGCAATAGCCATTTTGGAACAATTAACAGCAATTGCCATCTCGGGAAAATTAGACAAAGCCCAAAATTTGGAACTAACAATAACATTTGAATAGATTAACAGCACCCCCATTACAGATATGGAAATTGCTGTTACTGGGCCTTTTCAAATTCGATGAAAGTACAACCTTCTTAGCCTACTTGAAAAACTTAAAAGATGCTGACATGAAAACTTCAATCAAGAACCAAAATATGTAGATGAATTCTAAACCATTGCGCAAGAAAACCACAAACACTATACGGATGTACAAGAAAACCATATACATTAAACAGATGTACAAGGAAACCACAAACACTATACGAATGTACAAGCAAACCTCAAACACTATACGGATGTACAAGAAAACCACAAACACTATATGGATGTACAAGAAAACCACAAACACTATATGGATGTACAAGAAAACCACAAACACTATATGGATGTACAAGAAAACCACAAACACTATATGGATATTCAAGAAAACTACAAACACTATACGGATGTACAAGAAAACCACAAATACTATACATATGTACAATAAAACCTCACACACTATGCGGATGTACAAGAAAACCACAAACACTATACGGATGTACAAGAAAACCACAAACAGTCTACGGATGTACAAGAAAACCACAAACACTATACGGATGTACTAGACAGTGAAACTGTCTTGCTTGAAACGCTCATCCAGAACCTTAGACAACCTGCTAAGATCTTCTTAGTAGAGCTATAGAAGTCCCAGAAATACCCTCAAAGGACGAAGAAAACTGAGTCAGCGCAATGAACTTTGTCTTTTCCAATGCCCAAGAAACAGTATGCTAATAGCACATGTGGACACGTGTGTTCACTGGTGGCTCCATCTTAGATGCTACAAAATAGTCAAGCACAGGAACATACATGACACACCAACATGGCAACACAGAGATACCTTCTTGCGTCATGGGAAACTTTCACTAATTTCAGAGCAGAGCCAACCGCCTTCTTGCATGTATGCAGATCCTTAATATAGTTAGTTAGCTAATTAGTTTGTTAGTTAGTTAATGCTGGTTGGTTGGTTAGTTAGTTAGTTAATTAGTTAGTTAATCAACGGATTATTCAAATTGTACATCAAACTAAAAGTCCATACATATTCATATACCGCCCCTACACTCACTCCCTTCATTTTTCAGTATCTACCTCGACATTTAGTGACTGAAGAAACCAATTCTATGTTAGTGGACTACTCTTATTTGACCCTGCCCATAGCGCTCGTGTCAAGCTTAATCCTGTTGGACTTGATGTTCTTACAGTCTGGTCAAGTTCCAGAATCTCACCCATCCCTTGAGTCGTTTACTCGTTCTGAGTTCCCGAGAGTGATTAGAATGTCATCTTGGTCCATTGCTTCACTGTTCCCCACAGCAGTCACGCCGACTAGGCTAGTCGATCGTTTCCTCTTACACCAGCGTGCCCAGTCACACAGCAACCAAACCCACACATTAGGCTAGTCGATCGTTTCCTCTTACACCAGCGTGCCCAGTCACACAGCAACCAAACCCACACACCAGGCTAGTCGATTGTTTCCTCTTACACCAGCGTGCCCAGTCACACAGCAACCAAACCCATACACTAGGCTAGTCGATCGTTTCCTCTTACACCAGCGTGCCCAGTCACACAGCAACCAAACCCACACACTAGGCTAGTCGATCGTTTCCTCTTACACCAGCGTGCCCAGTCACACAGCAACCAAACCCACACACTAGGCTAGTCGATCGTTTCCTCTTACACCAGCGTGCCCAGTCACACAGCAACCAAACCCACACACTAGGCTAGTCGATCGTTTCCTCTTACACCAGCGTGCCCAGTCACACAGCAACCAAACCCACACACTAGGCTAGTCGATCGTTTCCTCTTACACCAGCGTGCCCAGTCACACAGCAACCAAACCCACACACACATGATAGTCGATCGTTGCTCTTATAGCAGCGTGCCCAGTCACACAACAGCGTGCCCAGTCACACAGCAACCAAACCCACACACTAGGCTAGTCGATCGTTTCCTCTTACACCAGCGTGGCCAGTCACACAGCAACCAAACCCACACACTAGGCTAGTCGATCGTTTCCTCTTACACCTGCGTGCGCAGTCACACACCAACCAAAACCACACACAAGGACAGTCGATCGTTTCCTCTTACACCAGCGTGCCCAGTCACACAGTAACCAAATCCACACATCAGGCTTGTCGATAGTTTTCTCTTACAGCAGCGTGCCCAATCACACAACAGCGTGCCCAGTCACACAGCAGCCACACCCATACACCAGGCTAATATATCGTTTCCCCTTACACCTGCGTGCGCAGTCACACAGCAACCAAACCCACACACAAGATAGTCGATCGTTTCCTCTTACACCAGTGTGCCCAATCACACAGCAACTAAACCCACACACCAGGCTAGTCGATCGTTTCCTCTTACGCTAGCGTGCCCAGTCACACATCAGCCACGCCCACACACCAGCCTAGTCGATCGTTTCCTCTTATACTAGTTTGCCCTGGCACAAACACGAAACAGATCATAGTCAGCCTTAACCTTCTCAGAGAATCAAGCCATTGGCTTCTGACCCAGCACATCTAGATCTTCCATAGCTTGCTCATGGAGTCGCCGAGGAAACATGCATGTGTGAACATGTGTCTCCAGCCACGTTATTTCTTTTGTTGCTACCATGACCCCCATAGTTACACTTGTAAACCGTTAATATTCGATTGATAGTGTAAATAAGCAGCTGTTTTCACGTAAATGTTCTTTTTTCTTCAAACTTTTTCATGCCCCAAACACGACATGCTCATGCAGAAAATAAAAAAGAAACAATATTAGTATTTTATCCAGAAGAAAAATATAAAATCCCCCCCAAAAAATATTTTAAAAACAATAGTCTTGCAGTGGTTACCAGAACACGGTGGTACCTCTGGAGGTACGGGAGGGGGGGGGGCAGAGTTAGCATTCAGTTGCAGGATGGAACCTGGAGCAGTACTTTCAATCCCAGAACTTTTAAGAATTAAAGACATTTCTAAAGCTGGATATGTTTACGAGGCTGAGAAAACAATGACTACATCATAATAGCACCACATTTATTTTTAAACTCAGAATACGACCCTGTGAACTCACCGCGCACCTTAACTGATTGGTGGCACAGACTCTGCCAGTTGCAGCTGTGGAGCCCCAAAATAAATTCTACAGAACACCTTAACACGATTGCCCAAATGTGCCAATAAAAGACACAATCTGGTGCACAGGAGCAACCCTACTAACAAATTGCAGAGGACCGGTAAAGACCTCAGTCGAGCCGCCCTATTTATAAACTAGTCCGGAATTGAGGATTACAAAGAAGAACCTGGACCACTTGCTGTGCCACGAAGCACAATAATGCAATGCTGCAGCATTGTAGAGCAACAGCCGACGATATAAACTAAATATGACAGAACTGGGGCGTTCTGAATAGTTCTCGTGTAACCGGATATGTTTTACAGAGTTGCACATTTAACTAGATTGGCATAAGAAAGTAATACATTAATTGTGCTAAATATTGTTTTGAAAACTCATAAAACATTAGCTTTGTATGTAAATTTGCAGTATAAATTGACGGGGAGGTACGGTAGCGCAGGCCTATCTGGCGGTGCAATGGTCGTGTGTCTAAGCCACACCAACATATTTCGGTCTCAAATGACCTGGATTCCCAGATCGTACGAGTACCAGCCAAAAATGGTTACTGGGACATTTCTGTGGTAGTAAAGGCGGTCGGTGTAATCATATCACCCACCCCAGTGCTAATTAATCTATAAGACATGGAGCTAGCACAATATACCCAGTAGGCCTGGCGGTTGACTTGGAGTCGTAACTTAGTGGCTATTATAATATGAACGCCCTGACATACTCCACACCAGAATTCTAGACAGGTAATATGACATCGCAGTCACACTTTCTGTTCTTATTCTTTGTTTCCCAATAAAACCTTTGTTACCATGATAATGTGGGTTTGTAGAAGGCAAAGGTACAGTAAATGCAGTATATATGCTAAGAAGATTAATTGAACGTTCTTTAGAAGTAAACAAAGGCCTACACAAAGGTTTTCGATAAAGTAAGACATGTCAACATGACAGAAATACTTGCAGATCTACAAATTGTTAGGAAAGATCTTAGACTTGAAAAAAAAAAAAAAAACATATTTTGGAAACAACAAGCTGTCATGAGGATTGATAATGAAGTAAGTCATTATCAGTCTATTAGGAGAGGTGTAAGACAGGAATATATAATGTCCCCAGATCTTCTTTCCCTGTAAAGTGAAACTATTTTCAGAAATGTACAAGATATCAAAGGATTCACCATAGGAGGAAGAAACATCACTAACATTAGATATGCAGATGATACAGTATTGACTGCAGACAATGAGCAGGAGCAGTAACAATTAATAGATGCGGTTGCTGCACACAGTCAACAACTAGGATTAGAATTAAATTGTAAGAAGACACAGATTATGGTCGTTACTAGGAATAAAGATATACCACAATGTAATAAACAAGTAAATGGGAATATTCTTAGGCAAGTGAATCGGTATCCCGGGAAGGTTAACCCGGTCAACAAATGCCCGCAGAAGTCGGATGTGTCGGCCTAACGGCGCAAGAACGCAGCTCTGCTGTAAACAGGCACAACGCAATCACGTCCGAAAAAAAACTCCGGATGAACGAAGAAGAAGAAGAAGAAGAAGAAGAATCGGTACCCCGGGAAGTTTAACCCGGTCAACAAATGCCCGCAGAAGTCGGATGTGTCGGCCTAACGGCGCAAGAACGCAGCTCTGCTGTAAACAGGCACAACGCAATCACGTCCGAAAAAAAAAAAACAACTCCGGATGAACACAGCAGTAGAAGAAGAAGGAGAAGAAGAAGAAGAAGAAGAAGAAGAAGAAGAAGAAGAAGAAGAAGAAGAAGAAGAAGAAGAAGAAGAAGAAGAAGAAGAAGAAGAAGAAGAAGAAGAAGAAGAAGAAAAAGAAGAAGAAGAAGAAGAAGAAGAAGAAGAAGAAGAAGAAGAAGAAGAAGAAGAAGAAGAAGAAGAAGAAGAAGAAGAAGAATCGGTACAATTATCTCAGAACAGTCATAACATCTGATGGGAAATGTCTTGAAGAGATTAGAACAAGAATCTCCGTGGCGAAGGTAGCCTTTTGCAAGATGAAAAACATACTGACGAATACAAAGAATTCGTCATTTACAACGAGAAAAAGAGTGTTGAGGTGCTACATAGAACCTGTGCCCCCTCTGCTGTGTGTCCACCGTGACGAGGTAGAGGGGCGTGTGCGTCCCAATGACCCCAAGAGCTATGCCGACGGTAGCACAGCTACTGGTAGGGCCACCCATGTCGGACAGGTCAAGGGAGAGGGACCAGACGAAGAGACACACAAACCTGCTGCCTTGTAGGTAGACTGCGGACAGTCAAAGGCTAGGGAAAGCACCCGAATACATGCTTGTCAAAATCGGATGCACTGAGCCACAGGCTTGACAAAGCAGTGCAACGTAAAACCTGCTGCCTTGTAGGTAGACTGGGGACAGTCAAAGGCTAGGGAAAACACCCGAATACATGCTTGTCAAAATCGGATGTACTGAGCCACAGGCTTGACAAAGCAGTGCAACGTAAAACCTGCTGCCTTGTAGGTAGACTGGGGACAGTCAAAGGCTAGGGAAAGCATCCCAAATTAATGCTTGTCGAAATCGGATGTACTGAGCCACAGGCTTGACAAAGCACTTAATTCATGATGTCACAAATCAAAATTAATCGTTATGGTGCTAATCCCGTGAAGTCCCATCAGGCGGCGATAGTGCCGGGCCCCCTGCCTCGAGGGGGTCCACCCATGACTACTGGTGGTCACCTTCCCCTGTGCTGTGGAGTCAAGGCACAGAGGAGTAGGTTAAGAGCTATTGACCAAATACCCCGGACACTCAACATACTACAGTGGAATGCCGAAGGAGTTTACAAGAAGAAAGACTCCCTAACACAGCGTCTTCATAAAGATAGAATAGATGTGGCATGCATTCAAGAGACACACCTCAACGCCAATCACAAATTCTCAGTCAGAGGATATCAAGCCACACGTTTCGACCGCGAAGGACACAAAGGAGGAGTTCTAATACTTACACGAAATACAATACCTTGCAGCGAAGTATCTGTGATCTCTGACAACCAAACAGAAATTATAGGTGTTGATATAATGATAAAGGACGTGAAAATAAGAATCTACAATCTGTATAGCCCAGCAGATAAGGACCTTACACTCTCAAACATGAAAATAACCGACACAAACTGCATTATTGTCGGAGACTTTAATAGCCGTTCAGAAAGATGGGGATACCCAGATACTGACAAAAGAGGAGATGAATTGGAGCACTGGGAAATAGACTCAAATCTCCATCTACTCAACAAAGCGGATGACACACCGAGCTTCTACTCCAGAAGATGGCTTACCACTTCTACTCCAGACTTAGCTTTCTGCACAGGAGACATCCTCCACAATATCGATCGCCATTACAATTAAACAAGGAAATGCCTTGCTTACAGGAAAAAAGGCTGCAAATGCACTAATGGAACACTATGCAAATGCAAATCACATTGATATTACAACTGAACAGAAGAAAGCAATCAAAGACAAACAGATACATCATAGAAATACAGAGACAGCAGCAGAATATATGATGGCAAATCTAAGAATGGAAGAAATGGAACAGGCAATGAATACCCTAAAAAAGAAGAAATCACCAGGAAAGGATGGAATCACAAATGAAATGCTAATAGGACTAGGCACCAAGGCAAAGAAGAAACTACTAGCAGTCCTAAATAACAGCTGGAAGAGAGGAATAGTCCCACAGGCATGGAAGGAAGCTATACTAATACCAGTCCCAAAGAAAGGAAAAGACCGGGAAGAACCAAATGGCTATCGACCTATCAGTCTACTTAGCTGTGTAGGAAAATTAATGGAACGCATTATCAATGGCAGGCTAACATGGCATCTGGAAGAAAACAAACTCTTAACACCACACCAAGCAGGATTCAGAAAGTACAGATCCACTGAAGATCAAATAACCTATATAGCTCAGGAAATAGAGGATGCCTTCCAAGAGAAAAAGCACACACTAGCAGTCTGGATAGATTTAGAAAAAGCATTTGATAAAGTATGGAAGGAAGGACTGAAAGTAAAACTGCAAAACATGCATGTTTGTGGAAAAATGTATAAATGGATCAGCCACTACCTTGAGAACAGAACTGCCAGGACAAAAGTACAAGGACAATCAAGCAAAATGATGCTGCTGGAGCAAGGTGTCCCCCAAGGAGGAGTTCTTTCACCAACATTATTCCTAGCATATATAAATGACATCACAGAAAATTTTCCAGCCAGAGTACACACATCCTCCTTTGCAGATGACCTAGCCATTTGGACATCTGAAGAATATATTAGTACAGCTAACAGCAGAATACAGCAAGCCTTATTAGCGCTAGAGGACTGGTCAAAATCATGGCTAGTAAAGATAAGTGAGGAGAAAAAAACATGCACAGTGTTCTCCCTCTCAAATAAACCTCAGCAACCTAAGCTGGTATTGAATGGAAAAATATTGCGCCATGAAGAACATCCAAACTATCTAGGAGTCACCTTTGATCGTCGCCTGACATGGAAGACACAAGTTGAGAAAATTCGAACAAGAGCAAGGCAGAGAATGGCAATCATGAAAAAGCTTGCTGGTACAACGTGGGGAGCAGATGAGAAAGTTCTCAAGAAGTTATATACTGGACGGGTGAGGCCAGTACTGGAATATGGCATTGCAGCTTGGGCAACAGCAGCTAAGTCAAACTTTAACAAAATAAGTAGAGTCCAAAACCAAGGAATGCGAATCATAACTGGAAGCCTGAAGACAACGCCTATTAATGAACTAGAAAAGATCACTTGTTTACAACCAATGCAGGATAGAAGAGATAGCAGAGCCCAGCAACAAGCAGAAAAATTTAGAAGATTGACAGACCACCCTATGTACAACAGATTTAATGGTTTTGGAAAGGGAAGACTGAAGCGTAGCAACTTTGTAGAAACTGCAAAACGAAGGTTTAGGGCAGATGCTATTCTTAACATATCAACAGTCAAGCCCATACACAATGCACACAAGTTCCCAGCTTGGAGACAGCAGCAACTGCCTGAGATGATAGAAAACATTCCTGGTATTGAGAAAAAGAACACTCAGCATGAAACCGAAAGAAGAGAAATAACCCTCAACTACATAAAAGAACATTACCCAAGCAGGAATTTGACCCATGCATATACAGATGGATCAGCCAAAAATTCAATAGAGAATGGAGGAGGAGGAATTCTCCTAAATTTAAAAAATGGAGTGAAAAAAACACATTCAATGGCAACTGGAAAATTTTCAAATAACTTCAAAGCGGAGATAGAGGCTCTGAAAACTGCAGCAGAAATGCTCCTGATGGAGGAAATTAAAGAGAAGCAAATAGCTATCTTCACAGATGCAAAGTCAGCTGTCTCAATACTGAAGAACAATAACAGGACAGAACTAACTGACCTAAGAGCAGCACTCCATGGTCTATGCCAGAAATCCAAAAAAGTTGTAATCCAGTGGATCCCATCACATTGCAGTATACCTGGAAACGAAGAGGCTGACAGACTGGCAAAAGAGGGCGGACGACTACCACAGCCTGACATAGACATAACCTATAATGAGGCAAAGAGGTTGATAAAAAGCACTTATAGAACCAAATAGGAATCAGCGCATCCAGGCCATCAGAAGGATGATGCATATTACAAACTCGACCGAAGAGAACAAGTAGCAATCTTCAGACTCCGCACAGGACATAACAGACTGAAATACCACTTGTTCAATAAACTAAAGATACGAGATACCGATGAATGTAATTGTAGAACTGAAAAAATGACAGCAAAACATTTGCTGCAGGATTGCCCAACGTATGCAGAACAGAGAAAGATATTTTGGCCCACACCTGCTTCATTTGAGGACAAGCTCTATGGAGATATCAACAAGCTAAAGTTGACCGCAGATTACTTTAACTATATACAGGTTGACATTTAAAGGTGCATGAAGACCCAGAGGCATGAAATGGAATATTGCTTGGATAGCAAATCCATTATGAGGAAAGTCCAAATCGAAAGCTCGCTGTGTGGGCTTCATAAAAGGTGGAAAAGTGTCCTAGTGGCATGAAATGGAATATTGCTTGGATAGCAAATCCATTACGTGGAAAGTCCGAATCAAAAGCCCATTGTGTGGGCTTCATAAAAGGTGGAAAAGTGTCCTAGTGGCATGAAATGGAATATTGCTTGGATAGCAAATCCATTACGTGGAAAGTCCGAATCAAAAGCCGACTATGTGGGCTTCATAAAAGGTGGACAAGTGTCCTAGTGGCACGAAATGGAATATTGCTTGGCTAGCAAATCCATTACATGGAAAGTCCGAATCGAAAGCTCACTGTGTGGATGTCATCTGCAGACTGCATACTTCTGGTTTCCGGAAGAACAGCCTATGGTGAACGGAAGGCCCAATATACGGAAGTGAGGCTAAGCAGCCATGTGCAGGACGTGACGATTCCTTGGGTGAGCCCAGTACCAGAGCGGTATGTATCGGCTCTGCAAGTATGGAAGCCTTCTTGGATGGCGGGGAATGCCCATGGTCTGCCCCTGCCTTCCCTTGAGGGCTGACCAGGATCTTTGGCTGTTCTATATGGACCAGCTGGGATGGGGGATAACACCACAACAGTGAGAGTCAAAAGTCCTAAGAAACCCCCGGGAAGGTTAACCCGGTCAACAAATGCCCGCAGAAGTCGGATGTGTCGGCCTAACGGCGCAAGAACGCAGCTCTGCTGTAAACAGGCACAACGCAATCACATCCCCCCCCCCCCCCAAAAAAAAACTCCGGATGAACGAAGAAGAAGAAGAACCTGTGCTTTTGTATAGATGTAAAGCGTGGACAATGAGCAAACAGGCTGAAAAAGATCTGATGGTTGTGGAAATGTGGTTTTTGAGGGAAAAGCAAATAATAATATGTGTGGCGGGCGTGTATAACATAAATTGGAGAGGGATTCCCCAATTCTAAAAGACCTCCAGATATAAGAAAACCTGAAACGGCTCGACAAGACTCCCTAGGAGTGGGGATAGATTAGATAATTAGATGTTCTCACAGAAGGCGCAATGGAGCACAGGACCGCTACCGAATCTCAGAGAGGACACCCCTCTGTGCACGCTGAAAGTTCTGGTAGTTGTCTCGTCACCTGTAGATTCATATTTATGATGTCCATTTCAACTTATTACAAGTGAAAACACATATGTGAATGCAAAAACACTCAGTAACAACCTAAGAATCAACTCGTGATTTAACAATTATAACAGTCTATTGGGATAACAAAAATGGGAGGGTTCCTGTGTGTTTGCTCGAGTGATACGTGGCAATACACACATTAGAAATATTACACTCAAGAAAAAAAAAAAAAAAAACAATAACAACATTGTAAACCCATAGATAATTTCTAATTAAGATGAATTCGCTGAAAACGATATACTTTTAAATTGTCTCTCATCTTACAGCACAGCTTAAGTATCTAAAATGAAGTTCATTATAGCACACGGACTATCAAATATAAACAGTCCAGTATCATCTAATAGTTATTCAGCCAATCATCTCACACGGACGCTTAATATTAAAAGTCCATAAGGTCTGGACCCCACACATGTCATCTCTGATGTAATCAGTCTTTCTTTAGTTGGCACAGCACTCATTAAAAAGGATACCAACATGGTGGTTAGCCATTTGTCATATGCTGAGGACGCTGTTAAAACCTCAGAAGTCAATGAGGCTTAAGGGGTTCACTTTTGGTGCCATGACAAGGCAAATCCCATTCATCTCTCATAAATGACGCTGACTCTCTTGTAGATAATATACAACATTCTGGAATATCTTCCAGTCTCAGTCAAATCACGACCTTTTCAGCCTCACGAAGAAACCTCCGTGCCCTGCAGACAACATTGTGCCAAACACTATAGTCATACCAACAGAAACCAGTGAAAAATAAAAGACAACAATCACAAAACACCACCAACAAAAAACAAACAAACAAAACAAACCAATAAATAGAGAGAGAGAGAGAGAGAGAGAGAGAGAGAGAGAGAGAGAGAGAGAGAGGGGGGGGGGGAGAGAGAGAGCAAGCGAAATCGAGAGAGAGAGAGAGAGAGAGAGAGAGCAAGCGAAATCGAGAGAGAGAGAGAGAGAGAGAGAGAGAGAGAGAGAGAGAGAGAGAGAGAGAGAGAGAGAGAGAGAGAGAGAAAAGGTGAAGTGATTGTGACTCAGGGATGGGTCACTTAGACCAGGCCCTATCGGGCTCCATCACCTCAACATCTGATGCAGTCCCTCACTTCCTATACTGACATAATATGTCTTCTCTAACTCCTGCCTTATGGAGGAGAACTATTCTCGTTCTTTCAAGGTTGTAGCGCCGAGAATATCTTGTGGAATCAGCAAGGCTGATGTCATTTCTTCGTCTTGGCAGTGCTCCTCTTTCCCGTATAAAGATATAGGTAACAACATACTCATGTATACATTTATAAATAAATTCACTATTAATTCTCCATACCTGAATACACTTTTAAAGAAACATAGTCTCCTCTGACTATAGAGACAAAGATAGTGTCATCTATAAAAACTACAGGTGATATTATAGAACAGCCACATAATAGTTCAGGTGGAAACATAGCCACACATGGAAACTCTAAATGACCAGAGGAAGGTAAGTTCATCTCTCATATATCGTAAGAACAGAACGAGAATAAAGTTTTGTCACTAAATCTCAAAGTCGAAGGAATAATCACCCATTCTCTTCCTAGGACAACTCTACAATTTTATAAAGAAACTCTACAATAACTTCAGATGTAGTAGATCTTAAGTTAACTATGGTTTCCAACTTAACAAAGGATATCATGAATTTACACGAAAACACAACACCACAACAAGAGCAGCCGACTGGCAAACACGTCCTGCGCCTTCAATACATTATTAGAGACTGCCAACCACTACATGTTTCTTTTGCAAACATCCCCTGGGCTCCTAGAGTGGGTGCTGTTGTCGACATGACTGAAATTGGGGATAGAGGGGGTAATGTTGTATTCGCCCGACCAATCCTTGGTGTAGGCGTCAAATTCTCCGTGGCAGTGTATGCAGTGTCTCTTTGAAGTCGCTGTGTCCAATTTCCCAACGTCTAGACGTTGAAGGTCTTGTACAAAAGTCAAGGGGGATAATCTGAAACCAAAAGGTTGTCGACCTTGTTCCTTGCCAAGCGTTAATGTTTTTTGTGACACTAATCCAGACAAATATCCTCTGGGATGGGCGCATTTCGCCATCTCGCCGGTGATCAAACGCCAGATGTCCGTCTATTCTTAGCTTGCTTACAACTCCAGTCGCTGACACTTTTCCACAAGGAGACGGGCAAGTTGGGTTAATGTTAAAATTAAAATCCAGGTTGTGGCTCGTCTTCATCACTGCGATCTTTTAAGCCGATTCTAATCATAGTTCAACCATCTCCTAAGATAAAGACAGTCTTTGTCCCTGTATTTGTTGGTTCTTTCAGTATGTTTATTGCTGAACCATGGACACCATGGACATACAGAAAAACCAATGGCCAAGTCCTACAAGAAGCAAATGAAAATCGTAAACTGATTAGAGAAATTAGACATAGACAGTCAATATATTTTGGTCACGTTATGAGAAGAAATAAATTGGAGAACTTGGTGACAACTGGCAAGATTATGATGGAAAGAACAAGAGGAAGGCAGAGAAGTAAATACCTGGATGACCTGACCACGTGGCATGGTCGAGACAAGTACAATGAGCCGATACATGACTCTGGTGATCGAGTTATATGGCGAGACATGACCGTCCACGCTTAACGGCATGGCACATGACGATGGTGGCCATGCTAATAATTGTAATCCTATCACATCATCTGGTCTATGATTTTTCTATTTCATTCTGAGCCTGTCTGTCCTCTACTGCAAACATGTTTGTCTAGATATTATAACTGGCCTAGCCAGAGAGTTCTGGAAGGTTCACCATAGTAACATTTATTTACTTTAATATTAACAAAGCAATATTACCAATAACATGAGCTACAAGCAGCATCAAACTGTGCAATGAATTTCGCCATCAGATTCTATCGCACTAGTCCTATAGTTAGCAGTTCTTAACGGATGATCAACCATATTTATAGGTTTCGTGTTCGTGTTTATATCCCAATATTGCATTGCATTTTGTAAACTCGTTTTAGTGGAAACGTTTCCAAACATAACTTCAGCCTGAAAATAAAATTGTTCACCCGTAACAACTGTGGATAGATGGTTTCGTGTTATAGTTGTTGGGAATGTCCTCAGTAAATAGTATCTATGGACGCCAAGAAGTTTTATTTCGCACCCCATGGAGGACAAGAGGACGGGGCGTGGCTAGAACACGCTGCCGCTGTGAATGGCAATCAGGAGTTTCATGGAGATTATTTCACGCAAGGAACGTCCCAGAGTACAGAGCCGTGTGCTTGCTTGCTGGTGTCGGTGGTTAGGTTCTTAGACTAACTCCTTAAGAGAAGTGCAGAAAGTTAGAGAAAGGATTGCTTTGAAAGTTTAATTGGATTGCATTAACATATTTATAGATATACATGTATATATACCTAACTAGGGCAACCTGAAATTATGCAACAACTATAGAACTGTTGCCCTGATCAGTCATGCAAGTAAAATTCTACTAAAAATCATAATGGGAATACTTCGTAAGAAAATGGAAGAAGAGATTAACGTGGTTCAAGCTGGATTTAGACAAGGAAGAGGAACATGAGGTCACGTACTCAACATGCGTTTAATAATAGAGAAGTGCACAGAATTTGATATAAACCTATTCTCACGTTTGTGGATTATTCAAGGGCGTTTGACTGTGTGCAACATCAGAAACTTTAGGAAATCATGAGGAATACGGGCATTCCATCACATGTAATTTTGTGTGTGTGTGTTGCATATCCTATTTACAGGACATCGCTGTCCACACCAGCATTTTACTGCTGTTGTTGATGTCTTGGCAAAGTTTACGTTCAGTAGTTTGCCATTGCTTTCTGAACGACCGGTTCCCATACCAACACTTTAAAACCCAGCACGAAACGATCTGATGGAAAATCTGTCGCAGTTGTGTTTCGAGCGCAGTCAAGCGGCATCACGAATCGCGTCCGCAAGACCTTAGCCACGGAGACCGGCTTCACATGTAGTACAACTCATAAAAATGCTCTATCTAGACCAACAAGCAGGGGTTAGAATAGATGGCGAGGCATCAAATTGGTTTGACATCAAGCAAGGAGTCCGTCAGGGCTGTGTGCTGTTCCTCTATTTGTTTTACATGTACGCTGAAAATGTAACGAGAAATATCAGAGATCAAATAACCATATCTCCCCCGATGTGTCTCCACCTTGCCGTGGTGGGGGAGCTTGAGTGTCCCGTTGACCCCATGTGCTTGCCGATGGGTGGAAACTACATATCGGACAGCGTATGGGATAGGGACCAGACTAAGAGAGACACAACCTGCTGCTCTGCAGGAGACTGAGGATAGCAGTCAAAAGTTTAAATCAGGCGCATGAAGGCAAATCTTGTTTCGGACAATACTCTAAGGCTCTCTGTCGAGGGTTTAGGCTGAACGCCTCTAAGCCACAGACCCTCGAATCTGAGAGTCGGGCCGATATCCACCTACCGAAAAATTGGAATCGAGATGCTGAGCAAGCTACATGCCCAGTTCTGACACTTGTCTGAAGGCTCTCAGCTGAGGGATATGTTGGATTCCCGGATGAGATGGCCTGGCCGTTTCTCACTGACTGCTGCACGAAGGTAAGGTGCTGAGCCGGCAGCACATGTAGCCTACCTCGTGAGCGAGTACAAAAAGTCAGTAAAATGCCCCAGTCGAAGGAAATGGTTCCGAAAACTGTCTGTATCTAACTCATAGAGAGTGTAGATAAAAGTGGAGAAACGTCTCAATAACGCGAAATGGAACGCACGGCGAGCGAACCTATTGCGTGGTCCAAAGTCAAAAGCAAAAGCTTACCGAGTGGATGTCGCCCGCAGTCTGACCGCCCCTGGAGCTCACTTGAGCGACCAGTGGCAAGCGAGATGCCCAATACATGGAAGTGAGGAACTAAAGCAGCCATGAGCAGGACGTGGCAACTCCTCGGGTGAGCCCAGTCTCGGAGCAATATGTGCCGGCTCTGCAGTTATGGAAGCCTCCTTGGATAGCGAGGGACTGCCCATTGTCTGCCCCTGCCTTCCCTTGAGGGCCGACCGCGATGTCGTTGGTCGTTCTATCTTGACCAGCTGAGATGTGGGCGACATCACAACAGTCCAACGTGCCTCGAAATCAGAGGAAGGTTAACCTCATTAAAAAATGCCCGCCGGAAGTCGGAAGTGTCGTCCTACGGGTGGCAAACTAAAAATTGACACTACGCAATTACGTCCGAGTGAAATGTCTCGTCCGAATGTCTCTCGTGCTAGGAACAGCTCTGACTACCTAGTTTCCGAATGCCGCTCTTGTTCGGAACAGCTCTGATTGGGTAGTTTTCCGAATGTCCGCCGTGCCTGGAACAGCTCTGATGGGTACAGGGACAAGCACATGTCCGAAAACTCGCTTAGTGGAAACCAACCGCAGAGCTGACTGGTTTGTGCAGGAACGGCCCAGGGCGAGCGAAACGCCCAATATATTGAAGTGAGGAATTAAAACAGCCATGAGCAGGACGTGACGATTCCCTCGGTAAACCCAGCACCAGAGCGTTATGTGCCGGCTCTGCAATTATGGAAGCCACCCAGGATGGCGGAAAATGCTATGGACTGTCCCTGCCTTCACTTGAGGGATGACCGTGTAGTCTTCGACTGTTCCAACTAGACCAGCTGAGATGTGGACGGTACCACAAAAGTGAGAGTCTCCCAGGATTGCTAACCTGGTCAAAAATGCACGCTAAAAGTCGGATGTGTTGGCCTGAGGGTTTCGACCCGAGGGTGCCTAACCAGACACACCGCAAATCACATCTGAAAAAATCACTCCGGATGAACGCAAAGAAGAGAAATAACCATATGATGCCATAAATATCGATGGTCATGAAATATCAGAGATTCGATATGCTGATGATACAGTATTGCTATCAACATCACTGAACAGTATAGAAAACCTAATAAACTCAACCCAAATGAATAGTAAAAATCATGACTTATATCTTAAGATAGCAAAAACAAAGATAATGCATTCAGATACAACTACTATGGAGAAAGAGATATATGTTAATGAGGAAAATTGGAGATAGTGGAAAATTTCGAATATTTTTGGTAATTGATTACCAATAATGGTGACACACTGAAAGAAATCACACGACGCATATCTATTGCTCTTCAAAGACTAAAACCACTGAATAAATTATGGAGTGGGACATATAGAACTACAAAAATTAGATGTTTAAGAGCAACTTTCTCATTGCAACATACGCATGTGAGACCTGGACTGAACAGCGCTTACATGCCTTTGAATGTAAATGTTATAGACGAATTCTAAGAAATCTTGGATAAAGAAAGAACAAATGCATCCATTCTTTAAGAGCTGAATATTGAAGAAGATTGGCTATTAAAGACGATAAAAAGAAGAAAATTGAAATATTTTAGTCACTTGAAACATCGTAAAAGTGTGGAGATAACAATAATGGAGGGTTATATGCCTGGGAAGGAAGGAAGAAGAAGGCCAAAGAGAAGATGGGTGCAGGATGTTGCGGATGATCTCCAGATAGGTGTATCGGACAAGGGACATCTTACTAATGATCGAGAAATTTTCCAGAGAGTTGCTAAGGGAGCAAGGTATTGCAAAGGACATGGTATATATATATATATATATATATATATATATATATATATATATATATATATATATATATATATATATATATATATAAGGGGCGTTCATTTGAAACCCGTTCCAATGGCTTTAGTACAAAAGCATGAAAGAAACAGGTGTGGTAGAATTAAACAAAGCATTCATTTTGAATGAATTATGCACCATGGGTAGGTCAGAAGAAGTCGCCGTAGAGATTCAGGCAAGCATCCCATTGCTTAGGTAGGTGGCGAATGCCGTCCGCAAAAAAAGGGATTGTAGTTGCTCACTGAACCAAGTGTTTACCGCGTTCATTACGTCTGCATCTGTGTGAAATCGTTACCTCTTGAGAGAATTGTTTAGGGGTCCGAACAAATGAAAATCACATGGTGATAAATCAAGACTATAGGCTGGAAGTTGCAGAATTTCCCACTTCTTCCTTGCTAATGCTTCCTGCACAATCTTTGCGACATGCGGACGACCATTATCGTGCACCAAAATCACATCGCGAGAAAGCATACCGGATCGTTTATTCTTGATAGCTATTTGCAGCTTGTCTAGTGTTTGCAAGTAGTGGGTAGAGTTGATGTTGACACCAGATTCTTTAAAGTCGGCCAACAATAGCTCTTCACGGTCAAAAAATGCGCTCAGCATAACCTTACCAGCAGAAACTTGTAACTTGATTCTTTTTTGGCTTTTGGTGATCCAGCATTCTTCCATTGCATGCTCTCTTTTTTGCAGCTTGGCTCAAAGTGGTGACACCATGATTCATCGCCTGCCACTATAAGGAAGAGAAATGCATCACCCTCCACTCTGTTACACAGTAAGTGGTTCAAACACCATCCCACGTGTTCCTCTTTTTGGTAGTCGATCAACATCCGTAGTACCCACTGTGAACACACCTTCCGATATTGCAGTTTCTTACGAACGACCTATTGAATTGTCCCAATTGACACATCAAATTCTTTCGCTAGCGAACGTATGCTTCGACAACGGTTCATCTGTACTGCTGCATCAATTTTGGCGATGTTTTTTCTTTCTGATGCAACAATATGCGCTTGAACCGTCCGTCGAAGATCTGTCGTGAACTGACGTCCTTTCCGAAATATTCGTGCACAGTCTGTCACTGCTGTCTTCGATACACATTTGTTACCGTACGGTGCCTGCATATATAAATAACACCTCATTAATTAGAGTATTCCGACAGAGAAGATTGAAGGATCCTTATCGACAATGTCTGATCCAGATCAGCAAGAAAAATATACTGTCTCATGGTGTATTGCATTCCGATCATGTCAGAACTAAACTATCGTGTGATCAGTAAGCTCTGCGAGACATGCCGCTGGTTCACTAACTGCCGGGCGCATAGCTAGCTCCCTGGCTTGCATGCCAACCCGGTGGTCTTGAGCACTGTTTTTTGTTTACCCTATGATCACAGGATGAGCAAGCCTAAAATGAGTACCAGAAAATTACCTGGTAAGTAAAGGCGGCAAGTGTGATATTGAGCTCATCACTAATCCAATGCCGCTTGGTCCAACAAATGCAGCTAGCACCAAACACAATACGCCTTAAAGCGTGAACAAGAATCCAGTACAATTATTTATTCCCCCACATACTGCCACACAAATGTCAGTCCAATGGAACTCGATTTGGTTGCTATTGACTTACGTATACAATGCAGTGAGAATAGGGCAGGTTTAATTACGTGCCGATTAACGAATTTCCCGTTGCACAAACACAATTAGTGGATTCATTTTATTGTAAAAATACCAGCACTTGTGCATTACTTACTTCGTACCCCTGACACTTTTATGTGTTGAGTCAAGTTGAATTGAGTAAAGCACCGACATGACAGCACTCGGGAAATGTCCATATGTGTTCCGCCTTCATCTTCGACAAGCCAAGAGTGGTAATATTGACGGTACCAAGTACCAGTCTGAATATATGTCCGAATGGTCACTCATTCACTCCCTGCTGCAGCATTCTCTCCAGGCCATGATCATTGATATTCTTCCACAATATTCACGTGACCCCAAAGGGCCCTGACCATATCTGCCTTATCGCGCACCAATACACCACTCAGCGGTGCAGACCCTGCCAATCTGTCCCCCTACTCGTTTCCCACCTCACCAGTATGTCCAGGGATGAAGATCCAGCGAATCTATCTGGTCTGTTTGTGTAGACAGTCAAATAAACATCACAGTGGCACTGAACATCAATGCTGGTGTATTCCTGGAGGTTATCGTACAGGCAGTGGAGCTGTGAGAAGCTAACACCAGCTGTCCTCGGGCGGTGTTACGATATAAGACGGTTTTATTGATGTTGCTTCCTCGTGCACTGCCAGTCATTTCTGATACAGACGTTCCTCCATGCCCTGATGCTAAAGTATCTAGCATCTTCTCGCCTGCTTTCCCGCTGTCACGGGGTACCTGACCCCTCGCATGATGTGATCACATGATGTGGATTGTCTTTTTCTGATGCGAGTGCCCAGTTCCCTTAGTTTGTTATCTTTCAAGATATCTTCATTGCGCATTTAGGTGTTCTCATTATTCGTATATAAAACCGCATCTTTGTATCTTCCACATTGTATTTCCTTTGAGTTCCGAGAAATAACCCACCTTGCTTACCGGGGGGGGGGGGGGGGGGGGGGGGGGGTGCGCGCGTGTGTGTGTGTGTGTGGGGGGGGGGGGGGGGAACGACTAGATTCTCGAATGTGTGAGTCAGGTGAGCTTTCTACTGGGCCACCTGCACCTCATGTTGATTAGCGTATTATTTATGTGTTGTGCTATACATTGAGAAGTCCAATCGGCATATGGTAAAGAAGAGCGAGATGATGATGATAGTGAAATGATAATGAAGTGATGGCGATGCTTTCAACGCAGTGTCCTTGACTAAGGTGACAAGATACAACTCAACAACATGTTGCTGTTACAGGTGCGTGTTTAATATGACCTTGTTGGTTCTGCTAACGCACAGAGTGCATACATTAAACAATCATGTACAGTCACGTACAACATATAACAATACGGAGTATGTACAGCAGGAAAGCAGTCGTACAACATATATCAATACGGAATATTTACAGCAGGAAACAACGAAATTATAATTATTGTAAAAATAAATATTTCTTTGGTTTATGAAAAGACATATGTACATAAGCGGTGTGACCTATACTTAGATGCGACCCTGTAACATAATAAATTCTACCCAACAGACATAATTCACCACAAAATAAGCTTCATGTAAGATAAGCTACACAAGTGACAACACCACATACAAGTTCCTAAGCCCCTACAAATGTTGAATAGCTACAAGACATAGCAGAAAGTGTGTATCTCATTTGCTATTCTATCGTTTCCTTGATCGTAAACAGTCAAGAAAGATCATAAACACAGCACAGCATGTTCACTGACAGAGGGCCTCCTAGACTGCTTGTTCAGAATGCATATTTCTAATCCTTGCAGCTATTTACTTTCTTGTGCTAGGCTAGGGCATTCTATAAATCCTACTTGTAAAGATATACCCTTAAATGCTAGGACTTCAAACATCACCAGAGATTAAATGCGATAACCTTTACGAACTGTGAAAACAACACCCGTGTCTGTGTCATTCCCTCCAGCTCTCGAATGCCATCTATATATTCGCTAAAAGCGAGATTTCAGTTGGGTGCTGACACCGCACACAGGATGGAGGTAGGTTCCGTGGTCATGAACGGCTCCAATGTTCTAGTCAGACGCCATTTGTCACAGCTTGATGGCAGAGCTGGTATCAATGCAGCATTGACTTGTCAGTCTTTACTTCTTTATTGGTTCTTTCAGCCGTTATTAATTATGCCATCCTTCGATTATTCCGTCAGTATTTTAATACTGATATCGGCCGTTGCTTCATCATTAGTGAGTGTGCTTGATAGACGGCTACAATGATGTCATGAGCGCGGTCGGACGAGGTTCCAAGCCTACGTTCATCGTCCGCTAACAGAGGACAAGACCGGCCACGTATTTCTCCGTACATTCAGGTCTACAACATATGATGGTCCTATCACACCACACGCTTAAAAACTGTGACATAAACATGTGATTTTTCTATCACAGCACGTGCTTACAACACGTGACGGCCCTATTACATCATAGAACTACAACATGTGACGGTCTTATCACATCACAGGTCTACAACGTGTGATGGTTTTATTACATCACAGACCTACGACATGTGACCTACAACATGTGATGGTCTTATCACATCACAGACCTACAACACTTGACGGCTCTATCACATCACAGATATACAACGTGTGATGGTTTTATCACATCACAGACCTACGACATGTGACCTACAACGTGTGATGGTCTTATCAAAACACAGATTTACAGCATGTGATGATCTTATCACATCACAGTCCTACAACACTTGACCGCTCTATCACATCACAGACCTACAACGTGTGATGGTTTTATCACATCACAGACCTACAACACTTGACCGCTCTATCACATCACAGACCTACAACGTGTGATGGTTTTATCACATCACAGACCTACGAAATGTGACCTACAACGTGTGATGGTCTTATCAAAACACAGATTTACAGCATGTGATGATCTTATCACATCACAGACCTACAACACTTGACCGCTCTATCACATCACAGACCTACAACGTGTAATGGTTTTATCTCATCACAGACCTACGACATGTGACCTACAACATGTGATGGTCTCATCACAACACAGATTTACAGCATGTGATAATCTTATCACATCACAGACCTACAACATGTGACCTACAACATATGATACTAAGGACATGATACTAATGTTTTACTAGTCAACATGATACTAATGGTTTTATTAGTCTACATCAGTGGTTCTCAACCGGTGCGGAATTCCCCCCTCCCCATATGGGAATTTAAGGGTTTCCGGGGGGGGGGGGGAATGAAGACCATTTCAAGATCGCTTTAATACAAGAACCGATTACTTGATATTGTTTTTCCCTTCATACTTTACAGTTACGTACGTCTCATCCTTCTAAAATTCATTTTATAAAGTAAGTAGACCCACAAATCATGTTTTATGTGGATGTCTAGACTTGTTTTAGTATATGCTATCAAATTTACCCCCCATTTTTACGTATGCTGTGTAGGGGTGGGGGATTTTTAGAAAGGAAATATGAAAGGGGGGAATGACGTTCTGAAAATACGGTGAAGGGGGGCACGGGCCAAATTTTTGATAGGAAAGGGGGGGGGGGGATGACGTTCTGAAAATATGGTGAAGGGGGGCACGGGCCAAAAAAGGTTGAGAACCACTGGTCAACATGATATTAATGTTTTATTAGTCAACATGATACTAATGGTTTTATTGGTCTACATGATACTAATGATTTTATTAGTGTATATGATACTAATAGCTTTATTTGTCGCTTGTTTGTCGTTTCACAGCGGTTGTTCAGTCAAAATGTCGGACAAGTCTGTATTGTGCTCATTATTAATTTTCTTTGTGGTTGTTATATATTTTAAATTAAATTTCCTAATATAGTCCCTCATAGGTAAGGTATTGTATTTACGTGGTCTAAATTAAATTTCCTAATATATGTCCCTCGGGTAAGATATACTATTTACCCGGTCTACGATTTCTTTTCACCTGTGTTCACCTAGGTTCACAATATGCAGTGTTTACGTGGTCTATGATTTCTTTTCACCTAGGTTCACAAGATATAGTATTTAGGTGATCTATGATTTCTTTTCACCTTGGTTCACAAGATGCAGTATTTACGTGGACTGTGATATTTTTTCCCCACATAGGTTCATAAGATATGGTATTTACGCTGTCTGTAATTTCTTTTCATCTAGGTTCACAAGATATAGTATTTACGTGGTATAAATTAAATGTGCTAATATATTTCCCCATGGTAAAGATATATTATTCACCTTGTCTGAGGACCTGGTAAGGTATGAGAGCATGTGTTTGTGCTTGTTTAAGATCACGTAAACCAATAACAAGTAGGTCAGCAGCAGGCAGGTCCCAGGGAGCCGCGGTGATCCAGCGCTAGAGTGCTTGCCTGCCTACCAGGTGTGCATGTGTTCGTATCCTTTACAAGTTGATATTTGTGTTCTGTCACCTGGACTCTCATATCGACCAGCCTAAACTCGGTGCCAAGGAATGTCCTTGGATATACATGGGAATAAAGCGTGATACTGACCTGGACACATGCATCCAGTGCCATCAGTTGCACACATATTGCTAGAACCATATACCACACACTCCACACGGCCTGATCATGGGCCCTGTTCTGGTATAATGCTACCGTACGCCGGGGGTCGTGTGTTCAGATCGCCATTGAAGCAGGTTTAAAACACACTCAAACCTGACCTGGACCTCAAGGTCGTCCCAGCCTAAAATGAACGCCGCGAAAGTTCCTGGGAAGTAAAGGTGGCCGACTTAATATTGACCACATCATCCATGGAGTTCCCACTTGTATATACAAATATGGGGCTGGCATCATATACCTAACAGGCCCCAAGGTGTGGGAAGGGATCCTTGACGTCACCTACATACCACAGTCCCAACAAGTCTCAAGGTGTGGGAAGGGATCCTTGACGTCACCTACATACCACAGTCCCAACAAGTCTCAAGGTGTGGGAAGGGATCCTTGACGTCACCTACATACCACAGTCCCAACAAGTCTCAAGGTGTGGGAAGGGATCCTTGACGTCACCTACATACCACAGTCCCAACAAGTCTCAAGGTGTGCGAAGGGATCCTTGACGTCACCTACATACCACAGTCCCAACAAGTCTCAAGGTGTGGGAAGGGATCCTTGACGTCACCTACATACCACAGTCCCAACAAGTCTCAAGGTGTGGGAAGGGATCCTTGACGTCACCTACATACCACAGTCCCAACAAGTCTCAAGGTGTGGGAAGGGATCCTTGACGTCACCTACATACCACAGTCCCAACAAGTCTCAAGGTGTGGGAAGGGATCCTTTGACGTCACCTACATACCACAGTCCCAACAAGTCTCAAGGTGTGGGAAGGGATCCTTGACGTCACCTACATACCACAGTCCCAACAAGTCTCAAGGTGTGGGAAGGGATCCTTGACGTCACCTACATACCACAGTCCCAACAAGTCTCAAGGTGTGGGAAGGGATCCTTGACGTCACCTACATACCACAGTCCCAACAAGTCTCAAGGTGTGGGAAGGGATCCTTAACGTCACCTACATACCACAGTCCCAACAAGTCTCAAGGTGTGGGAAGGGATTCCTTGACGTCACCTACATACCACAGTCCAACAAGTCTCAAGGTGTGGGAAGGGATCCTTGACGTCACCTACATACCACAGTCCCAACAAGTCTCAAGGTGTGGGAAGGGATCCTTGACGGCACCTACATACCACAGTCCCAACAAGTCTCAAGGTGTGGGAAGGGATCCTTGACGTCACCTACATACCACATTCCCAACAAGTCTCAAGGTGTGGGAAGGGATCTTTGACGTAACCTACATACCACAGTCCCAACAAGTCTCAAGGCGCGAACAGTCGTCCTTCAAGTGAACCTAGAGTGCCTCTCGGTGCCACAATACATGTAAACAAGACTGTTGGTGTTTTTGCTTTGACAGTGGAAATTAAACTTTCTCAACATGGAGAAATACCGTGTGTGTGTGTGTGTGTGTGTGTGTGTGTGTGTCTGTGTGTGTGTGTGCGCGCGCGCGCGGGGGCAGACGTTATCATTTCTAGGTAGGAAGCTATGGGTAACCTTATCTGTCAGTGACGAAAAACCGAAGCTACGCGACACAACAGCACTGTGCTTATGGGTGGGGGTGGAGCGAGAGGATGCACAGACAAGCCTGGATTTACAGACATTAAACACAATGTTTACAAACAACAACAATCTGAAGGTCATGAGTCTTGTTTCTGATATTCCCACAATAATTTAGTTCATGAATAAACACGCGTGTATTGTCTGGCGTTCAAAGAACTAGAAGAAACATATAGAGATGCCTATATTATGTTACCACTTTATCATGTTCTTGCCCATGTCTTTGTTGTGTTTATTATAGTTGCATGCCTTTGTACGGGATGTCGCTGTCAAGGCCAGCATGTTTAGCTGATTGCCATTTAAAAGGCAATTTTACGTTCAGTAGTTTGCCATTGCTGCCTAAAAGGTCGACACACGTTTCATCGAAATTAACGCAAAAGGATCTGATCCTAAATCGCCTGGAGCTGATTTCCCACCCTCGGCTCTGTCGGGAAATTGTGGAACTGCGTTCATCAACCTCTATCTCACAGACGCCGACGAGCATATTGTTACAAGCATTATTTTATCTCTCCTGGATGTATGTTCATGTTGTTGCAAGCATAATGTTTGTTTGTCCTGGATGTCTCATATGTTATGTTCATGTTGTTATATGCTTTATTTTATTATTCCCTGATGCCTTCTAATGATGGAAATCTTGTTCTTCAGCTATTCTGGTTTTGAAAATTCCTTCCTGAAGTTCGCCAATGGCGTCTGTCTGTCTACTGCGGCCGTCAGCGCTGCACATACATTCATTGACAGATATCTTTTCGACTAAGCAATGTACATGTGTGTTCCTTAGTCGCATCGTTGCTAGCTAATTGATTTACATCGTTGTTAGCTAATTAGTCGATATTGTTACTAACTAATTAGTCGATATTGTTGCTAGCTAATTAGTCGACATCGTTGCTTACTAATTAGTCGGCATCGTTGCTAGCTAATTAGTCGACATCGCTGCCAGCTAGCTAATCATTCTGTCTTCCGAGACTTTCTGTATGTTACGATGCAAGTTGTGGCTAAGTAATGACAGTTTCCTCTTCTGAATTGCTGTGTTCCCTTTTCTACATCCTTTAATTTCTTCATAAATATTAGAATTTGACTTATTTCAACTAGCGATCATACTGAAATGTATATGCACTGTGCGATTGGAACCAAAGATTGCTTCAAGTTTAGTTTCTCTTAGTTTATCAAGTACAATGTATCGATACACACTGGGGATGACATAAGTAACAAAAATGCCAACCAGGCACAGGCAGTTCGTGGATCAATGATCTAGTAGACATGTTTATGCTTCCAGATGCATGGTCTATCTCAAGAAGTCCATCTATGAATCACAGTGATTTTTTTTTTTTTTTTTTTTTTGGGGGGGGGGGGGGGGGGGTTATTAGAAACCTAGCGATTATATATAGATCCGTGGGTAGTCGACAGGCTGTCTAGTCCCCTCAAATAGGGGCGAAAAAATAACAGGGCCCAGCCAAGAGAACGTCAAACATCCCTCAACTGTTAAACATGGAAAGGAGTAGGCCCAACAGTCAGCTACCCAGTCTGAATGTTGGGGCGATTTGGAAGCAGACCACCTTGCATTGGTTTCTATAAAATGGTATGAGTGTCAGTCGTTTAGAAAGCAATGGCAAACTACTGAACGTAAACTTGCCAAGAAATCACAAACAGCCAAAAAAAAAATGCCAGGGTTGACTGCGACGTCCTGTAAAGGATATGCAATTAACTTAACCCACAAATAGCATGATGGTGGTGGTATACTGGGGTCCTAGCCGGTAAGACTGAGCTCGAGCACTGGGCTACAACTTCATTGTGCGGTTTACTGGAGACTGCAGCACTCATGTAGTCATTCCAGTTTGTAATGAAGTGATCGTTTCCCAACCTAACCACATTCTCAATCTGATCAAGAAATATTCTAATAATAAAATAAGAACATTCCTATACAAAAACAAACCAAAAAAGCTGCATGCCAATCGTCAAAGTGATGGTAGAATCAGGAGTCAGTAATCGTTGACATGCAATCAACCAGCCGAACACTCAAACAAATAGCCGGACATAGCACAGACATTCATAATAGTGAATAATTAGCCAGGCTTTTTAAAACGACGTGTTACAAGAGACTGAACACGCAAACAAAAAGACCACTATTAACAACGGACCATCTATGTGGCTGTCTGTTGGATTCTATAGCGACGTGTACGGGTTCACACCCGCTCGTGTAGCTCTAATGCTCACAACATTGACTGTTTCTCTCTTAACCAAACAACAACTGCAATTTATCAACACTTCCTTCTCTGCCAACATGATCTCGGTGACATAAACTCATCTACATGCAACAAGAAAAACTATCACACACACACAACACACACACACAGCATACACATGCATGCAACAAGAGAATCTCTAAAACACAGACACACACACAGCATACACATGCATGCAACAAGAGAAACTCTAACACAGTGGTTCTCAACCTTTTTTTGTCCCATGCACCCCTTCACCATATGCTCAGGATGTAATCCCCCCCCCTTTCATATTTCCTCCCTATAATTCAATTTATATATATATATATATATATATATATATATATATATATATATATATACACACACACACACACCCACACAACATACATGCGCATGCAATAAGAATAAACTATATCTCACACACATCACACACAACATAAACGTGCATGCAACAGCAAGAGAAACGATAACTCACACACACACAACATAAATGTGTATGCAATAAGAGAAACTATAACTCACACTCACACAACATGCACGTGCATGCAACAAGAGAAACTCTCTCTCTCTCTCTCTGTCTCTCTCTCTCTCTCACACACACACACACACACACACACAATACACGGTCATGCAACAAGAGAAACCCTAACACACACACACACACAACATACATATGTATGCTACATGAGGAACTATACCTCACACACACACACACAACATTCACGTGCATGCAATAAGAGAAACTATAACTCACACATACACACACACACGAGAATACAACAAGAGAAACTATAACTCACACACAACATACACGTGCATGCAACAAGAAAAACTATACATCAGACACACACACACACAAAATACACGTTCATGCAACAAGAGAAACTATTACTCACACACACACACACACGTGCATGCAATAAGAGAAGCTATAACACACATACACGCGCACACGAGCATACAACAAGAGAAACTATAACTCACACACAACATACACGTGTATGCAACAAGAGAAACTATACATCACACACACACACACACACACACACAAAATACACGTTCATGCAACAAGAGAAACTATTACTCACACACACACACACAACATGCACGTTCGTGCAATAAGATAAACTCTGACATATACACACACACACAAAATACACGTGCATTGAACAAGAGAAACTATAACTAACTCTCTCTCTCTCTCTCTTACACACACACACTCACACAACATACACGTTCATGCAATAAAATAAACTCTAACACATATATATATATATACACGCACACACACACATACACGTGTAATCAACAAAAGACAGCCGAATAGGACCTGCTAAGTAGTATTATAGGTAGCAACTGTGTACATATGTAATTTACATCACTGTGAAGGTAACTGAAGGTGATAAGATGACGATAACGATAATGATAATGCATACAATAAAAATGATTATTTTGATATGGATCCCCATAAGTAATATTCATAACAACTATTTAAATGGCAAATAATATGTCAATAGAACAACATACAATGATATTTACAATAATAATACATAATAATGTGTCTTCTGACATTGTTACAGAGGGTATTTCACAACAACAGTTATGTTTTCAGCTAATTTGAGCATTCGGCTTTTCACAGCTGCATATGATCTTACAAATGTGTGTACTAAAATAAAGCAAATGTCAACAGGAAACAGAGTATCAATGTAGTTTATTACGTCTGTGAACGAAGTCTATCATTACAATAAATCTCTAAGCAAGTCATGGTTGAGTCTGTCAGGCGATATAAATCCTGCGTTGGAAATAAGATCAGGAGACCGCCCAATTCTTGGGTAACTTAGAAATACTAATTCTGAGGTACTGAAGAAGTGGGATCAGGGAATTCTCGACAGTCAGCCTTCCCCGTGAGTGTTAACACTTCATTGTTGACCTTCACATATTCTGCAGCCGTGCGGCGTTATGTGCCAGTGGAATACTTTTTGTTCTTCGAAATGTGGAAGAGCTCAAATATCTGCGGTTAAATTATGAAATAATAGCAGAAGCAGGCGGAAAACTCGGAAAGAACGTGAGAGGTTCTTCCGGGAACCATACGAGTTTGCACGAAGTTTGTTCGAGCAGCCGCGATCCTGCGTCCTCGAAGCCAGCAAAGAGGACCTGGAGAACCACCTCGTGACGACGTACTTCGACGCCCAACGTAACGTCCCACTCGGAGAGATTAAGGGGCTCACAAGCCCGGCAGAACCAACGGTGAAGTTCAATGCCAGATCTCCGATGTGGAGCCAGGTGGTTGCAGTGGTCCAGAAAGCGAAGTCCAAGTCAGCACCGGGGCCCAACGGGGGCACGGGTAAGGCACACGGCAGCGGAGACGTATGGAGGCGACAGAGGCCGTGGCGGGGGACGAAGCTCGCATCCCACGACCACACGTTCCCAGGGGCAGGCACAGGTGGCACGGGCTCTCACCACCGAGGGAGCTACATGAGAATGGACAAGGTAATAGCAACGGGACAGGCATAACATCGGGGATAACTAAATGACCGAAAGAACTTCTCCACGGTAGGGGACAGACTCCCGGAGTCATGACCCGACGCGCTCGCCCCCAGAGAGTGTCAAGGAATTAAAGGGCAGAAACACTCTCCGAAGGGGGACACTCTTCTGGAGATATGAGGGACCCTGCCGTGCTTCCGAGGAATGAGGCTTCACGCGAGGCGTGGGCGTGCGAAGTGCATTATGGGGGGCACGGCAGTGCTCCTGGAAACAGGATAAAAGTAAGACATAGGAGGACCTCAGTCCGGGTAAACCCCACAGTAACTGAGCCTCAAGTCGAGTCACTTGTGTAGTGCCCAAGCAGCCCTCCACAAGTCTCGCAGTGAAGTTCGAGTTCCCGTGTGCCACCAGGAAGTGGGATAACCAAACGTCTCCACGGCAGGGGTATGACGCCCGGGAGTCATGATCCGGACGGGACCGCCTCCCTAGAGAGTCAGGAGTGTAAAGGGGCCAAAACAGTTGAAGAAAGGGATACCCTTCTGAATATCAGAAGCCCTCTGCCGTGTTTGCTCCGCGTCGGAGTTCTTACTACTGTTTCAGTTTAGAGGGAGCGGCTGGCCGAGTGGTTAGGAATGCCGGGCTCTCCTTCGGGAGACCCGCGTTCAAATCCTAGGTATTGTGTGGATTTATTGTTGTTTTTTTGTCGGGGGCAAAAAGAAAATCCTAACCTGCACTAGCCAGGCGGCATTAATCCTCAGTCTCGAGGCTACACTGCAATGAATAATATAGACAGTAGATGACAGGTAAGTTTAGACTAACCATCTGGTGCAGAAAGTGAAACACAAAATTAAAACAACAAGGAAATGCGAAATACTGTAAGAGACTATCATCCATCAGTTGCCATTAACAAAGGTGTCAGAATGAAGCTGTTTGTAACAAGTACAATAGACATAAACTATTTATTTAAACACACACGCCATGGCGTACATCATATGTCAGCCAACGTATCATTTATTGTTCCGCCATAAAATAGTATGTACCTCTGCAGTATCACATGACGAGATGCAGAGACATATGCCAGGCAAGAAATCGTGCAATATTTTATTGATGGCGTGTGTGTTTAAAATAAACTGTTGAAATAAATAATGAAATCAAACCAGTACAACTTGTTACAATCAACAATTTAAGTAAGTAACAATAGTATGGCGTTCCAACATTCTGCACACATATCCTTTCTGTTGTATACAAATCAGAATATCAATGAGGAAAGTGACTGCTCCAATATTTTATCTGATGTTGGAACTGCCAGTAACAATAATGCAGGCAAGGGTTCAACAACAGTCATATATTTCTGGACCCCCACTGAGCCCGGACAGTCATGACAGCGTCTGATGACAAACATGAATTCACTGCTCGTATCTACAGAACCTACCCCCAATATATTACCGTCTCGTATGTAAGCATCTACACATCGTGTGTGGCCCGTGTTTACAACTACACAATACAGTTGAATACGAGAGTTCAATGACGGTACTATTACATGTGTATATTGTATAATACTTGCATGTACAATCATTATCCAGGTGTTCACATTCACACAAAGATAGTAACGAACGAAAACCGACCAACAGATGACCGTGACTAAAAGTATTTCTTCATTTATGTATAAGTAAGTCTGAGCCTTTGGGAGGAAAACATATACTTTTCTGAAAAATAGTTACATGTATATACTACATAGGCCAGCAATGTACTATACATATGTAACTAACATTTACACTTTATAATCAAAATGTCAATTTCTGCAAACCAACATTCCACTTTTCCAGTCATTTTATTACAATGTAGATCTCAATATTTGAAACTAAGATATCTTTGCCACTCTATAGTTTTGTGATGATTCATGTTGCCTTGACTGTTTCATTACATTGCCAGAACAAGACAGAACTCGCGCCATAGGGAGGACACAACAGGTCATCTACCCACTATGAGTACTCGTTTGCTTTTGAAGCACAGACTGTATGAAGCGCATCACTAATTCTAATTTGAAAGTCTTTCTAGTTAGCACTGTCTATGGGTGAATCTGTACCACGTCAGTAGCTGGATATACCAACAGAGCTTACAACGATCGCACCTTACCTTATCGATTATGTCGAATTTAGAAATAAACTGTATTACATCCAATAGTTATCTTTAGTAGTACCAATATCTTTCCTTTTCTCTCTTTTCACCCCCCCCCCCCCCCCCCCCCCCAAGTGTAGACGTTAATCTTCCTCAGTGTTAAAAAACTACATGTACTGGACACACCCGGTGCAGCTCTGAAGACCCACCCCTCTCATGTCAGAAAAGCTGGTTTATATTAAGTGTGTTTTAAAGTCGTGAATTGTGCAGTGTTATTATGCTCTGTAATACTGATAATGAATGATCTAACATGGTGAAATGGGTGTCTGGTGGTCTCGCGGCAATTGGGATGAATTATCAAAATATGAAATGAATAAAAGAAAATGTTAAAACTTGAACATCAGATCTGAAGTCTCAAAACATGTTTTATTAAAGGACATCGTTTAAAACTAAAGATACCGACACAGACAAGCACGATTTGTCATGTCTGTGGAGTGCTGCATGTTGTGGTGGATGCGACACGTTGGCAAGTGGAGATTTCACGATGAGGTGAAAGATGCAAAGAATGTATATGTCATGGTTCATACAGTTCTAAACTCTTGCGAGAATAAATGCATGGGGACATTACAGCGGGGATAATGTTTATAGCACACACCACTAAAACTCTTGCATTTATGGATGCATTACAGGGGGATAATGTTTATAGCATACACCACTAAAACTCTTGCATTTATGGAGACATTACAGCGGGGATAATGTTTATAGCATACACCACTAAAACTCTTGCATTTATGGAGGCATTACAGCGGGGATAATGTTTATAGCACACACCACTAAAACTCTTGCATTTATGGAGACATTACAGCGGGGATAATGTTTATAGCACACACCACTAAAACTCTTGCATTTATGGAGACACTGCAGCTGCAATAATGTTTCTAGAACATACGACAGCAGGACGGGAGTGGGGAGATGCCCCCCCCCCCCCCCCCCCACTCTCATATATTCTTATGTATCGTCTTCACAATAAAAGGAACCCACAGTGGACTTGCTAGTCCAGTCAGGCTTTGAAACTGTCCAGTGTTCCGGCTTTTCAGGGTTACCCTGGCTAACTTCCATGGCTACCATAGCGATCACCTGACATAAAGTCACGCCATACTTCTCCCCTCCTAACAATCATCTAATTCATTGCCCTCAAATGAGGGCAATAGTTGAGGTCACAAAAATAGGTTTAATGAACACGTTGAAATCTGATAAGAAAGTAGAAGCAGCTTTACGCACAGAATACATAGAAAGACAGAATCAAGTGATTTGGACATCATGTTCCCACATTTGCCAGCTTCACAAGTGTATTACAACCCACATGAGGGTAGCGGAAGGAAGAGGAAGACAGAGGAAGAGATGGATTTGAAAACCTTGTTAAAACTCTTTAAAAGCATGGCCTCATTAACAATACACCGCCATGTGGGAAACGACAAAATAATCATGGGGGATAAGGTTTTTGATATTTGTTTTTTTTTAAATTTTTAAAGAGACCAATTGTATTTATTTACATAACAAAATTTATCCAAATTGACATACACAGGGAATACAGGCACGGAAAAATGAGAAACAGGAAGGAAACTGAAAGGGCAACGGTGCCTAGACGGGAGTAATTGAGAGAAATTAAATTGAGAGAAATTACCAGAGAGAAGTAATGGGACACCGTTGGACATTCTGAGTCATCATGGCATATCATGGGACATCCTGGGTTATCATGGGACCTCAATTTCTATCCACGAGTATGTGGGAAACCAGATATGGCGCAGTGACTAGCACACCTACCTGATTACAATAAAGAAACTTGGCAATCATGAAGGGCACCTTGCTGTGCTTAACACCTCTCGGCAGAACACATCTTACAAGATCTTGTTCACTGGGCAGTTGGCTGCCCACAGAACTTGCTAAAGGAAGCTAGCTACAGAACTTTCAGTTTCGATGCACAGAATCGGTGTAGGAATCATAGTAGAGCAGATATACACTTCTTGCAGTAGGTACAGTAATGCAGCTACAGAAGACTAGCCACAGAACTGTTGAGCTGGGTTGGCCAGTAATGTAGCTATAGAAGGCTAGCCATAAAGCTGTTATGCTGGGTTGGCCAGTAATGTAGCTATAGAAGGCTAGCCATACAACTTGTATGCTGGGTTGACCAGCAATGCAGCTATAGCAGGCTAGCCACAGTACTGTCATGCTGAGCATATATATATATATATATATATATATATATATATATATATATATATATATATATATATATATATATAACTTAAGGAAAAACAGTACGCTAAATATAAGGGGCGTTGATTTGAAATCCGTTCGTGCCGCACAGCGCGTAATTGCATACGTTGAACATGATCATGTCATAGTCATGTGATAAGTACTGACCACTGAATAAAAGAGCACGTGCTTATCGTCCCATGATGCATAAGTTCTGTTTCTGATCGTTGAGACAATGGCCGGGTTGATGCAAAATCCGTCCAATGAAGCTCAAAGAGTGGTGATTCAGTTTCTTTCATTTGAAGGATGTCGACCAGTGGATATTCATCGAAGAATGCAGGCAGCGTACGGTAACAAATGTGTGTCGAAGACAACAGTGGGCACGAATGTTTCGGAAAGGACGTCAGTTCACGACAGATTTTCGACGGCCGGTTCAAGCGCATATTGTTGCAACAGAAAAAAAACCATCGCCAAAATTGATGCAGCAGTACAGATGAACCGTTGTCGAAGCATACGTTCGCTAGCGAACGAATTTAATGTGCCAATTTGGGACAATTATAAAAGGTCGTTCGTAAAAAAACTGCAACATCGGAAGGTGTGTTCACAGTGGGTACTACGGATGTTGATCGACCACCAAAAAGAGGAACGCGGTGTTTGAACCACTAGCTGCGTTACAGAGTTGAGGGTGATGCATTTCTCTTGTGCACAGTGGCAGGCGATGAATCATG
Organism: Cepaea nemoralis; assembly: GCA_014155875.1. Classification (NCBI taxonomy): domain Eukaryota; kingdom Metazoa; phylum Mollusca; class Gastropoda; order Stylommatophora; family Helicidae; genus Cepaea; species Cepaea nemoralis. The sequence continues at coordinate 314,362 of JACEFZ010003626.1, read as the reverse complement.
GTGTCTCCACTTTGAGCCGAGCAGCAAAAGAGAGAGCATGCAATGGAAGCATGCTGGATCACCAAAAGGCAAACAATTCAAGTTAAAAGTTTTCGCTGGTAAGGTTATGCTGAGCGCATTTTTTGACCATGAAGGGCTATTGTTGGCCGACTTTAAAGAACTTGGTGTCAACATCAATTCTACCCACTACTTTCAAACACTAGACAAGCTGCAAAAAGCCATCAAGAATAAACCACCCGGCATGCTTTCTCGCAGTGTGACTTTGTTGCATGATAATGCTCGTAAGCATGTCGCAAAGATTGTTCAGGAAGCATTAGCAAGGAAGAAGTGGGAAATTCTTTAACATCCAGCCTATAGTCCTGATTTGTCACCATGTGATTTTCATTTAATCGGACCTCTAAAAAAGCTCTCAAGGAGCAACGATTTTACACAGATGCAGACGTAATGAACGCTGTAAACACCTGGTTCAGTCAGCAACCACAATCTTTTTTTTTTTTTGAGGACGGCCTTCGCCGCCTACCTAAACAATGGGATGCTTGCCTGAATCCCTACGGCGACTTCTTCTGACCAACCCATGGTGCATAATGCATTCAAAATGAATGCTTTGTTTAATTCGACCACACCTGTTAATGTTTCTTGCATTCTTTCGTAATAAAGCCATTTGAACGGGTTTCAAACGAACGTCCCTAATAGAGACGCATGGTACGACGAGAGCACAAATCCCAAGTAAATTGAAAACATAATCTGAATGCATGAATCCCTGTCGCTAATTGTAAAGTAATCCACTAGGACATTGAGAGTAATGTTTCAAGGTGCTAGGGTTAAGCATTGGCGTGCTTTATTAACACAATTCAAGTGCAGGCTCTCTTGTCTACTAGTGTGAATTCAGGCGTGTGTAGAAATGACCAGTATGTATACAAACTACAAAGTAAAGCATCCTTGAGACTATTGAATATATGGTGCTATCTCCAAAATTGTTTAGACAATTCTTCTTCTTCTTCCTCCTCTTCTTCTTCTTCTGCGTTCATCTGGTGTTTTTTTTTTTTTTCCAGACGTGATTGCGTTGTGCCTATTTACAGCAGAGCTGCGTTCTTGCAGCGTTAGGCCGAAACATTCGACTTCTGAGGGCATTTGTTGACCGGGTTAACCTTCCCGGGGGTTTAGACAATTCGACACTCAATGAATGATCCGGTCACTATCAAGCTGATCGCCTTTACTACCCAATCCATTTCCTGGTATCACTTTTAGGATGTCAACCTATGAGCTCAGATCAATGTTGTAAAATAAAGTCCCGCTGTGATGGGAATTCGAACTCTCGAACACCGCAGGCAAGCAAGCGTGCTAACCACTAATCTCCAATAAGTATATATCTGCACTACTGTTCCCCAATAAGTATATATCTGCACTACTGTTCCCCAATAAGTATATATCTGCACTACTGTTCCCCAATAAGTATATATCTGCACTATTGTTCCCCAATAAGTATATATCTGCACTACTGTTCCCCAATAAGTATGTATATGCACTACTGTTCCCCAATAAGTATATATCTGCACTACTGTTCCCCAATAAGTATATATCTGCACTACTGTTCCCCAATAAGTATATATCTGCACTACTGTTCCCCAATAAGTATATATATGCACTACTGTTCCCCAATAAGTATATATCTGCACTACTGTTCCAAAATAAGTATATATCTGCACTATTGTTCCCCAATAAGTATATATCTGCACTACTGTTCCCCAATAAGTATGTATATACACTACTGTTCCCCAATAAGTATATATCTGCACTACTGTTCCCCAATAAGTATATATCTGCACTACTGTTCCCCAATAAGTATATATCTGCACTACTGTTCCCCAATAAGTATATATCTGCACTATTGTTCCCCAATAAGTATATATCTGCACTACTGTTCCCCAATAAGTATGTATATGCACTACTGTTCCCCAATAAGTATATATCTGCACTACTGTTCCCCAATAAGTATATATCTGCACTACTGTTCCCCAATAAGTATATATCTGCACTACTGTTCCCCAATAAGTATATATATGCACTACTGTTCCCCAATAAGTATATATCTGCACTACTGTTCCAAAATAAGTATATATCTGCACTATTGTTCCCCAATAAGTATATATCTGCACTACTGTTCCCCAATAAGTATGTATATACACTACTGTTCCCCAATAAGTATATATCTGCACTACTGTTCCCCAATAAGTATATATCTGCACTACTGTTCCCCAATAAGTATATATCTGCACTACTGTTCCCCAATAAGTATGTATATGCACTACTGTTCCCCAATAAGTATATATCTGCACTACTGTTCCCCAATAAGTATATATCTGCACTACTGTTCCCCAATAAGTATATATCTGCACTACTGTTCCCCAATAAGTATATATCTGCAGTACTGTTACCCAATAAGTATATATCTGCACTACTGTTCCCCAATAAGTATATCTCTGCACTACTGTTCCCCAATAAGTATATCTCTGCATTACTGTTACCCAATAAGTATATATCTGCACTACTGTTCCCCAATAAGTATATATCTGCACTACTGTTCCCCAATAAGTATGTATATGCACTACTGTTCCCCAATAAGTATATATCTGCACTACTGTTCCCCAATAAGAATATATCTGCACTACTGTTCCCCAAAAAGTATATCTCTGCACTACTGTTCCCCAATAAGTATATCTCTGCATTACTGTTCCCCTATAAGTATATATCTGCATTACTGTTCCCCAATAAGTATATCTCTGCACTACTGTTCCCCAATAAGTATATATCTGCACTACTGTTCCCCAATAAGTATATATCTGCACTACTGTTCCCCAATAAGTATGTATATGCACTACTGTTCCCCAATAAGTATATATCTGCACTACTGTTCCCCAATAAGTATATATCTGCACTACTGTTCCCCAATAAGTATGTATATGCACTACTGTTCCCCAATAAGTATATCTCTGCATTACTGTTACCCAATAAGAATATATCTGCACTACTGTTCCCCAATAAGTATATATCTGCACTACTGTTCCCCAATAAGTATGTATATGCACTACTGTTCCCCAATAAGTATATATCTGCACTACTGTTCCCCAATAAGTATGTATATGCACTACTGTTCCCCAATAAGTATATATCTGCACTACTGTTCCCCAATAAGAATATATCTGCACTACTGTTCCCCAAAAAGTATATCTCTGCACTACTGTTCCCCAATAAGTATATCTCTGCATTACTGTTCCCCTATAAGTATATATCTGCATTACTGTTCCCCAATAAGTATATATCTGCACTACTGTTCCCCAATAAGTATATATCTGCACTACTGTTCCCCAATAAGTATATATCTGCACTACTGTTCCCCAATAAGTATGTATCTGCACTACTGTTACCCAATAAGTATATATCTGCACTACTGTTACCCGATAAGTATATATCTGCACTACTGTTCCCCGATAAGTATATATCTGCACTACTGTTCCCCAATAAGTATATATCTGCACTACTGTTACCCGATAAGTATATATCTGCACTACTGTTACCCGATAAGTATATATCTGCACTACTGTTACCCGATAAGTATATATCTGCACTACTGTTACCCAATAAGTATATATCTGCACTACTATTCCCCAATAAGTATATATCTGCACTACTGTTCCCCAATAAGTATATATCTGCACTACTGTTACCCGATAAGTATATATCTGCACTACTGTTCCCCAATAAGTATATATCTGCACTACTGTTACCCAATAAGTATATATCTGCACTACTGTTCCCCAATAAGTATATATCTGCACTACTGTTCCCCAATAAGTATATATCTGCACTACTGTTACCCGATAAGTATATATCTGCACTACTGTTCCCCAATAAGTATATATCTGTACTACTGTTACCCAATAAGTATATATCTGCACTACTGTTACCCAATAAGTATATATCTGTACTACTGTTCCCCAATAAGTATATATCTGCACTACTGTTCCCCAATAAGTATATATCTGTACTACTGTTCCCCAATAAGTATATATCTGCACTACTGTTACCCAATAAGTATATATCTGCACTACTGTTACCCAATAAGTATATATCTGCACTACTGTTCCCCAATAAGTATATATCTGTACTACTGTTCCCCAATAAGTATATATCTGCACTACTGTTCCCCAATAAGTATATATCTGCACTACTGTTCCCCAATAAGTATATCTCTGCACTACTCTTCCCCAATAAGTATATATCTGCACTACTGTTACCCAATAAGTATATATCTGCACTACTGTTCCCCAATAAGTATATCTCTGCACTACTGTTCCCAAAAAAGTATATCTCTGCACTATTGTTCCCCAATAAGTATACATCTGTACTACTGTTCCCCAATAAGTATATATCTGTACTACTGTTCCCCAATAAGTATATTCCTGGACACTTTTCCCCAGTAAGTATACATCTGCACTACTATTCCCCAATAAGTGTTTATCTGCCCTACCGTTCCCCAACAAGATATGACTGAGCTACCGTATAACAGTAGACGGTACTACCTGCTTTCTGTTAGCGCCGAACGTTGGGTGGCGCTTACCAAACCCGACACCCCACATTGTGCCAACGACTTCGGGCGGAAGAGCGCAATTGGGAGGGTACAAGCCTGACCCTGGTGCGAGGAATTTGCAACCTAAAGACAAAATGTCATGGCAGGGCAGACCAGGCCCTAAGCCTTGGTTGGCGGCTAGTCTAGGATCGAAGCTCCGACAGGCGGACAGTTAGAGCATTGCTTTTCTGATCCGGCAGCTTCTGCAGCTTGTCTTGTTCCAGATGTAGGGGTGTTACCTTTCCTCTGGAGTGAACTAGGCAGGCCGAGAGAGGGATCATGCTGCATGGGCAACACATGATCTCTATATTTTAGCCAAGGCTTTGTGCTATGGAGAGGGAATAACTCCATCCCTGATCTTAACTGGTCTCGGAATCAAAGCGAGAGGCAACTGTTACAGGTTATAAGTCCCTGTCAATTGGCGTAGACATGGGGCGCCACGCGTTGCCTCTGACGGTGGGAGATACCTACAGGTGTCACTGATTCACTGATCAGCTACCGCCCGCCGCAAGCTGGGCAGTCCCCGGCCAATTGGGTGCTGATCCGCCACAGCCTGCCTGCTTCAATGGGTGCTTGGGGCTATGACAAAATCTGGATCGCAGGCTGTAAAACCAATGCACCAGGTACAAATAAAAAGACAAATAGAAATCTCAAGCTATGGCTTCCAACCTGGAACGTGAGAACCATGTGTCCAGGATTTTCCACTGACTTGACCAATATTGACGATGTGAGAATAACGGCTGTGATTGTAGCCGAACTCAATCGTCGTAACATTGATATTGCTGGCCTGCAGGAGACTCGCCACGCTGCGAAAGTGTCACTCAGGGAAAACAATTACACCTTTTTTTTTTGGAAGGGTAGAGGGCAGGCAGAAAAAAAAACAAGACGGTGTGGGTTTTGCAGTGAAGAATTCGCTACTGGGAATGATTGAAATTCCAGCAGAAGGAAATGAAAGACTATTATCCCTGCGCTTGGCAACCACTTGTGGTTTTGCCACCATTATTACTGCATATGCACCGACACTCGATTCCTCTGATGATGTGAAGGATTCGTTCTATGAGGAGATAGATTCCGTGATCAAGGCAGTTCCACAATCTGACTACATTTATATGCTCGGTGATTTCAATGCTCGTGTGGGCAAGGACTCGAGTTCATGGCCAGTGTGCCTTGGAAAATACAACATCGGTCGCATGAATGAAAATGGGCAAAGGCTGCTGAGCATTGCACCAGTAATGACCAATGTATTACAAACTCCTTTTTTAAAACAGAAGAGATGCATAAGGTCACATGGAAACATCCAAGATCCGGTCATTGACATCAGCTGGACTTCATCATCACACGGAGACAACATCTGAACCATATATCATTGACTCGAAGTTACCACAGTGCTGACTGTGATACGGATCATTCTTTGGTTGTTGCAAGGGTTAGACTGAGACCAAAGAGAATCTACACAGCTAAACCCAAATCTAGCCCCAGGATTAATATTATTAACACTCACGATCCTGAAAAGTGCTTTCAGTTTCAACAGCAACTTGAAGACGCTTTCACTGATAAACCAGAAAATTGTACAGTAAATGAAAAGTGGGGTCAACTTAAGGAAACTCTTTATAAAACTGCCGTAGGGGTTTACGGCACTGTGGATCATAAGAGGCAGGACTGGTTTGCGGCAAACAGCGAGATTCTGCAGCCCTTGATTGATAAGAAGAAGATAGCTCTCTTAAGAAACAAGGAAAGACCAACGCGTAACACTCTGAGTGAGCTAAGGCAAGCTAGGAAGGATGTGCAAAAGGCTGCCAGGCAGTGTGCAAATGATTATTGGATCAAGTTATGTGAGTCCATTCAAATCGCAAGTGATAAGGGAAACATAAGAAGCATGTATGAAGGAATAAAGAAAGCCTGTGGTCCAGTGATCAAAAGAAGTGCACCATTGAAAACCTTGACTGGAGAAATCATCACTGATAAGAAACAGCAGATGGACAGATGGGTAGAGCACTATTTGGAGCTTTACTCAAGTGAGACCAAACTAGCGGATGATGCCCTCAACGCCATAGAGGCTCTACCAACTCTTGACCACCTGGGCACACTTCCCACCATAACAGAAGTTAAGTGTGCTATAAGTGAACTTGCATCTGGCAAGGCTCCAGGTAAGGATGGGATTCCAATAGAGGTTATCAGGAGTGGGCAAGACACACTCACTGTACAGATCCACCTGCTAATAGAGCTATGCTAGCGAGAAGGACAAGTCCCACGGGATTTCAAAGATTCAAGCATCATAACTGTACAAGAACAAGGGCGATCGGAGCGACTGCAACAACTATAGGGGTATCTCACTTCTGTGTATTGTTGGAAAAGTATTTGCCAGAATTGTTCTGCGCAGACTTCAAGTCCTAGGAGATGAAGTCCACCCCGAATCATAGTGTGGCTTTCGACAGAACCGGTCTACCATTGATATGATATTCTAATTGCGACAAATGCAAGAAAAATGCCGTGAACAGAATCAACCACTGTTTAATGCCTTCATCGACCTCACAAAGGCATTTGATTTGGTCAGTCGTGAGGATCTGTTCAAGGCACTAAAGAAGATTGGCTGCCCACAACTCTTCTGTCCATTGTGGAATCGTTCCACACAGACATGAAGGGTATAATTAAGTTTGATTGTGCAACTTCTGAAGAGTTTGAAATCAAGAGTCGAGTTAAGCAAGGTTATGTACTAGCTCCCACCCTCTTTGGAATATACTTTTCACTTCTACTGAAATATGCCTTTCGTGATCAGGATGGTGGTATATACATTCACTCACGCTCAGATGGCGGCCTCTACAATGCTCAGAGATTGAAGGCCAAGACCAAAATTAGGAGGGTACTGATCAGAGAGTTGCTTTTTGAGGATTACGACCCACTCTGAGGAAGAATTGCAATGTCTACTATCTGCATTCTCCTATGCTTGTTCTGAATTTGGTTTAACAATTAGCAAAAAGAAGACACAGATTATGTCACAAGGTGCACATGGGGTACCATCAATCTTTATTGAAGACGCCGAACTAGAGATGGTAGACCATTTTACATATCTAGGATCAGAGGTAAATAGCAAATTATCCCTAGATCAGGAAACCAACATCCGGATTGGTAAGGCAGCAACAACAATGAACAGGTTAAGAAAACGAGTCTGAGAGAACAGGAAGCTTACTGCCAAAACAAAAGTCCTTGTCTATCAAGCCTGTGTTCTTAATACTCTTCTTTATGGCAGTGAAACCTGAACAACTTACTCACACCAAGAGAAACGTTTAAACAGCTTTCATATGCGGTGTCTGCGAAGAATTCTTGGTTAGTTAGTTTGTTAGTTTAGTCGTTGGATCAACATCACGGCACACGGTTTAACCCATAAGTGCTCCGTTTTCCTCCTAACTCAAACCTGAGTCTGGAGAAACATAGCTCAATGCACGAACTCCGTTGCATCGGCGAGGATCCTGAAATACTTTTTAATTGGAAATTTTGCCCGGGCAGCGCCGTTAGGCTACTCTTTTTCGATTTCCAACTGCCAAGGGATGTTTTACGTGTGCAACAATACACACGGGCGTCCGATCTCACTACCCAGAGAACAGGGAAAATTTTATTACTGGAAGTCCAGGTGGATTTTTTAAATAAATCCCGGTCCTCACCGGGGCCTGAACCCGGGACCTCCAGCACTCGAGGCGGACACCATACCTCGAGACCACTCAGCCCCCCAAGAATTCTTGGTATTAAGTGGCAAGACAAAATCACAAATACTGAAGTATTGGAAAGATCAGGTTGTGTGACGGTTTATTCTATGCTCAGTCTTCGTAGACTTAGATGGATAGGACATCTTAGGAGGATGGATGATGGTAGAATACCAAAGGACATCTTTTTTCGTGAATTACAGATGGGTAAGAGATCTCAGGGTCGGCCTCTACTACGATACAAAGATGTGTGTAAGCGGGACATGACTGATACAGGCATTGATAATGTACATTGGGAGCAAGTCGCCGCTGAACGTGTTGCATGGAGGGCAAACATCAGAAATGGAATAAAGACAAAGGAAAAAATTATTGCAGATAAGTCACACACAGAGCGTCTGAGACGTAAGATGGTGCATGATGGTGGAAATGACCACGTGTTCACATGCACCCACTGTGAACGGACATTTACAGCGCGAATTGGCCTTATCAGTCACATTCGCTACCGCCATGGGTAAAAGTTATTATGCCTTTTTAAAGCATAAACTATCGTCCGTCAAGACGCCAATGTTCCCCAATAAGTATATATCTGCACTACTGTTCCCCAATGAGTATATATCTGCACTACTGCTTTCCCACTAAGTATATATTTGCACTACTGTTCCCTAATAAGTATACATCTACACTACTGTTCCCCAATAAATCTATATCTTCACTACTGTTCGCCAATGGGTATTTCTCCTCCCTACTGTGTTTCCCAATAAGTCTATATCCTTGTATTCATAGAAGTAGATAGTTTCATAATGTATCTATGGGTGTAGACATTCGCGGATAAGAAAACGAATGTAGCCATGGAAACATAGCGATGGGTTGCGAGTGTATGTGTGTATCGTGTGTAATTGGCAATTGCCGTTATATACAGAGACAAGTATGTAAAGAACCACTGCAGTGAGATACTAACGTCCCCTCTGAAATGTCTCCACCTTGCCGTGGTAGAGGGGCTTGCGTGTCCCAGTGACCCCAAGAGCTTTGTGGAAGGAAGCACAAGTACATGTCAGACAGGCCTTGGGACAGAGACCAGACTAAGAGAGATACAGCCTGCTGCTCTGCAGGTGTACTGAGAATAGCAGTCAAAAGTTCAAACCAGGCGCATGATGCCACTAAAACTTGGTCCGGACACACACTCTAAGGCTCTCAGCTGAGGGATATGGCTGAATGCCTCTAAGCCATTAACCCTCGGATGTGAAAGCCGGACCTACACTCGCCTACCTCAAAATGGAGGTGAGATGCTGAGCACGCTACATGCTTAGTCCAGATACCGGATACCTGATCGAAGGCTCTCAGCTGGGGGATATGTGGGATCCCTGGATAAGAGGGCGTGGCCGTTACTCGCTCACTGGTGCATGGAGGTAAGGTGCTGAGCCGGCAGCACATGTAGCCTACCTCGTGAGAAGTTACTAAGGTGGAAATGCGCCCCAGTCGCACGCGATGGTTACGATGAAAGTCTGCATCTATACTCATAGAGTGAGCATAGTCAAAGGTGGAGCCTCTCGTTGACACAAAATGGAACGCTTGGCTACCGAATCCATTACGTGGAAGTCCGAAGCGAAAGCGTTGTGAGTGGATGTCGTCCGCAGAATGTTCGTCCTTGGTTGTGTGGGGAGCGACCAGTGGCAAACGAAATGCCCAATACATGGAAGTGAGGAATTAAAGCAGTCATGAGAAGGATGTGGCGATTCCTCGGGTGAGCCCAGTCTCAGAGCACTATGTGCCGGCTCTGCAATTATGGAAGCCTCCTTGGATAGTGGGGAATGCCCATGGTCTGCCCCTGCCTTCCTGTGAGGGTTGACCATGATGTCTTTGACCGTTCTACCTTGACCAGCTGAGATGTGGGCGACACTGCAACAGTAAGAGTCTAACGTCTCTCGAAACCTCGGGAAGGCGAACCCTTAAAAAAGCCCGCTGAAGCCGGATGTGCTGGCCTAAGGGCTTAAATAAATCAGGCACAACGCAAAAACGTCCGAATGAAATGTCCCTCGTGCTCGGAACAGCTCTGACTAACTAGTCTTCCGGATGTCCTTCGCGTCCGGAACAGCTCTGACTAGCTAGTTTTCCGAATGTTCGACGTGCCCGGAACAGCTCTAACTATTTTGTTTTCCAGGCACAGGGACTAACACATGTTCGAATCGAAAGCTCGCTGAGTGGATACCGTCTGCAGTCCGACCGTTCCTTGTTTATGCTGGGAGCAGCCCGTAGCGAACGAAAGGCCCAATACATTGAAGTGAGGAATTAAAGCAGCCGTGAGCAGGATGTGGCGATTCGGTGAGCCCAGCACCAGAAGCTATGTGTCGGCTCTGCAACTATGGAAATCTCCTTGGATGGCGGATAATGCCCACGGACTGTCCCTGCCTTCCCTTGAGGGCTGATCGTGAAGTATTCGACCGTTTCAACTTGACCAGCTAGGATGTGGTACGGTACCACACAAGTTAGAGTCCCCCAGGAATGGTAACCTGGTCAAAAATGCACGCAAAAGTTGGATGTGTTGGCCTAAGGGTCTAGGCCAAGAGTGCATAACAATACATCGCAATTGCATCTGGAACACACACAAAAACACTCCGGATGAACGCAGAAGAAGAAGACACTAACGTGGATAAAGTATTTTTCAATACATCTTTTGAGCATGTGACTTCAACACTTGTTAATGGCAATATATAGCAATGGACGTTATGGGATTGGTAGTTTGAGTTATTTTCTCAAGAAAAGTTATAGTAAACTTTTTGAATTATATAGCAGGATGTTTACTTTCATGGTTTTAGCCACTTGGTGCATTACCGTAATCTGTGCTAGCTATTACTTGTACCTCTGCTGCCCAAAACAACGTACTTTCAACCATTTTATGGCAATTGTTTATATTGTAAATTCAACTCAACTTAGACTCCTGGAGAAATATACCAACCTAGGGATAATCCCAGCCTGTACATATGTCCGAATCCATGGGAATGTCGATATACGAAGCCCATAACCGGGCACTCTCACGAAGTTTATACTTCACCTCGACACCGCAAGGTACAAGAGGAACACGATGAGATGAGTACATATGTCCTGTACTTTGTTGTTACCTGTTAACAGGGGACAAGATTGGACCAATTCCTCCGTGCATTCAGGCCTACACGATGTAATGTCCCTATTACATAACAAACCTATAGCTGTTCCTGCTTCGTGACGTGCTGTGTTTAACATGCTGGCCTGACCGCAGGCGCCAAGTCCCAATACTGGTCTCGCTAACAGGCCTGACCACAGGCGCCAAGTCCCAGTACTGGTCTCGCTAACAGGCCTGACCACAGGCGCCAAGTCCCAGTACTGGTCTCGCTAACAGGCCTGACCGCAGGCGCCAAGTCCCAGTACTGGTCTCGCTAACAGGCCTGACCACAGGCGCCAAGTCCCAGTACTGGTCTCGCTAACAGGCCTGACCGCAGGCGCCAAGTCCCAGTACTGGTCTCGCTAACAGGCCTGACCGCAGGCGCCAAGTCCCAGTACTGGTCTCGCACATTCCGCTGGTTTCTACCTTGGAGAGGGGAAGAAGATTTCTGCCACACTATTCCCGTGAAGGCGACACTTTGGGAGCAAGTCGGGAGTAATGCCTCCACACCAACCTCATTCTGATAAATGCAAACCCTTGTCTGGACTCAGGCCTTCAAGGAATATAATTTGGGCTAAACTCACATTTTTTCAAAGGATTCACAACCAAACAATCACCCACCCAGTCTTACCCAGGTAAAAACCACCCATCCAGTCTTACCCATGTAAAATCCACCCACCCAGTCTTACCCATCTAACAACTCAGCAATTAAAAAACAAAACAAAGTGTGAAGTAATTCACTAACGGACACATGTCAACAACTGTGCAGAAACTATGCAGGGTTAAGAATTCTGAATTTATTCTAAGAACCCGTCAATATCCATATCAGTTTACATATTGATGAAATCCAGGGGAAGGTGGCCTATATTACAAGAAATAAATGAAAACCGTACATTGAATGAAGAAATTGGGTGTGGATAGTCGAGAATGTTTGGGCACATTATGAGAATAAATCTAGTGACAACTGGCATGATTGCTAGGGAAAACATTATGAGAATAAATCTAGTGACAACTGGCATGATTGTTAGGGAAAGAGCACAGGGAAAGTCGAGAAATACATATCTGGGTGGCTTAGCCACATGGCATAATCCAGACAATAACAATGATCCATGACTCTAGTGGTCGTATGAGATGGCCAACTATGGCGGCCCAAGGTTATCAGCATGGCACTTGATGTTATTACACCAATGTGTCCTGTTAAGCGTTACTAAAACGTCCAGTCTCATAAACCGAAATGACAACGTAAATGCAACGAAAATGAGTATTTTACCTCAGCAGCAGTAACTCTCAGACACGAAATTGCAGTTTAGTCATTGAAAGTATATTATATGTTCACTACAGTTCATATAATTGTCTAAAGAGAGGCCAGATTTGCTACACACACACAAATACAAATATTATATATATGAATACACGTTGAAAATACATGGCATCTTTAAATGCAGATCCAAGAAATATGGCATTTCCTTATTTCCATCAAAGTTCACGTTAAATACATCCACACGCTGGCCCCTGCAAGCACGCACACTAGGAATGGTTCGCAGGCACAACAAGAACACACCATGTTGTTTGAAATATGTTTATATACAAATGTTTACGAGAACCAAGCGATGACTGGGAATCTACAACCATGGCCAGGCTGCGAGAACAGCAAGTTAAAAGAGGTGTGGCCAAACAAGACCACTACGCAGGAAGCCAAAGAAGAGTAGTAATAAACCAACTCAGAACTGTGAGCCACTACACGCTGCAGGATTTGCTGAGGAGGGGATCCGAGCACTTATGGACTGAATGATTTGATGTGCAATGAGAATGATCTGTCGACTAACTAACTAACCAACACTGGTCACCTGCCCTGGTTCCCTAATGCTTGGATGAAAATGAGCTATGTAAGCCACACAGCTTAACAATAACTGCACGATGTCTGTAAATATGTTGATCTTATAACAATAAATAATAACTTGATGAAATAGTAGACCACATGAAGCTACTGAAACCTTCTCTTCTTCTGTGTCCACCTTTACACGTCAATATGAATGAATGCAAAGAGCGCAGCAGTCACCTAAAGCTTGTTGACATCTCGTCTGTTCTCACATGGAGCGTATGTAGGCCAACGTATTTTTGTCTATTCTGCACATGTTGGATACTCCTGCAACAAATGTTTAGCGCTCATTGTACCAGTTATACACCTACTGATACAACATGTTTCAACTTCTATAGCAAATACACGTCCTTGACAGTATTGGAGAGTGCCAGAAATGATATCGTGGTCACAGATTGGTGAAGGCAAACTTCCAGATCTCACTTCTTGGTGACAGATTACGGGCACCATAAAAGAGATTCGAGGTTCAGAAGTTCCAGTATTCACCAGAGTAAAGTGGGCAACTTGGCAACAGACCGAGAAAAGAACTCACTAATCCTGAAAAGGGGTACTGATGTCAAAGACGAAGGTCACAAACCATCCATATGGAAGGAAACGGGAAACCATCACAATATCTTATCAAGAACAAATGTATGGGCAGGTCTCACTGGAAAGGAGGAGTGAGATTTTCTGACATGTCATGCCATGTTCAGAAACTATCCACCAGTCTTAACGTTACATAATTGACATGAAATGACACAAGACACATACGTATGTGTTTTATTTCGTTCATATACCGATGTCATGCAGTGTTGCTGACTTCAACTGCTATGTTTAATTCATGAACTGATATAATACAATGTGAATGCGAATGTAGCTTTCTTATATAGTGTTGTGTAACTTTATAACCCACACTCACAACTGTACAGAAATGGTCTGAAGACAGTAACACCACTGACTGACAGAACAGCTAGTCAGCGCCACCTAGCCATGAACCACACAATGCATGTACACAGCTAGCCAACCTCATAGAAGACACGTACACATTGCCTATACACAGCAAGCCAGCCTCATGGAAAACAAGTACACATTACCAGTCAGTCTCGCAAAGAACATGTGTGCATCGATAGTAGTCTTGTAAAACATATTTACAGCAAAAGTAAGTCTTGCGAACTTGCAAATAGCATGCGTGAACTGACTGTCGACTGCAGAGCTACGAGCCAAGCAATAGCATTACGCAACTAGTTAATCTGGCGGTTCATCCACTGTCTTAATGCCATAAGCTACACAAATTTGTATATAACGTCATGAACCACAAAAAGCTTTAACCCAACTAGTGAACCTCACAGAGCCATGAACTATCCAATATATGAATACATCTAGACATCTTTACAGAGTCATTAACAACCCAATACGTGTATACAACTAGACAGAATTACAGAGCCATGAACCACCCAGTACTTGTATACAGCTAGACAGACTTACATACTCATGAAGCCTAACAGAGCTATGAACTACTCAATACCTCTATACAGTGCGTCTCGCAGAGCCAAGAACCACTCAATACTTGTATACAGCTAGAATGTCCTAGAACCATGAACTATCTACTTTCAGACAGACAGCCTCACCAAGCCATGAATCGCTTAATACTTATATATCGCTAGACAGCCTCAAACCACTCAATACAGCACATAAATAGCCAGCCTTACCTGGATGAATGTACCATGCAATGCCTGTACAGTCACTCAGCCTCGTGGAGTCGAACTATACACTACCCGCACATTGCTTGCCAATCTCACAGAACTGTGACCCACACAATATTTGTATTTAGGTCGAGTAATTGTACAAATAAAACTAGTAAATATGTATATATTAACAATAACTCATGTTTGGAGATACATACGAGAAAACAACAACAAATCACACGAGTAGATAGATGTATGTAAGAATAATACACTTCATCTATACACAACCTATACTCTCTGTTCATTAATGGCAGTAGCAATTGTTCCAAATGCGAACATATAATTTCTTAATAGAGGTAACAATTCACAGCAGAACACTGAAATGTGTTCACACTGACATCTGTTCTGTTATTGTCATTTACAGATAAGATGCACCCGCAAATGTTCCTATACAGAGGAGGTGCATGCACAGTTGTTCGTATACACAATTTAGCAATACAGAACAGCGTGACTTTCACGGCAACAAAATAGCAGGCGGGTTGTCATTTGGTCTACCTCAACTGACGATGAGTCTGAACTTTAAAGACACGGGCATGCTGACAGATTAGCAGTTGTAGCACCTGTTGGTGGTTGTAGCATCTGTGGCTGGACTGTCTTTCACTGTGACAACATCAACTGATGCTCACGTCATGCCGGCCTGTACCTGGTTACTGTGTGCTCAAAATGCAGATCGTGGAACTCTAGCCGGGCTGACATACTCACACTCACCACCATTTATTTATCTAGTCGTCACAATACACGGTTGCAGATCTGTTTACTGGACACGTTTGAGCTTGTGAATGAATGTTTATATGGAGGAATGTAAAACTGCCAAATTCCTTCAGAATTAACTCTTCATTTCAATCTCTATTTCTGTTAGCTGACAAACTTGAATGAGTATTGCAAGGAAAGCATAATGTACGAGCTATATATCAGTGTGTGTGTGGGGGGGGGGGGGGGGGCGGCGTATACGAAGATGTGTATGAAACTAGTAGACTGTGATATTATAGAAATGGTTGCTGTAAATCTAGAGTAAAGTGTGTCCTTTCCTAGCTCGTTTTGATCCACTAACTAGGTGTCCTTATCTAGCGGGCGTTAATCCACTTCTCCGGAAATAAGATATCACAGATGGTGAGGCTGATGCTGTGATAAATACCTAGATAAGCAAACGAAAAGTGTCCACAGGCACCTTCACATGTCAGCCAAAGAAAATTCACACATTCATTTGTTTACTCCACGTGCAGAGATCACTTCTTAGGGGACAGGCTGCTATGGAAGTGTGAATCGCCTGGACTTTAGCCAGATCATTATCACAACTGCGGGTACTGTCACCGCTGCCATACATTCAACTGTGATAACTTGATACCACCATTGTTCACATTTCGCTCTTTCAAGTGACGTTGATGTCGCCTTTTGCGGCCGGACAGCCAGTCAAGTTTAGTGAACATGAAGCATTTCTCCCTGGCCCATGTGTCCTTCCTAGCGTAGCCCTTCAGCTTGCGCCCACGTTTATCAAAACCCATGTACCATATGGGGTTGGCCACTGACTGAAATTTCAAGTAGTTACTGCGAGTCTCTTCCCTGAACATGCACTGTGGGCTCTCCGCGCTCGTCTGAAACGAGACAACATGAAAATGGCGTTAAAGTCAATTAATTAACTGAACAAAACGCTCCACATCATTCATGTAATGTTAGAGTTTACAGCCCATGACTTTAGGCAAGTTCCACAACATACACGGAACGTTAGAGTTACAGCCCATGACTTTAGACATGTTCCACAACATATACGTAATATCAGAGCTACAATACGTGAATTAATCACATATGTTCCACAACATACAAGTAACGTTACAGTTACAATGCGTGACATTAGACATGTTCCACAACATTCAAGTAAAGTTACAGCTACAATCCATGATTTTAGACAAATTTCACATCATACAAATTACGTTACAGTTGTAATCCATAACAAAAGACAAGCTCCTTATCATACAAATTACGTTACGGTTGCAATCGATGACATATGACAAGTTCCACATCATATACTTCTTCTTCTGCGTTCATCCGGAATGTTTTTTTCCAGATGTAATTGCGGTGTATTGTTATGCACACTTGGGCCTAGACCCTTAGGCCAACACATCCGACTTTTGCGTGCATTTCTGACCAGGTTAGCATTCCTGGGGGACTCTCACTTTCGTGGTGCCCTTTAAATCCCAGCTGGTCAAGTTGTAACGGTCGAATACTTCACGGTCAGCCCTCAATGGAAGGCAGAGACAGTCCATGGGCATTATCCGCCATCCAGGGAGGATTCCATAGTTGCAGAGCCGACACATAGCTCTCTGGTGCTGGGCTCACCGAAGGAATCGCCACATCCTGCTCATGGCTGCTTTAATTCCTCACTTCAATATATTGGGCCTTTCGTTCGCTACGTGCCGCTCAACGCACAAACCTGGGACGGTCGGACTGCAGACGGTATCCACTCAGCGAGCTTTCGATTCAAACATGTGCTAGTCGCTGTACCATGAAAACAAAATATTTAAAGCTGTTCCGGGCACGACGGACATTCGTAAAACTAGCCAGTCAGAGCTGTTCCGGACACGAAGGACATTCGGAAGACTAGATAGTCAGAGATGTTCGAGCACGAGGGACAATCGGAAAACTAGCTAGTCAGAGCTGTTCCGGACGCGAAGGACATTCGGAAGACTAGTCAGTCAGAGCTGTTCCGAGCACGAGGGAATTTCACTCGGACGTTTTTGCGTTGTGCCTGATTTGTTTGAGCCCTTAGGCCAGCACATCCGACCTCAGCGGGCGTTTTTACGGGTTTGCCTTCCCGGGGTTTCGAGGGATGTTAGATTCTTACTGTTGTGGTGTCGCCCACATCTCAGCTGGTCAAGGTAGAACGGTCAAAGACATCACGGTCAACCCTCAAGGGTAGGCATGGGCAGACCATAGGCATTCCCCGCTATCCAAGGAGGCTTCCATAATTGCAGAGCCAGCATATAATGCTCTGAGACTGGGCTCACCCGAGGAATCACCACGTCCTGCTCTTGACTGTTTTAATTCCTCACTTCCATGTATTCGGCATTTCGTTTGCCACTGGTCGCTTCCCCACACAAACCAGGGGCGGACAGTCTGCGGACGACATCGAACGAACGAACGAACGAACAGACTTTATTTTCAAAGGGTAACAAATTGGGCACGCAGGCCCGTCTTACATTCGGCCCTTCCAATCACTAATCTTTCTTTCATCAACAGTGCATAGGAAAAAACATTGTCACATGAATTTTGTAAACATAAACAATGCATATTACTATGTTATGAGACACATCCACTACCCACCCACACATCCCCCATTCACTCCAACTCCCCAACCCAACCATACACATAACCCACACACACACAAACATGGCCTCACCCATCCACCACATCCCTACACCTACACATCTCCCCACCCACACACCCCATCCACCACATCCCTACACCTACACATCTCCCCACCCACACACCCCATCCACCCACATCCCAAGTACACATACATTCCCAAACCCACACATCCCCCACCCACACACATCCACCCACCTACACACATCTCCCCACCCACTCACATATCCTCTACCCGTCCCATTACCCACCAACAATCACTCACCCACATATGCTCCTCCACCCACACACCTCCAACCACCCAGCCAAACACACATTCCTCAGCCACACATCTCCCACGCACACACACATCTCCCCGTCAACTCACATATTCCTCACCAACCCACAAACAAATTCCGCACCCACCCACATAATCTCCCATCTCCCCCAGCAGACTCACAGATCCCAAGCCCACGCCTACAAACATCCCCCACCATCTCCTAACCTACACACACACACTCACCCACCCACATATCCTCTACCCACCCATCCCCCAACCAAACATCCCTTAACCACACACCCTTACTCATATACAATCACCCATCCACACATCCTCTACCCAACCACACATCCTCCACCCACCCACCCCTTAACCACACACCCCTACCCATATACACACTCATCCCCACCCACGCACAATCTCCCCACCCAAACACACATCCCTCACACACATCCACCATTCACAAACACACACCTCCCATCCACGCACACACACATCCTTAACCCATACACTCATCCCCTCACACATCCCTAGACACACGTACTTATCCCTCAACCACTAACACCCACACATCCCTCACCCACTCATCAAAACATACATCTCCTATCTACCCACCCACACTCACACACCCCCCACCCTCACACACATCCTTCACCCACCCGCACACCCACCCACACATCCTTTATCCACACCCAGCTTCCCTCCCTCCCACACAACACCACACCCACACACATCTCAAAGACACATCCCTCACTCACACGCACATCTCCCCACATCCACTCATCAAGCTTTCGCTTCGGACTTCCACGCAATGGATTCGCTAGCCACATGATATAAGTAACGCTAGAGATAAAATAAATAAATAACCACCCACGTCCACAACATGCCAGTAACATTAGCCCTATAATTCATGTTTCAAAAGGACTAAAGAGCATTTGATGGAATGCTATGTGACAGTGTGATACTGACTACAGCACATGTCTAGCTCTGTTCACTGGAGAAAATACTGTATCAGTGGAACGGATGTGTTGGCCGAAAGGCGCACACATCACACCATTGCTGTAATTAGACACAACCCAATCACGTCCAAGATACCAAAGAAAAAACTATAGGGTGGGGGTGGGGAGAACATATTTTTAAAAGTAGATCCTTTTACATTTTATTGTAATAAAGGGCGTGACATAAAATTCAGTCTGCTCCTTTCTCTTAATTAAAGTTAAGCGATCTGAAAATTAGCTTTCCAAAAAATTAAATATATTAAACAACAGTTAATTTAACAGTTTAAAATGTATATATTCATATTATTTTCTGTTAAAGGAAAATTTTTTCCTAATTGCAAATCTGCCAAGAAAATTGAAAACCAGAGCGTCGAGAGCATATACGGCCGATTTGTGCAATACATTATACACAAAGATTGTATTTCAACCGCGAACGCAAATTATGGTTCTTACACTCCAGTGATGATGTTAATATATGACGGCTTCTCGCCATGCACAGACAGCAATTGCACGTCTTACTGAGGGTGCCAGCTAACCAATTACAGACAATAGGTTGTGTAACCCTTATAGATAATACATTCAATGTTTTCTTTGGACACCACATCTTTGGGCGAGTTGGTTTTGACTTCTAGATAGCAAATGATCATTCTTACACTCCAATGATGATGTTAATATGTGGCGGCTTCTCGCCATGCACAGACAGCAATGCCATGCCCTACTGAGGAATCAGCAACCACTGACAGGCAGGCGGTTGTGTAACTGATAATACATCTATCGTTTTCTTTCAACAACGTCTTTGGGCAAGTTTGTATTACTCCTAGGTATCTACGGGCAACAATGGCTAGCACGTTTGCCTGTCGGTCCAGTGGTCATAAATTCGAAACCTCATCGAGGTGGATTTTTAAAACTGATTTGGGCTGCTAGACCTTGTAGCCTGAAATATGTACCTAGAAATGTTTTGAGAAGTCAAGGCTGTCGGCACGGTGCTGGCCAGGAAACACATCGAGTGCCGATTATCCATACAAAATATGGGGTGAATACAATATACCTAATGCGCCTCAAGGGTCGTAAAATAGTCCTTTGCGTGGATACATATCCGATTTATGTCAACATGTCAATGTAATTTCCGCACACTACAACAACCAGCCCCATACGCTCAACACTCCTCGTGGCGTGTACGGGGCTCCTATACTCGGTCTACAAGACGTGGTAGTCTGTTCGTATATAACTATCGCAGCAAGGCAGCGACGGCTTCGGCTGATGCAGTCTGGCATGAATGCGACGGCGGCGGCAAGCGAGCTGAAGCAAATTTGCAAAATAATGCATTGCTGTCGTTTGTGATGTCATAAAAGGATTATATCAGTTGAAGAATGACAAGCGGGCATTTGATTCTGCACCAGTTGCGCCGGATACACCCCGACAACACGATATACCTGCCTAGCCAAGATTAGTTTGTCATATTTTAAATATTTTTTGGTAGCTCTTTCATAAATGTTCTCTTATGATAATAAGATATGAACTGGTGCATAGAAACTGTGGCCTTGCATCAGTGACGCCAATGCGCCTGTGACTTCTTCACATCCAAGTTATGATACCTAGCACCGAGGCAGCAGGAGAAGATTAACACAACAGTCAATGGAAACGACTATTAATGAAGTGAAATATGAAACGATGTGAATGCAGAAACAGTGATAGAGCAGTGCCAGGTTACATCCATCCATTCGGAGGAGTTGATCATAGTATAACTAATATACGCAGTAATTGAATGCTATGCAAGTTGGGGTCATAATGCGTGTATGTAACTGCCATTACATGACGTTTGATTTACGTCAGATATATATGTTAGAGATCTAGGCATTTTCATTAGCAGGTTCCATGTGATTTCTTCCAATACGCCACTGAAGTTCCCCATTCAGCTAGCAGCCCAAACTTGTGCATATCTCAACTGAGACCACAGTCCACGTCCACAATTGTAGGCTGCCTCTTGAAACATAATCCACCTGTTTGTATCTCGGAAATCTGACCATGGCTCACCAACGCTCCGTGATGTCCGGATCAACAAGTGACCATAAAGCATTCACAATTGTCTGCCACAAGCCAGCCATGATAACATCAATCTTCATTTATTTTGGACAGTATCAGTCTCTTAGTAGTTACCAGGAGTGGTGAATGGATAGGGAAGATAAAAGGATCCCAGAGGGGAAAATAATATTTTTTATCGTTATCTGGGTAAAACTCCAGGAACAATCCTTCAGCGGAGACATGAAATCTCTGCACTTTCATTCTACAACTGGAAAAAACAAAGGTACGGATTTGTGTTCGTCATTTAATCCACCAACAAATTGCCCAGCGCGTTTCAAGGAATAAACTTCAGGTGTCATGGTATTCCTAGCCCTCTTCCCCTGCTGACCCGAATCACTGACTCTCTATTCACTTAATCCTGTGAGGATTTTCTGGATTTATTTCCGAGTCCCCGGTGGGGACAAAACGACCGTAAGGGGTCGTCAAACGGCTTGTAAAACAAGACGGTAAATTCCAGGTAGCCTTCAGCTTTCTGAAACTCTATACATCTTTGGTAATAAATCGGGGCAAGAAAGACAGTATACCGCTCAAAGAACAATCATGATTTACGGGTGTTACTAACAGTACTAAGCAACGATTTGTCTTGTTCTCTCCACTCCCATTTCGTTATCTAGGTCAAGAAGTATGATGACTCGGAATGTAACACAACGTGTGCTAATTCCTCATGTGACGGTCGTCACTTTGAAGAATATGTTCCTGCATTGATCATAAGCATGTCTAGAGACTGGGCAATGAGGCTTTATGTCATATCTATGAGGTTTCACAGCCATCCATCCATCCATCATGTGCCATGTCGGTAAGCGTGGGCGGTCATGTTTTGCCATCTCACTCGATCACCAGAGTCGTGGATCAGCTCAGTATTTCTGTCTCGACAATGCCACGAGGCCAAACCACCCAGGTATTTGCTTCTAGGTCTTCCTCTTGGTCTGTTCCCTTCGATCTTACCAGTTGTCACCAAGTTCTCCAAATCATTTCTTCTCATAACATGCCCAAAAAATTGTGACTGGCTACGTCTAATGTCTCTAATCAGTTTACGATCTTCATTTGTTTCTTGAAGGACTTGTTTATTGGTCTTTCTGGCTGTCCATGGTATTCTTTGCATTTTCCTCAGAAACCACATTTCTACAGCCATCAGATGTTTTTCAGCTTGACTGCTCATTGTCCAAGCGTCACATCAATATAAAAGTACAGGTTCTATGTAGCACCTCAACACTCTTTTTCTCGTTTCAATTGACATCTTTTTATTGGTCAGTATGTTTTTCATCTTGCTAAAGGCTACTTTTGCCATGGCGATTCTTGTTCTAATCTCTTCAAGGCATCTCCCATCAGATGTTATTACTGTTCCGAGAGGTTTCACAGCCATCCATCCATCCATCATGTGCCATGTCGGTAAGCGTGGGCGGTCATGTTTTGCCATCTCACTCGATCACAAGAGTCGTGGATCAGCTCAGTATTTCTGTCTCGACCATGCCACGAGGCCAAGCCATCCAGGTATTTGCTTCTAGGTCTTCCTCTTGGTCTGTTCCCTTCGATCTTACCAGTTGTCACCAAGTTCTCCAAATCATTTCTTCTCATAACATGCCCAAACAATTGTGACTGATTACGTCTAATGTCTCTAATCAGTTTACGATCTTCATTTGCTTCTTGAAGGACTTGTTCATTGGTCTTTCTGGCTGTCCATGGTATTCTTTGCATTTTCCTCAGAAACCACATTTCTACAGCCATCAGATGTTTTTCAGCTTGACTGCTCATTGTCCAAGCTTCACATCCATATAAAAGTACAGGTTCTATGTAGCACCTCAACACTCTTTTTCTCGTTTCAATTGACATCTTTTTATTGGTCAGTATGTTTTTCATCTTGCTAAAGGCTACTTTTGCCAAGGCGATTCTTGTTCTAATCTCTTCAAGGCATCTCCCATCAGATGTTATTACTGTTCCGAGATAATTGCACCTATTCACTTGTTGAAGAATATTCCCATTTACTTGTATATTCATTTATTCATTCAGTAGCATGTCCTTTGCAGAACCTCGCTCCCATAACAACCTTCCGGAAAACCTCTCGATCACAAGCAAGATGTGCCGTGTCTGATACACCCATCTGGAGATCATCCGCCACATACTGCACCCATCTTCTCCTTGGCCCCCCTCTTCCTCTCCTCCCAGGCATATACCCTTCCATTATTGCTCTCTCCAAACTCCCGCGACGCTTCAAGTGACCAAAATACTTCAATTTTCTTTGCTCTATCGTCTTTAATAGCCAACCCTCCTCAATATTCAACTCTTGAAGCATGGATGCACCTGTTCTCCTCTCCACCCAAGACACTCTCAGAACTCGTCTATAACATTTACACTCAAAGGCGCCCATGCGCAGTTCAGCCTGTTTAGCAAGTTTCCATGTCCCACAGGCGCCATGGGAAAGATGCATGCTCCCAAAAATCCAATCTTTCTAGCTCTGTCTGTCCCACTCCATAACCCATTCATCTGTTTTAGCCTTTGAAGAGCAATGGATAGTCGCCGTCTAATTTCTTTAACTTTGTCACCGCTATTGGCAATCAATGACCCAAGATACTCAAAACCTTCCACCAGCTCCAACCTTCCCCCATCAATGTATATCTCTTTCTCCATAGTAGCCTTATCTGCATGCATCATCCCTGTTTTTGCTATGCCAAGATACAAGTTGTGACCTTCACTACTCAATTGGGCCGAGGCCTTTAAGCTTTCCATGCCATTCCGTGCCGTGGACAGCAATACTGCACCATCAGCACACCGAATCTCCGGCATGTCATGACCGCCGACACCTAGGGCATCACACAGCTCCCTGCTCACATCATCTCCCACATCTCTCACCATATTTTCGGCGTACTTGTATATTACATTGTGGTATTTCGTTCTTTCTAGTGACGACCATAATCTGTGTCTTTTTACAATTTAATTCTAACCCTCGTTGTTCACTGTGTGTAACAACTGCATCTACTAAATGTTGCAGGTCCTGTTCATTGTCTGCAATCAAGAATGTTTTATCTGCATATCTAATGTTATTGATGCATCGTCCCCCAATGTTCATTCCTTCCATATCTTCAATATTTCTGAAAATACTTTCACTGTACAGGGAAAACAGATCTGGAGACATTACACATCCTTGTCTCACACCTCTCTTAATAGGCTGATATTGGCCTACTTCATTATCAACTCTTATGGCAGCTTGTTGTTTCCAATATATGTTTTTTACAAGTCAAAGGTCGTTTCCATCAATTTGTAGATCTTCAAGCATCCTTATCATGTCGACATGTCTCACTTTATCGAAAGCTTTTGTGTAGTCAATAAAGCAAAGGTGTAGATCTTTGTTTACTTCTATAGATCGTTCGATTACGGTTCTCAGTAAATACACAGCATTTACTGTACCCTTTCCTTCTACAAACCCACATTGTTCTTCTCCTATTTCAGGTTGTATTTTCCTCCTAATTCTTTGCATGATAATTCTTAGCAAAATCTTCGTGATGTGACTCATTACACTAATTGTTCGATGTTGATCACATTCCAAGGCTCCAGATTTTTTTGGGATTGCAATAAATACAGATTGCAATAAATTCACAGCCATACTCCGAGAAAAACGATTCCTGTCGTAGTCGTTCATGTGAACTTATGCAGATTGCGGAATCGATGCGTTTTCTCCCTAACGTTACACGTGTACGTATGAGCTGAGCTCAGTCAAGAACAGACATCACTGCACTCAAGGCATTCCCATAAGCTTCAGTCCTCATCTTCAATAGCCAGCGTAGAGGTCGAATACTAATGGTGACCGTTGCAATCTGGACGACTCTGACCACCCGTTGCTGCTGCATTCTCTCTAGACCATGGCAGTCTACGTATTCTTCTGCATGAATCACATGTTGCCAGAGGGCCTTCACCACATCTGCATACCATGCATCAAATCACATGTTACCAGAGGGCCTTCACCACATCTGCATACCATGCATCAAATCACATGTTACCAGAGGGCCTTCACCACATCTGCATACCATGCATCAAATCACATGTTGTCAGAAGGCCTTCACCACATCTGCATACCATGCATCAAATCACATGTTGCCAGAGGGCCTTCACCACATCTGCATACCATGCATCAAATCACATGTTACCAGAGGGCCTTCACCACATCTGCATACAATGCATCAAATCACATGTTACCAGAGGGCCTTCACCACATCTGCATACCATGCATCAAATCACATGTTGCCAGAGGGCCTTCACCACATCTGCATACCATGCATCAAATCACATGTTGCCAGAGGGCCTTCACCACATCTGCATACCATGCATCAAATCACATGTTGCCAGAGGGCCTTCACCACATCTGCATACCATGCATCAAATCACATGTTGCCAGAGGGCCTCCTCCACATCTGCATAACATGCATCAAATCACATGTTGCCAGAGGGCCTTCACCACATCTGCATACCATGCATCAAATCGCCTCTTAATGATGTGGCACCAGCCAGGTATGAGTGAGATGAGTTCATATTCAGGAAATGAACACATGTTACTAGACTAATTCTTGTATTATTAGTCTTCTATACAATATAAGATGTTCAGACATTATTGTCACATTCAGAAACAACCAGCAGACCCGACATGCTAACTCTGCGTGTATTTACTGTTTGCGGATCTGTTTTTCTCAATGCGACATATTTTCTAACTCTTAAGCTGGAGATAGGCTTTCTTATTTTTTATTACGCATTCATGTTACAACAAAAATTATACCTCTATGTAAAAACACAGAACAGCTTGGTGTTCACTGCAGCATGTCGCGTGGTTATTCTGTCCTGGTTTTAAGAGGCAGCATACAGCTTTAACTTGATTGAGAGCTTCGTCACCTCTGTCATGTCAACGTGAGTGTGAGTGTCATTAGGACAATCATGTATGGACTGCTGTCTATATGGCGCAGGTCTTGTCTCCTAACGTGGCTGCTGCTCAAGTAGAGACCAGACATGCTGACTAGATATCAGTTGGTTACCCTCAGACTATATATGTGGTATCCAGTATGCGCGACACCCTCAACCAGACGCATTCCTGTAACAATTGCTACCATAGAACTATTTATTCTGTAATGCTGGGATGAGAATGAGATATTAGTTAAGTCCCAAATTTACCTGCAAGTCAGCACTGTGTACGCCTCAGTGTCTGGTGCCTACTCTTCGACTGCTTGGTGGATCTCGTGAGTGGTTACGATGCCACCTGAGCATATTAAGGCGCCTTGTTGGAGTATATGCTGTTAGCAGACAGGACAGAAATACCTGGCGCACCCAGAAGCTCAGGCCTGACTAAACAGTGTTCCCTGATTTATGTTATGATGAAGTTTGATGTCTTGTACCTGGAAAACACCGTGACCGTTTTGGTGTGTGATTTTATGAAAGAGAATCAAGGCGATATCTCCGAGATAATGCGACAGCCTGCTCTAGTCGACGGGTCTTTGTGTTCGTCTTCGTTTGCACCAAGTACAGCCGCACGTTTCTGTCTTCTGTCCGCTGTTTTCTGCATGTATATTATAGTCAATATTTTTCTGTCAGCATAAGACGGTTTCTTATTTAACATTTCTCTTGAGGTTTCTCTTGACTGAAACTTCATTTCTATATATTTCTTAGCGCGTGTGTCTCCGGACTCATCATCTATCATCCATACACATCCACAGACTAAATTACCACACCACTATTCCATTGTTTATCAGCCACCCTATAAGTTACCTACCTTTCCACCATTTATCACCTACTAAGCTGCAACTGACCCATAACTCAACACTTACCCGACTTATTAGCCGTCCCTTCCGACTGAAGCATAGATAGGCATTCACCAAACTGCTCCTGATCTTTATGGCACCAGTGGCGTCTGAGATGAAACTTAAGCACGCTGTTGATCAGAAAAATTGACATAAAAGGATAATCAAGTACACAGTAAAGACCAAGGACTATGTTTCTAATAACACGACGCTTCTAGATATTTCTTCCTCTTCTTCGCTCGCCTTCAGATGTCATCGTCAATATATTTAAAGGACACAGCGGTCAACTTGAGCGTGTTGGTATGCTCACAGTGTTTCTCCTCAAATACTTTTCGCTGTTGTACATATGTTGGACACGACTGCAGCAAAAGTTGAGCTGCCATTTTAGCAGATCCAGAGTTATATTCATCAGTATCTCTAACATTTAGTTTATTGAACAAGCGGTAAATCAATCAGTTATGTCCTGTTTGAAAATACTGATTACTTGCAAAGATGTGAGTGAATATATGCTAATTATTACTTCATCATACTTGTCATTCAGTGGACGCATCGATTACAACGTGAACACTGATATGTCGACATTGGGCAATGTTCATTGATTGTAAAGATTCCAATAACTGCTAACCACCACAACGTGAACACCGGTACGAGGGCGAGTCAGTAAGTAAGTCATACAGTTCTGAGGGATGGCAGGTAAATATGGCTGGTGTTTTCTACAGGTGTCATTAGGTGACAGCAACATCGAACTATATATTCCCGTTCGTCAGGTGGCACTAGGTGTCTCATGCGCATGCGCAGCGCATAAACGAAATGGCGACTGTACTTACGAAGTGTACAACCAAAGAGCAACGTGCTCTTGTGCGTTTTTTGGGGCAAACGGACTGCCTGCAAAGGACATTTATAAGAAAATGCTTCCTGTTTATGCTGACAAATATTTGTCCCGTAAAGCGGTGCATAGATGGGTAGAAAAATTTTCTCAAGGACGCTCTACAATTGTTGATGAAATCCGATCTGGTCGTCCTGTTGAGATTGCAACAGAAGCATCCGTGCAGCGGGTGGAGGAGATGATTAGAGGTGACAGGCGAGTAACGATAGACTCTGTAGCATCTGCAATAGGGTCTCACATAGTTCAGCATACAGCATAATGCATGATCGAGTGAAATTTCCAGGACTGCTGACTAGAGGAGTGTTACTTCTTCATGACAATGCCAGACCACATACGGCTCGATTAACTCAGGAGAAAATTAACCAACTAAGGTGGGAAGTTCTGGAACATCCACCTTACAGCCCCGACTTAGCCCCTAGCGATTTCCACCTTTTTTGTCCACTGAAAACCCATCTTAGGGGGAGACATTTCGCGAATGACGCCGAAGTTGAATGTGAAGTGAAAACGTGGTTTAGAAAACAGAGCACGCAGTTCTATGCGCCGGTTTGGGAGGACTGATAAAACGATGGGATAAGTGCATCAATGTTGGTAGAAATTATGGTGAGAAATAAAGGGACAATGTATGTATATAAAATAATTTGGTTTCAATTTATCATAGTTATTTTTCTACAGCCATTTGTGATTTACTTATTGACTTCTCCTCGTGTGTCGACATTCGGCAATGTTCATTGGATGTAAAGATTTGAATAACTGCTAACCACTACAACATGAACAGAAGAAGTGCTGCTTTCTACTAGAAGAAATACAGCTACGAAAAAACTGAACATATCTATGGCTGGGGAACTCTGTAAGCCAATCTATGGGCATTGATGGGCAGCACTGAAGCAAACAAAATGTATAGCTAAGAGGACACAAGGACAACACGCTAATCGAAAGCTACAGGTATATCGCTATTCGAAAGTGCTGCCCACGAATGGCGACAGCGTGGTATGAGTTGCCCAGTACAGTCGTTCTTTCAGCCAGACTAGTGGACTGAGGCGTCCCGATTGAATCGTAAGAGAATATAGCTTTCACTTTTTATCTTGTCTACTGATCTCTTTGTCTCTTCTGTGCTTCTATGAGAGCTAATCAATACTCGTGAATGTATTTATCATGGAAAGAAAAAGAAAACTGTTTAGGGAAAATATTGAATTGAAAGCCTAAATTGCAAACATCTATGATGTTTTCTGTACACATTAATTAGGAATCTGCCTGTTGGCACACTCGCATTCAACGGAGGGTTTCAATAGTCCACATGTTTCACTTTACTCTTCTGGAGGTACCGATTATCTTCCATTTCTTTACTTTTCATCGTAAAGCAAACGTAACGATAACTACCAAATGCTCGGCTAAATGCTATATTTGTCGTATGACTAATGTATGATCATATGGTAGTCCTTATTCACAACATTCTTCTTATTTTTAGCCACTCACATCATCTTTCAATCATCTTATCTGCCACAAGACCTAACAATTCTCTCTCAACAAATTTTGTATAAACAACTAACGCAAACGTACGCACACTCATTACCCACTCTTCCCGCATATTGTCACTGTTATTGTGACTTCCCTTAGCTAATGCCTGTTTTGACAGTTCTGAAATGACAAATAAAAACGTAGACATTCTGACTCCGAATAGAGGATATGTGTCCGCAGGTGCCTATACATGTGTGACCCCTGACCACTAAGATCACAGTCGCCTGCTGGGTCGGTGGAATGCCAGGCGCTTGGAATTCGTGGATTTCAGGTAAGCGACTAATGGGCACATTAAATCACACGTATCAGAGATTCCCAACACCGCTGACTTCAAGCCTCCAAGATGAGACGCACAATGAGGGTGGATACAAAGAAATCAGTCTCTGTTGTCTATACACAAATTATAACACAGGGTGAGCCAATTCGTTCATTACTTGTAGCTACTGTTCTGTAATATAACAACCGATCAGCTCATTCACTCAGTACTTATAGTTACTGTTCTGTAACAGAATCTATCACAGTGGTTCTCAACCTTTTTTAGCACATGCATCCCTTCATCATATTTTCAGAACGTCACCACCCCCCCCCCTTTTTCGTATTTCCTCCCTATAAACAACCCCCCCCCCTTTACACGCACACACACCGCTACATAGTATACGCAAAGCTAGAAGCTAAATTTAATGACATATACTAGAACAAGTCTAGACGTCTACATAAAACGTGATGTGCGGGTCTGCGTGGTCTCGAGGTATGGTGTCCGCCTCGAGTGCTGGAGGTCCCGGGTTCAAGCCCCGGTGATGACCGGGATTTTTTCACGTGGACTTCTAGTAATAAAATTTCCCCTGGTCTCTGGGTAGTGAGATCGGACGCCCGTGTGTATTGTTGCGCACGTAAAAAATCCCTTGGCAGTTGGAAATCGAAAAAGAGTAGCCTAACGGCGCTGCCCGGGCAAAATTTCGAGTTAAAAATCTACCCAAAGTATTTCAGGATCCTCGCCGGTGCTACGGAGTTCGTGCACTGAGCTGAGTTTCTCCAAACTCAGGTTTGAGTTAGGAGGAGAACGGAGCACTTATGGGTTACACCCGTGTGCCGTGATGTTGATCCATCGACTAAACTAAACTAAACTGCGGGTCTACTTACGTTATAAAATGAATTTCAGAAGGGCGAGAAGTACAGAACCGTAAAATATAGTGGGTAAAACAATATGAAGTAATCGGTTCTTGTATTAACGCGATCTTGAAATAATCTTAATTCCCCCCCCCCCCTTTTTTTTTTGAAACCCTAAAATTCCCCACCGGTTGAGAACCACTGGCCTATCAGATTAGTCACGTGGGAAAAAAACTATTCACTATTCTGAATACAATCTTTACTGTTTTGTAATACAGTCTTTACTGTTTTGTAATACAGTACAATCTATCAGCTCAGTCTTTCACAACTTATAGTTACTGTTCTATAACACAATCCGTCTGCTCCCCCGTTCACCACATATGGTTACTATTCTGTATTACAACAATCGATCATTCGTTGACTAATTATGGTTACTGTTCTGTTATACCACGACATATCACCTCGGTCGTTCAGTAATTATGATTACTGTACTGTAACATAACATGTATGGAAGATGCATCACTGAGATAAAGAGCAGAATAGAAGAAGCGAAAACTGCATTCTACCAAATGAAGAACGTTTCGAGCAATAACTCAGTGTCCTTGAAAGTCAGAAAAAAATAGTTCTTGCATGTTACATAGAACCAATTGTAACATACGGCTGCGAGTCCTGGACAATTAGTAAACAGACGAAACAATCCCTGGAAGCCTTGGAGATGTGGTTTTATAGAAGAATGCTGGCAATTAATTAGGCAGCCAAAAAGAACAATCAGGGTATTTTAAGGGAATCTATGACGCAAAGACAACTTATCACAGACATCGGAAAGAGGCACTCATCGTTATTTGACCATGTTATAAGAAGAAATAAACTGAAACATGTTGTGACAACCAGAAATATTTGCGGAAAGAGAGATAGATGAAGACAACGTGAAAAGATTATCGGCAGTCTTGTGTCATGGTACGAAAGGGAGTCAATACACGAATTGATCCATGACGTCAGAAATAGTAATTTATGGAGAAGCATGATCGTCCACGCTAGCCGGCAAGGCACTGGATCATGGTGATGATGATGATGAATATAACTGCCGCTCAGCCCAGCTGACCCAGTCCCCCAGGTCGACCCAGCCTAAAATGGGTATCAGGAAATATCTTGGAAGTAAAGGCGATGACGCCGACCACATCGTCCACCGTGTGCCGTTTAGTCTATCAAGATATGGGCCTGGCTCTGTATCTGTACCTGTTGTACAGCACTTCGTAACCTACGTTTTTAATCTTGTTATAATCAGATGGTGTCACTCTTGAATGGTTCGAATAATCGTTTGACCAAACATCTTCGTACCCGTACTCTTGAGCAAGTTTCAGTGTCACTCTTTGTGGTGCTACAAGACAGCAACATCTCCCAGACGTATTTAATTGCATGACTCATAAACCCTTTGTATTATGCAGCCGACATTTAATAGTCTTGCTATAACCTGAGATATATTGTTAAATTATGCGAGTACTTAAGTAAAATAACACTTATTCCCACAACTGTAAATGGCTTACTAAATGCAACCGTGGGAACAATACCAGGCAAGCGAGGCCGAGGGAGACCAAAATACAAGCTTCAACAGCTGGGCAATACATAATGATATAAACAACACAAACATCATTAAGATACCAAATGATAGAGGATTGGAGAATCTCCTAGAAGGGAGAGGAGGACGAGAAGAAGAAGAAGAAGAAGAAGAAGAAGAAGAAGAAGAAGAAGAAGAAGAAGAAGAAGAAGAAGAAGAAGAAGAAGAAGAAGAAGAAGAAGAAGAACCAAGGAAGAGGAAGAAGAAGAAAGAAGGAAGAAAGACAAAGAAGGGATAAGAAAGAAGAGGAAGAAGCGTTCTATGAAGCTCTCTGACAACTTCTCTTCTCAATAGCTACATGTCTACGTCTCAAAATCAAGTGGCCACTCTTATACTAGTGCTGCGCATACTGATTTCCAAATGCTACCCGGACAGGCCATAAGTGACCCAGTAACGTCTCCAAGTGATACAAGTCATCTGACCAAATCGTCAGGCAGAGAGCTGTTGAACATAACACATGTTCATGTTCTCGTAGCAGGTCATTCTAACAACGTGGCTGTGACCTCGGTCCGAGTTTGGTTAGCCCCCCTGCCCCATTATTGTCATGCTTAAGGTGTCTTGGATGTTCTCCTTAGTGGTGGTCTACCCTTGCCTCTTTAGCCCTGTGTCATGCCATACACTACTGTTCCTTTTAAAACACTGATTAGCACATTCCTTACGTAAGTATTTATTTGGCCTTGTTGGAATTTGTGTTGGCTGTCAAATTATAGTCAAACATAGTAAAACCGTCAAACATAGTAAAACAGTCAAGCATAGTAAAACAGTCAAACATAGTAAAACAGTCAAACATAGTAAAACAGTCAAACATAGTAAAGTAAATTCAAGTAACGAAAGCTTGTACACAAACACCGTGAGACTCATCCAGCATGTGTGGCTAGCCCCATATTTGTATCGACAAGTGGGCACTTCATGGCTGAGGTAGGCACTCGATGGCTGAGGTAGGCACTCGATGGCTGAGGTAGGCACTCGATGGCTGAGGTAGGCAACATCCAGCATGTGTGGCTAGCCCCATATTTGTATCGACAAGTAGGCACTCGATGGCTGAGGTAGGCACTCGATGGCTGAGGTAGGCAACATCTAGCATGTGTGGCTAGCCCCATATTTGTATCGACAAGTAGGCACTCGATGGCTGAGGTAGGCACTCGATGGCTGAGGTAGGCAACATCTAGCATGTGTGGCTAGCCCCATATTTGTATCGACAAGTGGGCACTTCATGGATGAGGTAGGCACTCGATGGGTGAGGTAGGCAATTGATGGCTGAGGTAGGCACTCGATGGCTGAGGTAGGCAATTGATGGCTGAGGTAGGCAACATCCGGCATGTGTGGCTAGCCCCATATTTGTATCGACAAGTGGGCACTCGATGGCTGAGGTAGGCAACATCCAGCATGTGTGGCTAGCCCCATATTTGTATCGACAAGTAGGCACTCGATGGCTGAGGTAGGCACTCGATGGCTGAGGTAGGCAACATCTAGCATGTGTGGCTAGCCCCATATTTGTATCGACAAGTGGGCACTTCATGGATGAGGTAGGCACTCGATGGGTGAGGTAGGCAATTGATGGCTGAGGTAGGCACTCGATGGCTGAGGTAGCCAATTGATGGCTGAGGTAGGCAACATCCGGCATGTGTGGCTAGCCCCATATTTGTATCGACAAGTGGGCACTTCATGGCTGAGGTAGGCACTCGATGGGTGAGGTAGGCAATTGATGGCTGAGGTAGGCAACATCCAGCATGTGTGGCTAGCCCCATATTTGTATCGACAAGTAGGCACTCGATGGCTGAGGTAGGCACTCGATGGCTGAGGTAGGCAACATCTAGCATGTGTGGCTAGCCCCATATTTGTATCGACAAGTAGGCACTCGATGGCTGAGGTAGGCACTCGATGGCTGAGGTAGGCAACATCTAGCATGTGTGGCTAGCCCCATATTTGTATCGACAAGTGGGCACTTCATGGATGAGGTAGGCACTCGATAGGTGAGGTAGGCAATTGATGGCTGAGGTAGGCACTCGATGGCTGAGGTAGGCAATTGATGGCTGAGGTAGGCAACATCCGGCATGTGTGGCTAGCCCCATATTTGTATCGACAAGTGGGCACTCGATGGCTGAGGTAGGCAACATCCAGCTTGTGTGGCTAGCCCCATATTTGTATCGACAAGTAGGCACTCGATGGCTGAGGTAGGCACTCGATGGCTGAGGTAGGCAACATCTAGCATGTGTGGCTAGCCCCATATTTGTATCGACAAGTGGGCACTTCATGGATGAGGTAGGCACTCGATGGGTGAGGTAGGCAATTGATGGCTGAGGTAGGCACTCGATGGCTGAGGTAGCCAATTGATGGCTGAGGTAGGCAACATCCGGCATGTGTGGCTAGCCCCATATTTGTATCGACAAGTGGGCACTTCATGGCTGAGGTAGGCACTCGATGGGTGAGGTAGGCAATTGATGGCTGAGGTAGGCAACATCCGGCATGTGTGGCTAGCACCATATTTGTATCGACAAGTGGGCACTCGATGGCTGAGGTAGGCAACATCCGGCATGTGTGGCTAGCCCCATATTTGTATCGACAAGTGGGCACTCGATGGCTGAGGTAGGCAACATCCAGCATGTGTGGCTAGCCCCATATTTGTATCGACACGTGGGCACTTCATGGCTGAGGTAGGCAACATCCAGCATTATTGGCTAGCCCCATATTTGTATCGACAAGTGGGCACTTCATGGCTGAGGTAGGCACTCGATGGGTGAGGTAGGCAATTGATGGCTGAGGTAGGCACTCGATGGCTGAGGTAGGCAATTGATGGCTGAGGTAGGCAACATCCGGCATGTGTGGCTAGCACCATATTTGTATCGACAAGTGGGCACTCGATGGCTGAGGTAGGCAACATCCGGCATGTGTGGCTAGCCCCATATTTGTATCGACAAGTGGGCACTCGATGGCTGAGGTAGGCACTCGATGGGTGAGGTAGGCAACGCCCAGTCGGTCGTGTCCCTCCCCGGGATATTTGCTTGTGACCAGTTTGGTCAGGTTTTTAAACCCGCCTCCGTGGGAATGTGAACACGTGACCCCACTGCTGGCAGGCAAGATTACTGGCCACTGAGTTATCGCGGCTCTTTCAAAATATATTTCAGTGTAATTACATGTTAATGAGAAGATGTATGTGATTTCAAGTCAAACACCACGACTATCGATAACGATCAGTTCTTTAGAGTAAAAAAGTATTAGATATAAAATTAACGTTTGTTTTCCCAGAACGATGTGACGCAGACGTGTGATTTTAGTGTCTTCCCTTAAAAGACGGCACATTGAACATTTCATTAATCCTTTGTAAACAGAAATCTCGGCGCCCGTGTTCGGCGTCACGCTAAGTGAGGGTAAGCGTGGCCACATGTGCCTCCGTGCACTGAGGTCTACAAACGTCATATCCCCCTCACATCACAAACAGATAGCAGGTTCGTGCTGACGGTCTCATGTTATTGACAGTTGTGTACACAGATATCGTGCACTTATTTTTAATTGAATGCTCGTCTGTCAACAGACATGGGTGCCAACCTTAGATAAATGCTATTGTATTAAACAACGTTACGTTCATGTTCAATTGAATGCTCGTCTATGAAACAAAGCTGTCATTATTGAAATAAATGTTCACATGTTAAAGACCTTAGGTCTTCAATTATTCAAACCATGTTTCTATGCCACAGAGGCTGGACCGCCCACGACAGTTCCCGAACTGTAGACTGCAGAACTGAAGTTTGAGAACCTCGAGATTAGAGACCAGACTTGGCTGGTTCAGCTCTATTTTTGTCTGTTTACCTTCACCGTAAAGCGCCCAAACACTAAAGGTGAGATTTCCTTGTTGAGATCACGTAGTGGTTGTCTGTCCCTTGGTAACAATGCTAAGTATGCAAGGACGCCATCTTCTTTTCTGTCGTGGCTTAATCACCGAATGACTAGAGGCTGCGCCAACTCCAAACTTTAAAAATGGTAAAATTCCGTTGTGGGTTAAGAGCAAACTAAACTGTTATAACATGGAGTTTATTGAGGCACGGTTATGTTTTATTTTATCCCAGCCTCTACTGGTGTTGACGCCCAGGCACAGTTAACAATAAGTAAACCGAATTAACAACACATTTATTAACTCTTTATATGACTGGAGCCGTGATCTATGACCAAAATGGTGGTTAATTTAAATATGTAAAGTTGTAAGTTCAGCTATAAAGTTGTTTTAAAAGTAGAGAACTGAATGTACAAGTGTTGCATTACAGCTCACTAGACGGGACACAAGTTCAAACAAGACAAACCAGCGTACTGAATAATAGCTGTTCAAATACCGGGACACTCAACTCCTATGCTCGCAGTGTGCCTTACTACGCTCGATTCCGATAATATAGGCTAATGGTAAGCGCACTTACTTACCATACGGTAAGTGGATGGGTTCCCTCTTCTGTGACGACCGGCTCTGGGGTCCATTGAGTCTAATGGCCCATGGCTACCACAGAAATAAAAACGGAGGGAGCAATACTAACCCCATTGTCCCTGGGTCGCCATTAACTGAAATGGTGGTCGGTCTCTTGTTTTTCTTCTTACCCGTCTCCTTCTTAAGTTAGGTCGCTGGTCATATCTGCAGCCCCGTTTGTAAAGACTGAGTTCATATTCTTCTCGAGGTCAGTGTAGCAGCCTAAAACTTTTCATTCAGCCCCGCACCCACTGGTCATGTCTGGCAACGTAAATCTCCCCTGCATCCACTGGTCATGTCTGGCAACGTTGATCTCCCCTGCACCCACTAGTCATGTCTGGCAACGTTGATCTTCCCTGCACCCACTAGTCATGTCTGGCAACGTAAATCTCCCCTGCGCCCACTGGTCATGTCTGGCAACGTTCATCTCCCCTGCACCCACAGGTCATGTCTGGCAACGTTCATCTCCCCTGCACCCACTAGTCATGTCTGGCAACGTTGATCTCCCCTGCACCCACTAGTCATGTCTGGCAGCGTAAATCTCCCCTGCACCCACTGGTCATGTCTGGCAACGTTCATCTCCCCTGCACCCACTGGTCATGTCTGGCAACGTAAATCTCCCCTGCACTCACTAGTCCTGTCTGGAAACTTGCACCCACTAGTCATGTCTGGCAACGTTGATCTTCCCTGCACCCACTAGTCATGTCTGGCAACGTAAATCTCCCCTGAACCCACTAGTCATGTCTGGCAACGTAAATCTCCCCTGCACCCACTAGTCATGTCTGGCAACGTAAATCTCCCCTGCACCCACTAGTCATGTCTGGCAACGTAAATCTCCCCTGCACCCACTAGTCATGTCTGGCAACGTAAATCTCCCCTGCACCCACTAGTCATGTCTGGCAATGTAAATCTCCCCTGCACCTACTGGTCATGTCTGGCAACGTAAATATCCTCTGCACCCACTAGTCATGTCTGGCAACGTAAAACTCCCCTGCACCCACTAGTCATGTCTGGCAACTTGCACCCACTAGTCAAGACTCATCTTTCCTTGTAAGTAATGTTAACTGGGTAAACTGAGTTACCCACCGATTTACTATTCACGTTGTCTCCTGTATTTTATAATTTATACTCATTTCTTATCAAACGAATGGATTAAATCATTTTTATGTGGCATTTTACTTCTTTATGTGCTGAATTAAAAACTACTCAAAGAAAACATGCAACGACATGCAGTCCCTGACAGACGACAGAACAACAGAACAGAAGGAGTCGTCTTCAACAGAAATGTGCGTTCTTTCAGAAGATTACAGCACCAACGTGCACACAACACTAATGTGCATTCCTCTAGGCAAATAAAACAACAGTGCATACACAACATCCCTCACCACAAATGTGCATTCTTCCAGAAGGAATAAAATAGTGCACGCACACAGGGTAGGAGTGAGCTCTACAACTAGGCGCGTCCACCGAATTCCGGATTGTAAAGATGCAGCTAGATTTAGAGGCTAGCGCGAAATGTTGAATAATAGCTGATTAACCAACATATGTGGTGGTCATTGAAAAGGTGAGAGTTCGTTTGTGGTGCAGCTAACTTTATAAAATATTTCTAAACTGTGTGATAATGCCATCGGCGGGTAACCACTCTTTTAATCGGCATTTAACCACTCGGTTAATTGGCAGGTAACCACTGCTATATGTAACTTATCTCTCCTGCTGCCTTGGAAGATTCCTGCCTTTAGACAAGAGATATAGGGCACAGCCTGGACAAGAACACAGACCTGATCCGAGTATGGTGATAGTGTGAGATGGCGAACCCTGACTCCTCATGTTATCGGCCGATGCATGATGATGAGTTAACATGTGACACGTCCTTCAACACAAATATGCGTTCTTACCGTATACATATGACAGCAGTGCATATACAACAATATATTGTTCAACACAAATATACGTTCTTCCAGAAAAATACAACACAAGTGCACACACAACAACGCATCTTTCAATGCAAATGTGCGTTCTTCCAGAAAACATACAATACAAGTGCCCAAACAACTACACATATTTCAAAGAAAATGTGAATTCTTTCATTTAAAAAAGAAAATACAACATGCGTGCGCACGCATTCACACATTCTTGCCAGCTGCCTGTAACTATAAATCATAAGTGTGTTGGTTTGCATGTAAATATGCCATAACGGTAGAGCTTCCTCTAATTTACACAATAAAGCATTGCTGTGTGTCGTTTTCTATTGTATGAGTTAAATACATGGTCTATTTCCTTAGGGCACAAAAAACCAGTCTTATAGCACGCATGCGTTTTTTGTTTATTAAAATGTAAAATGTCTAAGAATGCATATTAAATCGGATTCAAGCTGTGAAACTTGCATCATAATAATCTGCATTTTGATTCAATGTTTTCCCGTAGAAAGGAAATTATCAAGAATGTTTTCGTTTAGTTTTGTTGATGTTGCCCATGTTTTATACCAATCGTTAAACATTTGCAGAATTATTCACTGACTGAACATACAGTTCAGACATTGATGTAATAATTGCCAAAGCAACAACACACAAGACCTCCAACCAATGTAACACAATCATACCAACATACAAACAACCCCAGATGTAATACAGTTATACCAACATACAAACCAGCCATATAATAATCATACCAACATACCCACTCTGCCGTGTGTCCACAGTGACGAGGTAGAGTGGCTGGTGTGTTCCAATGACCCCAAGAGCTATGCCGACGGTAGAATAGCTACTAGTAGGGTCACCCATGTCAGACAGGTCAAGGGAGAGGAACTAAACTAAACGAAGAGACGCACAAATCTGCTGCCTTGTAGGTAGACTGGGGACAGTCAAAGGCTTAGGAAAGCACGCCAGAAAAATGCTTGTCGAAATCGGATGTACTGAGCCACAGGCTTGACAAAGCAGTGCAACGTAACTTAATCAATTCATGATGCCACATATTAAAATTAATCAATATAATGCTAATCCCGTGATGTCTCATCAGGCGGTGATACGGCCAGACCCCGTGCCTCGAGGGGGTCCACCCATGACTACTGGTGGTCACCTTCCTCTGTGCTGTGGAGTCAAGGCACAGAGGAGTAGGTTAAGAGCTATTGACCAAACACCCCGGACACTCAACGTACTACAGTGGAATGCCGAAGGAGTTTCTAACAAGAAAGTCCCCTTAACACATCGTCTTTATAAAGATATAATAGATGCCGCATGCACACAAGAGACACACCTCAACGCCAATCGCAGATTCTCAGACAGAGGATATCAGGCCACACGTTTTGACCGCGAAGGACACAAAGGAGGAGGTCTAGTACTTACGCAAAACACAACCTTGCAGTGAAGTATCTGTGATCTCTGACAACCAAACGGAAATTATAGGTGTTGATAAAGGACGTGAAAATAAGAATTTACAATCTGTATATTCCAGCAGATAAAGACCTTACACTTTCAAACATGAAAATAACTGACACAAACTGCATTATTGTCGGAGACTTTAACAGCCGTTCAGAAAGATGGATATACCCAGATACTGACAACAGAGGAGATGAAGTGGAGGACTGGGAAACTCAAATCTCCATCTCCCCTCTACTGTGTGTCCACCGTGACGAGGTAGAGGGGCTTGCGCGTTCCAATGACCCCAAGAGCTATGCCGACGGTAGC
Organism: Cepaea nemoralis; assembly: GCA_014155875.1. NCBI lineage: Eukaryota > Metazoa > Mollusca > Gastropoda > Stylommatophora > Helicidae > Cepaea > Cepaea nemoralis. Next base: position 273,569 of record JACEFZ010003626.1, on the reverse strand, counting down.
ACAGCTACTGGATCGTCACCCATGTCGGACAGGTCAAGGGAGAGGGACCAGACCAAGCGACACACAAACCTGCTGCCTTGTAGGTAGACTGGGGACAGTCAAAGGCTAGGGAAAGCACCCCTAAAAATGCTTGTCGAAATCGGATGTACTGAGCCACAGGCTTGACAATGCAGTGCAACGTAACTTGATTCATGATGTCACAATTTAAAATTAATCGTTATGGTGCCAATCCCGTAAAGTCCCATCAGGCGGTGATAGTGCCGGGCCCCCTGCCTTCGAGGGGGTCCACCCATGACTACTGGTGGTCACCTTCCCCTGTTCTGTGGAGTCAAGGCACAGAGGAGTAGGTTAAGAGCTTTTGACCAAACACCCCGGACACTCAACATACTACAGTGGAATGCCGAAGGAGTTTATAACAAGAAAGCCTCCCTAACACAGCGTCTTCATAAAGATAGAATAGACGTGGCGTGTATTCAAGAGACACACCTCAATGCCAATCGCAAATTCTCAGTCAGAGGATACCAGGCCACACGTTTTGACCGCGAAGGACACAAAGGAGGAGTTCTAATACTTACACGAAATACAATACCTTGCAGCGAAGTGTCTGTGATCTCTGACAACCAAACGGAAATAATAGGCGTTGATATAATGATAAAGGATGTGAAAATAAGAATTTACAATCTGTATAGCCCAGCAGATAAGGACCTTACACTCTCAAACATCAAAATAACTGACACAAACTGCATTATTGTCGGAGACTTTAATAGCCGTTCAGAAAGATGGGGATATCCAGATACTGACAAAAGAGGAGTTGAAGTGGAGGACTGGGAAATAGACTCAAATCTCCATCTACTCAACAAAGCGGATGACACACCGAGCTTCTACTCCAGAAGATGGCTTACCACTTCTACTCCAGACTTAGCTTTCTGCACAGGAGACATCCTCCACAAAATCGTTCGCCATGTGCTTGAAAAATTAGCAGGTAGTGACCACAGACCAATCAAGCTTGTAATGAATATGGAGTATGTTCCACAGGAGCAAAAGCCTTTGCCCCGCTGGAATTACAAACGAGCAGATTGGGACAGATTTGCCATACTAACAGACAAATATTGTGAAAACATAAATACACGATATGGCAACATGAAGCAAATGGTAGAAAGTCTAAACAGAGCAATAATACAGGCGGCCACTGAGTCTATTCCTAGAGGAGCGAGGAAAAATTACAAACCATACTGAACAACAAATTTTGGAGGACAAAGTTGAAGATGCCAGGAAGACAGCAGAGAGAGAGAGAACAAACAACTGAAGCGAACATTTCTCTCAAAGCAATCTCAGCAAAATATAAAAGAACAGTAAACCAAACAACAAGAGATTGCTGGAGGGGAAAAAACAGAAAACCTGAACTTTGACAGGGATGGAAACAAACTATGGAAACTAGTGTTCATGGAAAGTGTGTGACATTTTCAATTTAGTTAGTTAGTTAGTTAGTCGACAGATCATCCTCGTTGCACATCGGACCATTCAGTCCATAAGTGCTCGGATCCCCTCCTCAGCAAATCCCGCAGCGTGTAGCGGCTAACGACGCCAGTTCTGTGTTGGTTTATCAATCTTTTTTGGCTTCCTGCGTAGTGTTCTTGTTTGGCCACCCCTCTTTTAATTTGCTGCTCTCGCAGTCTGGCCATTGTTGTAGATTCACAGTCATCACTTGGTTCTTGCAAAAGTCTCACTTCTCGTAGAGCATTCAGAATGTCAGCCTGGTCCATGGCGCGTCCGCCCTCCACAGTAGCCTCACCTGCGAGCTTGTCAGCCCGCTCATTTCCTTGTACTCCCGCATGACCTGGCACGAAGATGAAACTAATCTTTGCCAGCCGAGACCGCTCCAGAGGCAGCAACCATTCTCTTCGGATCGACCCCTCCTCTATCCTCTTGATCATGTTCATTGAGTCGCTAAGGAAACAAGTCCTAGTGAATGTCTGTGTCTCGAGCCATGTTATTGCTTTACTTACTGCCATGTCTTCCATGGTCAGGCTACTTGTGGTTTCAGTGAAAGCACCAGAGTCCTCCTTCACAATTCTCCCTCCGGCCCGAGCTGTAAAGGCCCATGAGCTTCTCACATGTCGGACGACCGACCCATCTGTGTAGATGACCGCGTCACTGTCTAGCGAATTCTCGAAAATCAACGCTTGTACTTCAGCCTCCACAGCAGCCGGATTTTCTTGTCTGCATTTTCTATCTAGTTGGATGCAAACTGAAAAGGATGTGCAGAAGTCTGTTGGCACTTGCACCCACTCCTCGCCAGGTTCTAAGTCCTCAAGTGAACACACCTGTTGAAGAATGTCTTCGGCTTGACCCATCCACGACCGTCCTCTTTTTAACCTGCTGCCCTTCACCTTCCTAATTTCACTATGCAGTGGATGCTGTGTGTTTGCGTTAATTCTGAGGTAGGCGCGTGCCCTGCAAACTTGCATTCTCTCTTCAATGGTTGGAAAATCAAGAAGGTAGCGCATCGCCCTGCATGCTGTATCTCTTGTACATCCAAGAATAATGCGCATATCTTCATTCTGTATCCTTTCCATCCTTTCTATCTGCTTATGGCTGAGAGTCAGGATTGCCATTGCATACTCCAAAACAGACATGACCAGCCCCTCGTACAGAAGACATAGATGGCGCTGCTCACAGTTTGCTGCCGCCATCACCCGCATCGCTGCCAAGCCCCGCTTGGCCTTTGTTATCACCTGGTCTATGTGCATTTTCAATTTGTTCATCGTTAACTGTAATTTTTGGTTGACACATGGTTTTGTCTGCGGATATTGTTTCTGTCGTTGTAGTTATTTTCAGAAAAAGATTGTGATCTCCACTGTGTCTATTGACCTGACACAATAGCATAAAATGCAACAAGCAAGGTAACACGTTCATAACAAACAAAATTGCAATGGCAGGAACGTAATCGCAACCACACACAGCGCAGACATTAATACAACAGAGACAAAACAGCATACAACCCCTCATTCAACACACAATCATAACAGCTCCAGGAAACAACAAAGCAGTCGTGACGACATATAAACCAGGAAACAACAAAGCCATCAGCATAGAAGCTTTGTCAGACACAGATCCTACTGTACTAGCTTTATCCGTATACGTTATACAATCGTTTACAGTTTCCATACTTTTGTATTGTTTAATGTATTGCTTTGTTTCCTAGCTTTTACTTTCTGAGGCACACAAACACCCCTATTTCTCTAATCTTCTGAAGCGTCCTGTTCTCTTGCAAAGGAAGTGTGTCACAATTAAGTTACGGATGTTCCTAGCACAGAAGTCAGTGTGTCGGTCGTTGACATACACTTGTGCACAAGTTGACTTCCTCTATTCAGACACCACAAAAAGCCAAAGAACAATCTACCCGTGGGTTGGTTATATCACCTAACACGTTAGTCGGGGCCACGGCCTTGTCGCTCACTCTATGTATGATTTTAAAACGCCATTGCGTTTTCATCCTGTGCAACGTGCAACGGGGGCCTGCTATTTCTGGCTGTATCCGAGAAGGTTAGGGATCCAATCTCGATACCCTAGACATCAAGAAAACGTATGTTATTGGAAATCACCAGTTCATTACAAAAAATTCTGAGACCTGTGTTGAGATTCTAACCTTAATTTCAGAGCTTCGGCGAGACGTCTCAACCATATTGACCCTCATCTGGGACCGATTGCTATCTATACATACATATTTATAATTTATTTTTCTTTGTCGCCTTTTCCGTAACAGCAATAATAAACAACGACAAAGTAAATTGTTAATAAACAAGATTGAGAACAGAAAGAACCAAAACATTTATTATAGGAAGTGATATCTCGTTCAACCACCGACACCGTGGCCAAGACGTTACGGACGCGGTTCGTAATACAGCATACCGGGTGCGAAACACAGCTGCGGGCGATTTGGCAGCAGACCGCCTTGCGTTGGGTTTATTTTATACAATGGTATAGGTGCCTGTCGTTCAGAATGTAATGGCAAACTACCGAACGTAAACTTGCCAAGAGATGATAAAACATCAAAAACTGCTGGGGTTGACTGCGATGTCCTGTACAGGATATGCAACTAACATTTTCAACCAAATGTCTCGTCTTCCTGAAAAGCAGCAGGTTTCTTGTGTGCCTCACTTCATTTGATCACTTTGCCTGACCTGGGAGACTGACAGTGGCTACGCTAACGAGGCATAGCTCTGGGGGTCTGGGGGTCATGTGCACATGCCATCCCTTCTAATCTGGCACCGGAAGATGGAGACACAAACACGGGTTTATGTGAAAGTAGGTGCACATCATCCCATTTAGTTGGCAAGAATTATTTTATGGACAGTCACAAGATTAGAATTACGCAACTAAAAAGAAAAAGCAGCAACGATTCACCTAACGAACATCCCTTGAAACAAGTAAAGAGTTTCAAGTACGTAGGAAGTATAATATCATCAAATGGCAAATCAGAAGATGAGGTCGAAGATTGATGCAATAAAGCAAACCAACTCATTGGACAAATGGCACCAATACTATAGAACAAACATGTGTCAATAACTACTAAGAAAGCACTTTACAACACAATCTTCCTACCAACCCTATGTTACCAATGCCAAACCTGGACAATGACAGAAAAAGAGAAAAGAAAAATCACAACAACAGAAATGAGATTCCTGAGAAGAATACTCAATGTATCAAGAAGAGATAAGATCAGAAATGAAGAAATCAGGACTAAAGTGGGGGTTGTAGCTGCACTAGATTTATTAGAAGGCAGCGAGTCAAATGGTTTGGCCATGCAAGTAAGTTACCAACTAACAGTATACCACAACAAGCAATGATGTACAGACCAGAGGGAAGCAGAGGAAGAGGCCGACCACGTAAACGATGGACGCAGGGAATAAGAGAGTCCATGGGAATATCGATACATGAAGCCCATAAGCGGGCACTCTCCCGCTGTTTACACTTCACCTCGACACCGCAAGGTACAAGAGGATCATGATGAGATGAGATGAGATGAACGCTCTGCAACATCATAACAGCCTTCGGGCTAAAATAATCTATAGACATAAAGAAATGACCCGCCCAGTGGTGACTCAGAGGATAAGATTGTTCTTATCTAAATCTTTACTGAGAATACCAATGTGTTGATATTCTAAATCGTTATAGAGAATACGATTGTTCGTTATAAATCGGTGTAGAAAATACCAATGTTCTGATAATCTAAGTCGTAACAGAGAATTCGGTTCTTCTCTTTATCTAAATCGTAATTGAGAATACGAATGTTTTTATCAGAATTGTTAAAGAGAATACTGTTGTTGTTGTTATAATCTAAACTATTATAGAGAATATGAATTATCTTAACTAAATTGTTACAGGCCGTCCTCCCTGGCCTAGGTGTTAACGACTTTCTCCGTAATTCCGTATACTCTGGTGAGTAACGTGACGTGCGTGAGAATCGGTGGCGGTTCTCTCCGTGTTGGTAACTTACGGGGTATGTAAGCCGGTCGCTCAGAAAGCAATGAGAAACTACTGAGCGTAATCTTGCCAAGAAATCACCAATCAGCTGAAAGATGCTGATGTTAACAGCGATGTCCTGTAAAGGATATGCGAACCCAAAAAAAAAATTGTTATAGAAAAATTAAGTTGTTCTTATCGTTCTTATTTAAGTCGCTATAAATAATTACGGTTGTTCTAATACTCTAAATCGTTATAGAGAACACAGTTGTTCTTATATAAATCGTTATAGAGACTGAGGGTGTTATTATAGTAATTATACTCTACATCGTTGTAACTGCTCGTTAAACTTATTAGCGTGATTGTTCAATATTACAGAATATCACATCTAAAACTACAGCATTGCAACGGGGCTTTCCCACACGTTATCCGCCTTCTTCTTCAGTGGCCAAAGAAGCGTTCCCACTTCGACAGTTCCAATGGCAGTTTGACTAAACGTCATCTACATTCAATGCTAAGTAGTACATACAATGCACTCTTTTCTCGAGTGATTTAATCAACACTTAATACCAGCAACAACTGTTACGCAGAGGACAGGCATTCCAACAGGTATACACAGCAGCAAGTGATGGCGTTGGAAGCTCCGACTACCGAAACTGTCAGCAAGTTGTCCACCGCTCATTAATCTGCTAGCAGGGAACTTCTCTTTTAACCGATAACGATGACTGACCAACGCTGACATGTATTGTGTCGCATTCGTTGACAAGGACAAAGTGCATGAACCGAGTCACACAGAGACCAGAACAAAGTAAAGGCTTCTTCTACACTCCTGACGCGCACTGGGCTTATGAAGGTAGACCTATATTTGGATAGAATAGTCGGGACTCCGTGAGTCATGTCTTCGGTACCACACCGACCGCCTCTAACCCCCAAGACATTTTCTGGTACCAATTTTAGGCCGGGTCAACCAGGGAGTCCAGAACAATTTTAAACTTTGGAAACCGCCCTGATATTGATCGAAACTAAGAGCACCGATGCGGGACAGATACTAGCTTCTTCGGTGACACTAGTATTTCTGATTATTTGGTTGTTTCGGGATTTGAAATTTAAATACTGAGCACAACCCACTACTGGCAACGCTGATCGTATTCTGGTATGAACCTAAGGCCCATCCACGTCAATATGGAAGCACTATACTCGAGTTTCGCTCTCGTTTGAGCTCATCAGTAGTGCATATCCCTGACCGGATCCGGAAACAATCCCCGGATCACTGGCGTGTGAAGCGGGTGTGTAACCACGCGGCACACGCTGGACACGGCCAAATTATCATAACAGAATATTAAAACGTCACCCATTGTAGGCTATAGCTCAAGACTTCCCGATCGCCACGACTGACGTCCGTCAATCGATGTGGACCCGAACGATCAGGACTTCTCACTGGCAAGGCACACCAGGCCGCCTAAATCCTAGAAACTAGTATTTCTACCGATGATGTGCACGAGCATTGCATTCAAGAACTCGCTTCTTCAGTGACACAAGTATTTCTACTAATGATGTCACGAGCATTGCATTCCAGTACTCTCTTCTTCGATGACACTAGTATTTCTACTGACGATGTCACAAACATTGCATTCAAGTTCGAACTAAGGGGACGTCAGCAACCTCAAGTATGAGTGCCGCTTTCATTAAATATATCCCAGAACAGTGGTTCTCAACCATTGGGACTTCCCCCCCCCCCGGGATTTTTAGTGTTTCCCCGGGAGCGAGGGGGGGGGGGAGGGGGGAATAGTGTTTCCGGGAGAGGGTGATTAACACCACAGATTAGGAGACTCAAAGTGTCTTCAGGACCACACAAAACGCGATCGTCCACCTTTCTTGAATTATGTGTGAGGTGAATTATACGTGAGGGTGTATGTACATCTATATCTACACACACATATATATATGTGTGTGTGTGTGTATGTTTGGGTATCTGTAGGTAGGTAGGTAGGTAGGTAGGTAGGTAGGTAGGTATAGAGAGAGAGATAGGTTTTTGTAAAGAAAGGGGGAAGTGACATTTTGGAAAGGGTGGGAATCACATTCTGAACATATGGTGAAAGTGTGCATGGGCCAAAAAAGGTTGAGAACCACTGTTCTAGACTGACACCTGGGAGTGTACAAAAGAAAAAGAAAAAGAATTGCCGTAAAATCTCGAGTATAATACGTCGGTACTTAAATTTAACAAAAAAAATAGCAGCGACTGGGAATCTTGTCTATCAGCCAGGTTGTCATGAGTTCGAATTTGCTAAGAAGCGAATTTTCACGAATGTCCTGGACTCCCAGGTCGATTAAGTCAGAAACTGGACACCAGAAGATGTCTTGGCCAGTAAACGCCAAAGTTCTGATAATGACCATATTACCACCGAATGGTGATTTATTTATTAAATGATATTGACCATATCACCATACACTGGTGACTTATTTATGAAATGCTATTGACCATATCACCATCGAATGGTGATTTATTTATGAAATGCTATTGATCATATCACCATCGAATGGTGATTTATTTATGAAATGATATCACCATCCATTGTTGATTTTATTTATGAAATATCGTTGTGCCCGATACTCCGTAAGGGATTTACAGAAGGGTGCTTTACATACTTTAATTACCTAAACTACGTCATTTTCGACATGGAGAGTAAACTAAATGAGCTTCTTTCTTGTTAGAGTGATGTCGACGAGATTCAAAGTACTCAACACGCAGGTGTTGTGTGCAAGTTTTTGTTGGTGATTATACTTGCAGTTTTATAAAACTGTTCCTAAAATAATAACTAGAAAAATTATAGTGCTTATTATAGACCAATTTTCATTTTATTAAAAAATATTGGGTTAAATCAGACATGCGCATTATACACGAGTGCGTATAAAATGCGAGATTTAACGATAGGTTAAATTGATTAACTTCAATTTACAAAAATTTCGCTTTTATTATTCTATTCAGTGACTGATAGATGGATATATACAATTGTACACGATAGGATAATATTAAAGGAAGCATTAGAGGTCCCAGGAAGAATTAGAAGTCCCAAACACTAATAATAGCATGATGATGTGATCTACAAGCACAAGCACGCACACACACACACGCACACACACACACACACACACTGTCTGTAGATTATCTAGCAGCAATGCATTACATTCGCTGCCACAACCAAGCGATCGACAACAGCAAGACTGCAATACAACAACATTGACTTACAGTAGGGGTTCTGCCTTGTTCCGTTGGCGTATATTTTCTTGTGGAACTTCATCTGGACGCTCTTTTCGGTACAACGAGAGATCAGCAGGTAGTGTTTGATTAAAGGCGGGCTACTAATAATGTGGTGTTTGCTGTAAGTACCAATAGCAGAGTTGGATTCTACAGAACTGCAACCAACCTGAAAATGGAGACAAAAGTAAGCACACGAAGATGAGTAAATATGTCATTGTTGTAATAACTTGTAACAGCGTTGGTCTGTGTGTTTTGTATAGTGTTAGTTACTTAGTCAGCAGATCATCCTCATTGCACATCGAACCATTCAGTCCATAAGTGCTCGGATGCCCCCCCCTCCCACCCCACCCCCGCACCTTTTAGTAAATCCCGCAGCGGCTCACGACACCAGTTCTGTGTTGGTTTATTAATTTTCTGTGGCTTCCTGCGTAGTGTTCTTGTTCGGCCACACCTATTTTAATTTTCTGTTCTCTCAGTCTGACTATGGTTGTAGATTCATCAATCACTTGGATCTCGCAAACGACTTACTTCTCGTAGAACATTCAGTATATCAGCCTGGTCCATGACTCGTCCACCGTCCACAGCAGCCTTGTATAAAAAAAAATTTTTTTGCATATCCTTTACAGGACATCACTGTCAACATCAGCATCTTTCAGCTGATTGTTGATTTCTTGGCAAGATTACGCTCAGTAGTTTGTCATTGCTTTTTGAGCAGCTGGCTCACATACCCCGTAAGTTACCGACGAGATTCGAACCACTGCTGATTCTCACCGACGTCACGTTACTTACGAGAGTATACGAGATTACGGCCAGGAAGCCGACTAGCCTTGTATAGTGTAATAAAATTAAATAAACGATGAGTGCAGAAATGGGTGAGTAAAGTGTACGAGAATCAATCAATAGACATTGGAATAGATTCCAGCCTATCGGTTGCGACCATCAAAGGGGTAACCAAATGTAATGTGTGTGCTTCATATGCTGGTATCCATAATCTGGGATGATTATTTCGATACCGCGGAGATATATCGAGTGTCAAATGGGTCAGAACATGGTGCAATAAAGTCGACTCTCTCGGATTTAGTATTTATATAGCTGTAGATAAAAATTACACTACGAATGTTTTAAACACGGGCTGATTTCCCCCAATATTGCTACTTATTTCAATATTGTTACACTGCTACTGATTCTATTATTGCTACACTGCTACTGATTCCATTATTGCTACACTCCTACCGATTCCAATATAGCTACACTGCTACCGATTCCAACAGACGTCTATATTTCCGTGTCAAGATTATTAATGAAGTAGACGACATTTTACAGCACGACTTGAGTGGCTGTTTGAGAGGGGTCAATGTGTGTTGGAAAGTTTGAGAATCACTGTAGTGTTTACGTCTCAAATGCTCGCGTATTGTGCTGACGCTGCATGAATGGTTCACACGAAGACGTGAATCCAGCATCAAACATTCATGGAGTGGACACTCCTGGCTTGGGGAGAATATTTGATAACACGGAGTCCTGGCTGGGCCCGGGCATTCTTTTGGACAATGGGATTCGAGAGGAGACTGTATACTGGTCACACACGGAATAGCATTCTAGAGACTGGAAAACGCCAGCGTCCACAGCTAAAGACTTGCCTTAAAGATGAGATTATCCTGCTTGCAAGAGGTGTTGCTCTTGTCCCCAAGCAGGGATTTGCTAGGGGTCTATAATGTAATAGACCAGTCACATTCTGCAGGCTTGAAAGCACGGAGGAATAGGTGGCCGGTCTTTGCATCTGGTAACGAACGACGAACGTAGGCTTTTGAACCCTCGTCCTACCGCGTTCATGACATTATCAGCGTACCCCCTATCAACTACACTAACGCAGCCCATTTGTTGAGTACAAGCCGAGTGAATAGTGTACAGAAACGAGATGGCATTTAGCTTACAGCAGTTACCATCAAGTGCCATTCTGGAAACCAGAACAATTATTGTAAGACAAACACTATCTATAGATTTACCCGTGTCTGTAGCTTTGGGGAAGTGAACGCAATTCCACAATCACGACAATTCGGGTTCTATTTAACAGTAAGCAGTTTGGGAGCATACGGTTTGCGAAAATTTTCAAAATGATATTTTTTGGTCGATCAGAAAGCATTGGCAAACAATTAAAGGTTGCAAGAGCGGAAATCAACTTCCGTACCCCCTATCAGCGTACCCCCCTATCAACTACACTAACGCAGCCCATTTGTTGAGTACAAGCCGAGTGAATAGTGTACAGAAACGAGATGGCATTTAGCTTACAGCAGTTACCATCAATTGCCATTCTGGAAACCAGAACAATTACTGTAAGACAAACACTATCTATAGATTTACCCGTGTCTGTAGCTTTTGGGAAGTGAACGCAATTCCACAATCACGACAATTCGGGTTCTATTTAACCGTAAGCAGTTTGGGAGCATACGGTTTGCGAAAATTTTCAAAATGATATTTTTTGGTCGATCAGAAAGCATTGGCAAACAATTAAAGGTTGCAAGAGCGGAAATCAACTTCCGTAGCTTCTTGACAATCCCCACCAGTGACTAATACAGCTCTTGGGTTGGCCCAAACTAATAACAAGGGTACTGATGCATTTCACATATTTCTTGTAAGTTTCTTGGATCGAAAGACGAAGAAGATGGACTACTACACCGCACTATTTGTCTCCCCAACGATTATCTATACGGAAACAGATTATAATGTGTACACGCAGACGGATGCCTTCTAAACGTATCTCTGGGCACAGTTAGATCAAATATGCAGGGAATGTACACAGCTCAAGAAAACGTCAACAGTAGCAGCAGCAGTAGCCACTAAATGACATACACACACGAACATTATTTTCAAATCTAGGACAGTATGGTAAAAATACCGCATCTTTTTAGGGCCCTGCAGCTTTCAAAACGTCTGTCTCAGTCCGTCGTTAAACTAACCCACGCGGGTGTAATTATTTCTTTAACTTCTTCAGTCAGTTAGTACTTTAACCTGATCTGTGTTAAACGTTACTTAACGCCTTCTATCCGTCACAACTATACGTTAACGCCGTATGATGGAGTTATTTTAGGGGCCTGTCTGTCTAACACACATATTGAATGTGGACGTTTCGCTATATGTACGGTGGGAAGTCAATAAGTAAGTCACAAATGGCTGTAGAAAAATAACTAAATATGATAACAACTTGAAACCAATGTATTTTTATACATACGTTGTCCCTTTATTTCTCAACATAATTTCCACCAACACTGACGCACTTATGTCATCGTTTTATCAGTCCTCCCAAACCGGATGCATAGAACTGCGTCCTCTGTTTTCTAAACCACATTTTCACTTCACATTCAACTTCAGCGTCATCTGCGAAATGTCTCCCGCCAAGGTGGGTTTTCAGTAAACCAAAAAGGTGGAAATCGCTAGGCGCTAAGTCGAGGTTGTAAGGTGGATGTGCCAGAACGTCCCAGCTTAGTTGGTTAATTTTCTCCTGAGTTAATCGAGCCGTATATGGTCTGGCATTGTCATGAAGAAGCAACACTCCTCTAGTCAGCAGTCCTGGAAATTTCAATCGATGATGCATTATGCTGTATGCTAAACCATGTGAGCACCCTACTGCAGATGCTACAGAGTCTATCATTACTTGCCTGTCACTTATAATCATCTCCTCCACCCGCTGCACGGATGCTTCTCCTGCAATCTCAACAGAACGACCAGATGGGATTTCATCAACATTCTTCTACCCAGCTATGTACCACTTTACGGGACAAACATTTGTCAGCACAAACAGGAAGCATTTCCTGTTGAATGTCCTTTGCAGGTAGTCCTTTTGCTCACAAAAAACGCACAACAGCACGTTGCTCTTTGGTTGTACGCTCTGTAAGTACAGCCGCCATTTTGTGTATGCGATGCGCATGAGACACCTAGCGCCACCTGACGAACGGGAATATAAAGTTAGATTTTGTCACCTAATGACACCTGTAGAAAACACCAACTACATGTACCTGCCATCCCACAGAGCTGTGTGACTTACTTATTGACTCGCCCTCGTACAATACAACAAGAAGCCCGATCGGTTTAGCGTTGGTGTGCATGATTGCGTGCGTGTGTGTACAAGTTAATAGAGTTTTAGGGACCATAACAGCCAATTCTGTCTATAGAAGTGAGTAACGGACGTCGTGGTAAAATATTATTTTGGAGGCTATCCATTTATATATATAAACGAATGTTGAGATGTGGTTCTGTTTAAGAATGTTGAGAAGTGGTTCTATAGAAGAATATGGAGATGTGGTTCTATAGAAAAATATGGAGATGTGGTTCTATAGAAGAATGTTGAGATGTGGTTCTGTTTAAGAATATTGAGATGTGGTTCTATAGAAGAATATGGAGATGTGGTTCTATAGAAGAATGTTGAGATGTGGTTCTATACAAAAATGCTGAAATGAGGTACCATAGAAAATTGCTGAGATCTTGATCTACAGAAGAAAGCTGAGATGTGAATCCGTATAAGAATGTTTGAGTTATGGTTACATAGAGACACTTCAAAATGTGGTTCCATGAAAGAATACTGAAATCCTGTGCAAAGATCCAATTATATATAAATATGTTGCTATTTCGCTCTACAGAAGAATCCTGAGATGTGATTTCACAGACAAATGCTGAGATGTAGATCTCTAGATCTGTATATAATTTTGAGTCAACCCCAGAGCCGTACCAAAAAGATTACAGATAAAGAAACCAACTGGCTATGTTATCTGATTATTCGGCCCAGAAATATAGAACCCATGTTGTTTGGACATGACATTAGTAGTGCACACTAGATCATGTCAGGACAACAAGAATGTGTAAGGGAGAAGGAGGGGGCGAGCCACGAGAAGACCTGGATAGAAGATGTCGGACAGTTAACATAGTAGCCCTGAGAAACATGCATCGGAGATTTATGGCAACACATGGGACAGTGGAAGGCTTAGACAAAAGATATCGGACACTTGACATCTTGGCATGGAGAAACATGCACTGGAAACTACTGGCAACAGGTAAGGCAGGAGAAGACGCAGACAGAAGATATCGGACACTTGACATCTTGGCATGGAGAAACAAAATATTCGCTTAAAAGTCGACAGGGTCGACACTGCACCGGGTTTTATCCCATATGGCTCGGTCTCTTTCCGCAGCGCGGAAGGCATCGCACCAAGCACGACCTCCGTGGCTCTAGCGACGATCCACTGGAGTCTGCGAAAAATGTAACTCGTGAACCGAAGGACGCGGCCCGGAATCGAACCCACAACCTTTGGAGCCCGAGTCAAACGGCTTGACCACTTCGCCACGAAGACTCCGGCATGGAGATACATGCTTTGGAAACCATACTGGCAACAGGTGATGCAGGAGAAGATCCAGACAGACGATATCGGACACTTGACATCTTGGCATGGAGAAACATGCACTGGAAGCTATTGGCAAACAAGCAAGACTGGAGAAGACCTTGATAGAAAATATCGGATAGGTGACACGCATAGGACACTTGATAACACGGGAGAAAGAAGGTTGTTGACAAACACGAGGACTAGCGGTCTATAGCATAAATTATGTGCGTATGGAATGTTACTTGTCTGTGGCTTCAAAAATTGTTGGTCGGGTCACAAAATATAAGCACGGATCTCTTTCTTTAAGGCGTATGTTTGCTTGTGCACTGACGCATGTTTTTGCGTCAGATGTAAATGTTGCTGACTCTCAGGTGCTTGTTTAATCACGCATCACTTTGAATGTAGCCTCTCATCTCTTGTTGAACTGTCTGTAGGCATGTAGTTGTGCGTGCCTGCATTGTGTGTGTGTATGTGTGTGTGTATGTATGTGAAGAGTATTTGTTATATGTTGCTTGACGTTCCTGATTCCACTTTGAGACGACTGGTGTAGTTACAACCTACAAACTCATCAGATTGTAACTTTGAGACGACTGGTGTAATTGCACCCTACAAACTCATCAGATTGTAACTTTGAGACGACTGGTGTAGTTGCACCCTACAAACTCATCAGATTGTAACTTTGAGACGACTGATGTAGATGCACCCTACAAACTCATCAGATTGTAACTTTGAGACGACTGGTGTAGATGCACCCTACAAACTCATCAGATTGTAACTTTGAGACGACTGGTGTAGATGCACCCTACAAACTCATCAGATTGTAACTTTGAGACGACTGGTGTAGTTGCACCCTACAAACTCATCAGATTGTAACTTTGAGACGACTGGTGTAGTTGCACCCTACAAACTCATCAGATTGTAACTTTGAGACGAGTGGTGTAGTTGCACCATACACACTCATCAGATTGTAACTTTGAGACGACTGGCGTAGTTGCACCCTACAAACTCATCAGATTGTAACTTTGAGACGACTGGTGTAGTTGCACCCTACACACTCATCAGATTGTAACTTTGAGACGACTGGTGTAGTTGCACCCTACAAACTCATCAGATTGTAACTTTGAGACGACTGGTGTAGTTGCACCCTACAAACCCATCAGATTGTAACTTTGAGACGACTGGTGTAGTTGCACCATACAAACCCATCAGACTGTAACTTTGAGACGACTGGTGTAGTTGCACCCTACAAACCCATCAGATTGTAACTTTGAGACGACTGGTGTAGATGCACCCTACAAACCCATCAGATTGTAACTTTGAGACGACTGGTGTAGTTGCACCCTACAAACTCATCAGATTGTAACTTTGAGACGACTCGTGTAGTTGCACCCTACAAACTCATCAGAATGTAACTTTGAGACGACTGGTGTAGTTGCACCCTACAAACTCATCAGATTGTAACTTTGAGACGACTGGTGTAGATGCACCCTACAAACCATCAGATTGTAACTTTGAGACGACTGGTGTAGTTGCACCCTACAAACTCATCAGATTGTAACTTTGAGACGACTGGTGTAGTTGCACCCTACAAACTCATCAGATTGTAACTTTGAGACTACTGGTGTAGTTGCACCCTACAAACCCATCAGATTGTAACTTTGAGACGACTGGTGTAGTTGCACCCTACAAACTCATCAGATTGTAACTTTGAGACTACAGGTGTAAATGCACCCTACAAACTCATCAGATTGTAACTTTGAGACGACTGGCGTAGTTGCACCCTACAAACTCATCAGATTGTAACTTTGAGACGACTGGTGTAGTTGCACCCTACAAACTCATCAGATTGTAACTTTGAGACGACTGGTGTAGTTGCACCCTACAAACTCATCAGATTGTAACTTTGAGACGACTGGTGTAGTTGCACCCTACAAACTCATCAGATTGTAACTTTGAGACGACTGGTGTAGTTGCACCCTACAAACTCATCAGATTGTAACTGTGAGACGACTGGTGTAGTTGCACCCTACAAACTCATCAGATTGTAACTTTGAGACGACTGGTGTAGTTGCACCCTACAAACTCATCAGATTGTAACTTTGAGACGACTGGTGTAGTTGCACCCTACAAACTCATCAGATTGTAACTTTGAGACGACTGGTGTAGATGCACCCTACAAACCCATCAGATTGTAACTAAATTTATATGTATGGTTTGGCACTCATAAAAGTAGAAGTACAGAGTCGAGGACACACTCGACAAGATAACAATTGAAAGACATAGTTACCCAATGGACATTTCGTCAACTTCTATGACTGAAAAAGAAGACACGTGAATTTATTTATCAGGTGATATATAGACCTCAATGGGTTCCCCAAATGGTAATCAGATTGTAACCTTGACAGAAGAAATTAACTATCGTGATGTCGTGAAACATGGAATGCACAATATGGTGATGCAGAACAAAATGGAAAAAAAAAATAATATATGAACAAAGCGAGAGGTCATAAGAGGGGTCAGAACGACAGACAAGTGTATATGTGTGAACGTGCTATGGGCATGTCATGTCTTATGGCCATCACATTTTGTTGGTCTGAACGCACGGAGGAATAGGTGGCTAATCTTTCCCTCACTTAGCGGACGAAGAACGTATACATGTAGCCAACGGAAAATATCAAGCGATGGATGAATGGCAGTCTCTCGGTGTCCAGCTAATACAAAAGACAAAGTATTGGACGCGCATTGCAGCTAACCCTCATGTTGGAAACCGCAGCTGTTTAGAAGTGCTGACTTCAGTGCAAGAAGACTGATTCCCAATGAACTAGCCACACAAGTAAAAGACATTCTCATCTCATCAGCACAAAACATGATTCCACAAACAACGGTCAAGAAGGATAGATATGTCACAGAGGAAACATTGAAACCAACAGAAGAAAGAGCAACAAGAAAATTACAGGAAAAGGGTAGAAACAAATAGTTCCACATACAAATTCTAGACAAGACAAAGAGGAAATTCGATCAGAGAAGACAAGAAACAGCAGTAATGAATATCTGAATGTTTGACCCAAAACATGAAGAAGAACAATTTACATTCGACTCCCAAACGAAAGGAAATGTAAAACGGCACTAACTATCAGCTAATACACTTATAAATCAAAGGGTTGACTGGCTGCAAACAGCTAAGCGGATTGTTCAAAACAAGTCTGGCATAGAATGGTTAGAGCAATGCAGAAATTAAACAGAATTCACAATCTCTGGCAAATGTCTTTTTTTAGCACAAGCATCTTTGCTATGACAATACACGGTGCGAGTACATGTACGAAATCGGAATCACTAAAGAAGAAAAGAACAAACAAAAGAAAGAAAGAAAGAAAGAAAGAAAGAAAGAAAGAAAGAACGAGGAATAATTATGAGAGATACAAATCTAGCGTACAAAGAAACGATGACAACTACACACACTGCTGGCCGATGCACGCGCTGACTGCGAATGTTGTATTGGTACTACAGGTGCGAGATGTGATTGATGTGTGTAGCCACATGTACCAAAACAACAGACTCTTGGCTCAGTAGACCCCTTGCAGTCTATAAATCTATCCCCCCTGGGGAGCTATCTGGGTCGGCTACCTTTGAGAAACAGTTGCGGTCTGACGAGCGTATCGCATGCACCTAGCATGTCACTGCCAATAGAGGTCCAGACACAGCGGTGCGCTGCCTGCAACTGCAGGGCTCAGTTATTTAATACCAGAAATATGTTAACCAGCCTGTCGTATTCTAAACAGCCTGGTTTCATGTCTTCGCTGGTGAACTAAGGTCAACCAGCGGGAGCTTTCCGCCAAGACATGCTTGCTCACGTGATACTTGATGATGATTTCCGTAGTTTTTTTCCCTTTTGTTTTAGTTTCATCCAACAGCGGCAGCGCTAACGAAGTTGATAAGAAACTGCACTGAAAACGTCATGAGCACGGTGGGAGGACGGTTAGATGCCAACCTGGTCGACGTCTGAGACAGGGAAAGACTGGCCACTAATTCCTCCGTGCACTCCGGCCTACAATATGTGATGACCCTAACGTATCACAGACCGATGGCAGGAAACTGCCTGGGACAACTTACAACCAAACAATTAGTTTCAGCAAACACGGTCTGTTATAGTGGCGTGCTCTGTTTCCGTGTATCCTGCACGGAACCTGTGCGCGATGTTGTAGTTTGCGATGTTGTAGTTTCCAATGTCAGATTTGGTTGATTGCTTGGTTGCTCTTGCAGACTGCCTGTCTGTCAAGGGCTTGCATCTTTCTCAGTGAGATTGGTGCAGTCTTTTCTCACCAGCAGGTGTTCACGTACCTACTCTACAGGGGCTGCTGCAGAGCTCTCTGTGCCCTCTCTCAGCTCAGAGACCAGCGGGGCGTGCCAGACCGGAACAAGAACTGCGCATGTGCCGAGAGGATTACTGGCATGTAACGAGAGGATGACGCACATGTGCCGAGAGGATGACTCGCATGTGCCGAGAGGATGACTGGCATGTGCCGAGAGGATGACGCACATGTGCCGAGAGGATGACTGGCATGTGCCGAGAGGATGACGCACATGTGCCGAGAGGATGACGCACATGTGCCGAGAGGATGACTGGCATGTGCCGAGAGGATGACTGACATGTGCCGAGAGGATGACTGGCATGTGCCGAGAGGATGACTCGCATGTGCCGAGAGGATGACTCGCATGTGCCGAGAGGATGACTGGCATGTGCCGAGAGGATGATTGGCATGTGCCGAGAGGATGATTGGCATGTGCGGAGAGGATGACTCACATGTGCCGAGAGGATGACTCACATGTGCCGAGAGGATGACTCACATGTGCCGAGAGGATGACTCACATGTGCCGAGAGGATGACCTTCATGTAACCAGGTCAGGATTCAGCACGGCACAGATCAACTGGCCAGGACCGGGCCTAGTTTGGCAATGTTTCGTCCTTGGGGTTTAGGCCTTTCATTGTCAACAGGCAATGCCCAGTTGGAGGGCGTGCACACGACATATGCCAGTATGCGTGCACGCGACTGTTTGTGTAGCTTCAGTCTGTGGGGTGTAGTCCTTTTCAACTTAATACCGAAGGAGGGCGTTTCGAGGTGCGCCAAAGACCGGCAGTTGCATGGACAGAACGTGAGGTGGACATCAGTCAGGGTCTTTGCCGGTCATTCCCTGACCACAAACAACGAGGTGAACAGTGCGTTTGTTCAGCAAACAGAAATATTGATCCCGGTGGTCGCCGTATCCTGTGTCAGTAGTTCAAAGGTTACTAATGTCTGAACAATCCCGTTTCTAACTCTGGCCATGACAAGAATAAGACCAACGGAATAAGACTGGTTCTGTAAGACAATACAATGTAACGCGGAATGTTAGCGATGACACGAATCAGATTCTACGATCCCCGGGAAGGTTAACCCGGTCAACAAATGCCCGCAGAAGTCGGATGTGTCGGCCTAACGGCGCAAGAACGCAGCTCTGCTGTAAACAGGCACAACGCAATCACGTCCGAAAAAAAAACTCCGGATGAACGAAGAAGAAGAAGATTCTACGATGGGATTCACATGAAAACCGTAACTTGTTTGTGTGTGTGAATATATTCTGAAAAAGTAACGAACAAATGTATCATTTTTCGACGTAGTCACCACTGCGTTCATTGCGCTCAAGTCCTATAGCGCTGATAAAGTGTTTGGATTCTTGTAAACAAAATATTCCCTTGGTCGCGTGTGTAACCACCCATGCGCCATCTGCTGTACCTCATCATCAGACTGAAAAGCTTTGAAACTTCCTACTCCCCTCATGCAATTGCTATATACTGGACCTTCAATAGCCGATGAAGTTCTATAGGTTTTGTTTCACCCCTTCACTCATCAAACAACGGATAACAGAACGCTGCTCCTCTTTGGTGCTAAACTGTCCTTACGACGCCACCGTGTTCGTCTGCATCGTGATGTGGCGTGCTTAAAATGTTGACACCCTTAACAACAATATCGACATGTTTCAAGACAATGGCATGCTTATTGTAATTGCAATCACACTGTTCAGGTTTTGATTTGAAGCCCCCTCCTATCTTATATAACCAACATAACTAGTTTACACAACATAAATTCTTAAGTCTAACAGGAAATCGCGTACGGCTGATCTTAACGTAACTACGAAACACAAATTGTTAATACAGAACTCTCATACGACAGTTTGCATCTGATGTAACCGGGAAACACAAAGTGTTAGAGCAGACATAAGTTCATTAACGACAGATTCTATCTTATAAATAGGTAACACAGATTATTAGAGTAGGATGCGTTTATTAACGACAGATTCTATCTTATAAATAGATAACTCAGATTGTTAGAGAGACATGAGTTCACTCAGGATACATTGTTTATGATATAATCCAAGTGCATGCACAGCATTAGCTTAAACGCTAATTAACTTACCACAGATTATGTATGATATAATCACGTAACACCAATTGTTAAATTGAAACGGATTCACTGAAATGTAAGCACTTCTTACATTAAATTCTTTATTGAACGCTTCTGCCATACCTAATTATGATAATTTACAACTGCGTTTGCTATTATTTTAACTCGTTCAGTTCCAAGCAGTTGCTACCACAAATCACTCTTGTGTAAGTAAGATGGAGTTCACCCGTGTGGTACCGGGGTCCGTGGAGGGAAGCCAAGAATGGTAGCCCTGTAAACAACAATACATGTGTGCGTGTGAGTGGTGTGTGAGTGTATGTGTGTTGTGTGAGTGTATGTGTGTTGTGTGAGTGGTGTGTTTGTGTGTGTGAGTGCATGTGTGTTGTGTGAGTGGTATGTGTATGTGTGTGAGTGGTATGTGTGTATATATGTGTGTGTGTGTGTGTGTGTGTGTGTGTGGTGTTTGTGTGTGTGTTCCTGTGCAGGTTGTTGCAATCAATCCCAGGTTGATTTTCTAGGCAATTTAATGTTCAGAAGATTGCCATTGGTTTCTGAAAGTGAGATCAAAGTTTCAGTCCAGCTGACATGTGTAGGGAAATGAACTAACTACCCCGCCATCAGCGAGCAACAGTTCATTATAAGTTACAAGTGTCCAGATAGGAGTGTACTACATGAAGTGGATCTACTGTTGTAGAATATGTTATAAGTTACAAGTGTCCAGATAGGAGTGTACTACATGAAGTGTATCTACTGTTGTAGAATATGTTATAAGTTACAAGTGTCCAGGTAGGAGCGTACTACATGAAGTGTATCTACTGTTGTAGAATATGTTATAAGTTACAAGTGTCCAGGTAGGAGCGTACTACATGAAGTGTATCTACTGTTGTAGAATATGTTATAAGTTACAAGTGTCCAGATAGGAGTGTACTACATGAAGTGTATCTACTGTTGTAGAATATGTTATAAGTTACAAGTGTCCAGGTAGGAGCGTACTACATGAAGTGTATCTACTGTTGTAGAATATGTTATTAGTTACAAGTGTCCAGGTAGGAGCGTACTACATGAAGTGTATCTACTGTTGTAGAATATGTTATAAGTTACAAGTGTCCAGGTAGGAGCGTACTACATGAAGTGTATCTACTGTTGTAGAATATGTTATAAGTTACAAGTGTCCAGATAGGAGTGTACTACATGAAGTGTATCTACTGTTGTAGAATATGTTATAAGTTACAAGTGTCCAGGTAGGAGCGTACTACATGAAGTGTATCTACTGTTGTAGAATATGTTATAAGTTACAAGTGTCCAGATAGGAGTGTACTACATGAAGTGTATCTACTGTTGTAGAATATGTTATAAGTTACAAGTGTCCAGATAGGAGTGTACTACATGAAGTGTATCTACTGTTGTAGAATATGTTATAAGTTACAAGTGTCCAGATATGAGCGTACTACATGAAGTGTATCTACTGTTGTAGAATATGTTATAAGTTACAAGTGTCCAGATAGGAGTGTACTACATGAAGTGTATCTACTGTTGTAGAATATGTTATTAGTTACAAGTGTCCAGGTAGGAGCGTACTACATGAAGTGTATCTACTGTTGTAGAATATGTTATAAGTTGCAAGTATCCAAGCAGTAGCACACTACACTCTTTCCACGAGACACAGAACTTTAACCGTGTTAACTTCATTATGGCTGTTAATTTTCATCCGATGTAAAGCAATGTTCACGCCATCAGTTTCGCGGGTATTTTATCGCAATAAAATTGTTATTCCGCTTATTGTGGGATATGGCAATCTGCCACACTGAGTGAGGTCAACGGTCTCATTTACGTCTCTTAACGCCTTCCCCCTCCCCTACTCTATAACTTCTAGACTTATGCCTTTATTTATATTCTGGCAACACCCGCTTACCAAAAGCGGGTCTGAATCAGCACCAACAGAGCATCTGTTAAACACGGATTTCTAAAACAGAAGGACGTGTAAGTAAACTGCAATGAATCAATTGATGTTTGTGGCTTGATACTGTGGCAACGTACCGACAGCTGCCAGCTTTGATCATGGAGAAAGCAGCTTGAGATAGTCATAACTCTGCGAGCACCAAGTCAAGCCCAGACAGCTAATCAAACATTACCACATGACCACAGTCTCATCAAACATGACGCCTTTTATTCCGGCTTTTCATTCAATAATAAATATATCGCGTGTCATTTTCGGAAACAGGCAACAGCAGGAGTAATGTATAGTAAGACCAGGCAGTTGTGACTCGACGACGTGGGTCATCTCGTCTTGCAATTCATGTACGTATCATGCTGTCCATGTAAACAAAGAACACCCTATGTTTAAATTGTCCACAACTACCCAGAAAAATTCTCTAAAACTTCATAGCAGCCAGGACAATTTGCCAACACTACACGATTGCTTACAATGTTCCCACACTGAAAGCTTGGACAATTTGCCAACACCGCAAGGTGGCTTATAATGTTCCCACACTGAAAGCTTGGACAATTTGCCAACACCACACGGTGGCTTACAATGTTCCCACACTGAAAGCTTGGGCAATTTGCCAACACCACATGGCAGCTCACAATGTTCCCACACTGAAAGCTTGGACAATTTGCCAACACCACACGGTGGCTTACAATGTTCCCACACTGAAAGCTTGGGCAATTTGCCAACACCACATGGCAGCTTACAATGTTCCCACACTGAAAGCTTGGACAATTTGCCAGCACCACACAGTGGCTTACAATGTTCCCACACTGAAAGCTAGGACAATTCGCCAATACCACACAGTGGCAATGTTCCATATGCACTGACGCATATCGCGTCTCCTTGATTTGCCTCGGCGACTTTTACGAACATGCATGTTATACCCACAAAATACGTGATGTGTTAGTTGTCTTCGCCATCATCATGCACACGTTCTGAACAGTTTAGCAACGATAAATGTCCCATGAATGGAGGATAAGAATAATTTCAGCTAGCACAGCTGTACGAACACCTATCAATGAGTTTAAGTGTATGGAAGGCCTTGATGACTGCAGATAGAAGGTGTATTACAGCGGTGAAGTGTGAAGTAGGTCAGCGCAAGGCAGTTTTTCTTGGGGTGAGCTATGTTTTGTGTAATATATCTTTGCAATCAAGACTAGCAAGCGAGAGAGAGAGAGAGAGAGAGAGAGAGAGAGAGAGAGAGAGAGAGAGAGAGAGAGAGAGAGAGAGTAGAGAGAGAGAGTAGAGAGAGAGTAGAGAGAGAGAGAGTAGAGAAAGAGAGTAGAGAGAGAGAGAGAGTAGAGAGAGAGAGGAGGGAGAGAGAGAGAGAGTATAGAGAGAGAGAGAGAGTGAGAGAGTGAGAGAGAGAGGAGGGAGAGAGAAGAGAGAGAGAGAGGAGGGAGAGAGAACAGAGACACAGACTATCGGCAGATCTGTGAGAAATTACTTAGAGGATGCACAGATGTGGTTATACAAACACTACCGTGTACCTCAACCTCATAGAATGACAACGGAACTGATGATGACGTCATGAAAGAGACCACCAGCTAACGAAGATCACAAACTACTCGGAATCACAGGAGCAGTCCACAATCCTTGAACACATCATGTGAAGGGGTGATTTTAGAGGAAGAGGGATCAGATCAGATACTGGGCAGTGTGACATCATAGTATGGAGAACAATCTGCATCTGTACAGTGCCAGAAAGAGGGATCAGATCAGATACTGGGCAGCGTGACATCATAGTATGCAGAACAATCTGTATCTGTACAGTGCGAGAAAGAGGGATCAGATCAGATACTGGGCAGTGTGACATCATAGTATGCAGAACAATCTGTATCTGTACAGTGCCAGAAAGAGGGATCAGATCAGATACTGGGCAGCGTGACATCATAGTATGGAGAACAATCTGTATCTGTACAGTGCCAGAAAGAGGGATCAGATCAGATACTGGGCAGCGTGACATCATAGTATGGAGAACAGTCTGTATCTGTACAGTGCGAGAAAGAGGGATCACATCAGATACTGGGCAGCGTGACATCATAGTATGGAGAACAATCTGTATGTGTACAATGCGAGAAAGAGGGATCAGATCAGATACCCGGCAGCGTGACATCATAGTATGGAGAACAATCTGTATGTGTACAGTGCGAGAAAGAGGGATCACATCAGATACTGGGCAGCGTGACATCATAGTATGCAGAACAATCTGTATCTGTACAGTGCGAGAAAGAGGGATCAGATCAGATACTGGGCAGCGTGACATCATAGTATGGAGAACAATCTGTATCTGTACAGTGCGAGAAAGAGGGATCACATCAGATACTGGGCAGCGTGACATCATAGTATGGAGAACAATCTGTATCTGTACAGTGCGAGAAAGAGGGATCAGATCAGATACTGGGCAGCGTGACATCATAGTATGGAGAACAGTCTGTATCTGTACAGTGCGAGAAAGAGGGATCACATCAGATACTGGGCAGCGTGACATCATAGTATGGAGAACAATCTGTATCTGTACAGTGCCAGAAAGAGGGATCACATCAGATACTGGGCAGCGTGACATCATAGTATGGAGAACAGTCTGTATCTGTACAGTGCGAGAAAGAGGGATCACATCAGATACTGGGTAGCGTGACATCATAGTATGGAGAAAAATCTGTATGTGTGCAGTGCGAGAAAGAGGGATCAGATCAGATACTGGGCAGCGTGACATCATAATATGGAGAACAATCTGTATGTGTACAATGCGAGAAAGAGGGATCAGATCAGATACCCGGCAGCGTGACATCATAGTATGGAGAACAATCTGTATGTGTACAGTGCGAGAAAGAGGGATCACATCAGATACTGGGCAGCGTGACATCATAGTATGCAGAACAATCTGTATCTGTACAGTGCGAGAAAGAGGGATCAGATCAGATACTGGGCAGCGTGACATCATAGTATGGAGAACAATCTGTATCTGTACAGTGCGAGAAAGAGGGATCAGATCAGATACTGGGCAGCGTGACATCATAGTATGGAGAACAATCTGTATCTGTACAGTGCGAGAAAGAGGGATCAGATCAGATACTGGGCAGCGTGACATCATAGTATGGAGAACAGTCTGTATCTGTACAGTGCGAGAAAGAGGGATCAGATCAGATACTGGGCAGCGTGACATCATAGTATGGAGAACAATCTGTATCTGTACAGTGCCAGAAAGAGGGATCACATCAGATACTGGGCAGCGTGACATCATAGTATGGAGAACAGTCTGTATCTGTACAGTGCGAGAAAGAGGGATCACATCAGATACTGGGTAGCGTGACATCATAGTATGGAGAAAAATCTGTATGTGTGCAGTGCGAGAAAGAGGGATCAGATCAGATACTGGGCAGCGTGACATCATAATATGGAGAACAATCTGTATGTGTACAGTGCGAGAAAGAGGGATCAGATCAGATACTGGGCAGCGTGACATCATAGTATGGAGAACAATCTGTATCTGTGCAGTGCGAGAAAGAGGGATCACATCAGATACTGGGCAGCGTGACATCATAGTATGGAGAACAATCTGTATCTGTGCAGTGCGAGAAAGAGGGATCAGATCAGATACTGGGCAGCGTGACATCATAGTATGGAGAACAATCTGTATGTTTACAGTGCGAGAAAGAGGGATCACATCAGATACTGGGCAGCGTGACATCATAGTATGGAGAACAATCTGTATGTGTGCAGTGCGAGAAAGAGGGATCACATCAGATACTGGGCAGCGTGACATCATAGTATGGAGAACAATCTGTATGTGTGCAGTGCGAGAAAGAGGGATCAGATCAGATACTGGGCAGCGTGACATCATAGTATGGAGAACAATCTGTATCTGTGCAGTGCGAGAAAGAGGGATCACATCAGATACTGGGCAGCGTGACATCATAGTATGCAGAACAATCTGTATGTGTACAGTGCGAGAAAGAGGGATCAGATCAGATACTGGGCAGCGTGACATCATAGTATGGAGAACAATCTGTATGTGTACAGTGCGAGAAAGAGGGATCAGATCAGATACTGGGCAGCGTGACATCATAGTATGGAGAACAATCTGTATGTGTACAGTGCGAGAAAGAGGGATCACATCAGATACTGGGCAGCGTGACATCATAGTATGGAGAACAATCTGTATGTGTGCAGTGCGAGAAAGAGGGATCAGATCAGATACTGGGCAGCGTGACATCATAGTATGGAGAACAATCTGTATCTGTGCAGTGCGAGAAAGAGGGATCACATCAGATACTGGGCAGCGTGACATCATAGTATGCAGAACAATCTGTATGTGTACAGTGCGAGAAAGAGGGATCAGATCAGATACTGGGCAGCGTGACATCATAGTATGGAGAACAATCTGTATGTGTACAGTGCGAGAAAGAGGGATCAGATCAGATACTGGGCAGCGTGACATCATAGTATGGAGAACAGTCTGTATCTGTGCAGTGCGAGAAAGAGGGATCAGATCAGATACTGGGCAGCGTGACATCATAGTATGGAGAACAGTCTGTATCTGTGCAGTGCGAGAAAGAGGGATCACATCAGATACTGGGCAGCGTGACATCATAGTATAGAGAACAATCTGTATCTGTACAGTGCGAGAAAGAGGGATCACATCAGATACTGGGCAGCGTGACATCATAGTATGGAGAACAGTCTGTATCTGTGCAGTGCGAGAAAGAGGGATCAGATCAGATACTGGGCAGCGTGACATCATAGTATGGAGAACAGTCTGTATCTGTGCAGTGCGAGAAAGAGGGATCAGATCAGATACTGGGCAGCGTGACATCATAGTATGGAGAACAATCTGTATGTGTACAGTGCGAGAAAGAGGGATCAGATCAGATACTGGGCAGCGTGACATCATAGTATGCAGAACAATCTGTATGTGTGCAGTGCGAGAAAGAGGGATCACATCAGATACTGGGCAGCGTGACATCATAGTATGGAGAACAATCTGTATGTGTACAGTGCGAGAAAGCTCAGGACCATCGCCACGGACTATAAAAGGGAAGAAGAAACACAAATGGCGTAGTCACGAAGCGTACGATGTGAAGTTATACTGAAGATTATGCAGTTTTAATTCTAATGTGCACTAATATATAACAATATAGTAATTGTGAAAACAGAAGTCAGTGAAGACATTGTCTTATCATCATCATCATCATCATCATCATCATCAGGTGCCTTGTCAAATGGTGTAGGTGTCCACAGATCTCAGTCCTTGGTGCTCTAGATCATTTCCTTTGATGATATTCCCCTATACAAACGTTTTGGACTATATAGTATCATAACTCCCGGCCTGCCTCTTTTACCACTGATCTGTCGATGGTCTTGGTGTTCTATAATTCCGCCATTCTCATCATATAACCAAAGAATAGTCTTTTCCGTATAGTTACCCGTAATGTTCTACTTTCATTAATCTCTTCGCGTTTAGCTTTTTTTCTGGCAGTCCTATGTATTCTCGACATTCGACTTAGAAACCACATCTCCGCTGTCTCCAAGCTCTTTCTAATGTTTCGCTCACATTCAAAGATACAGCAGAATAGGTTCCATGTACCGTTTCATGACGTTCTTTCTGACATTCAGTCAAAGTGACCTATTACAATTTAGAATTCACACATATCAAACAAGACGTAGAAACAGAGGCAAGCTACACTACATGGACATGACTCAGCCATTCCACCCGCAGTCAAGATGTTTGCTTCAGTACTCTAGTATTTGCTTGCATGAGCAATACACAATTATATCTGGAACTACACGCAGTTTCCTATGAACAACCAGGCACTACACTTTGGGCTTGTGTTGGAGAACCTCTTCCCTCTGGGCACTGGGTTAGAGTCAGCTGGGTACTGGGTTAGAGTCTGCTGAGGATGAAAACCCTAAACCCTGCGGGGGAAACAAGACTAACTGACGCCCAATGCCAGCCAGTCATTTGTGCTGAGATGAATCTTAGCTTGTTGACATTCTGATACACCTACCCGCAGTACCGGTCTTGCACACCCCGCTGGGTACTGACAGGGAAGGATACGTCTGCCATACAGACACGTGGCGATTGCACTTTGCTACCGGGTCTGGAGAAAGTCTCTACGCCCACCTCACTCCGATAGATGATCGGTTCTGGAGGAGAGTCTCTACGCCCACCTCACTCCAATAGATGATCGGTTCTGGAGAAAGTCTCTACGCCCACTTCACTCCAATAGATGATCGGTTCTGGAGAAAGTCTCTACGCCCACCTCACTCCGATAGATGATCGGTTCTGGAGGAGAGTCTCTACGCCCACCTCACTCCGATAGATGGCCGGTTCTGGAGAAAGTCTCTCACGCCCACCTCACTCCGATAGGTGACCGGTTCTGGAGGAGAGTCTCTACGCCCACCTCACTCCAATAGATGATCGGTTCTGGAGGAGAGTCTCTACGCCCACCTCACTCCGATAGATGACCGGTCCTGGAGGAAAGTCTCTACGCCCACCTCACTCCGATAGATGACCGGTTCTGGAGGAGAATCTCTACGCCCACCTCACTCCGATAGATGACCGGCTCTGGAAGAATGTCTCTACGCCCACCTCACTCCGATAGATGACCGGTTCTGGAGGAGAATCTCTACGCCCACCTCACTCCGATAGATGACCGGTTCTGGAGGAGAATCTCTACGCCCACCTCACTCCGATAGATGACCGGTTCTGGAGGAGAATCTCTACGCCCACTTCACTCCGATAGATTCAAGCCCTCTTTATGGATAACCTGAACATCAGCGCATCGGATTTAAGAGTTACAAACTCAATCTCCCAGAGGATTCGCAACCAACCATTCGAGAACTTTCTAGACACTTACTGAAGAAGAATCTGCAGAGTTGCACGATATCTGACTGTTGACACAATCTAAGCGAGTGTTTCATTCTAGTCTCCATCGGACCTCGCTTACCTGTGTGAAAACGAACGTTCTCAGAGACGCCGTCTGACAATCACCAGGACGACGTATCCAGGTTTAACACTGAAATGATTTCACTTGAAACTTAAGAATGTTTACCTTTCTCCAAGTGATGGAGCCTTTAGGTCCGACTGGATTGACTTGCACGCTTCAAGTGTATGCCCCGTGTTCTCAATTCACTTCCACTAACGTGTACACAGATTCAGCGGCGAGAACAATGTCAATCTTAGAAACAAATTTACCAGATCTGACCTGGTTGGGTATCGTGGTATTCATACAGAGAAAGAGCCACGTGAATGGCGTTCATCAAAAGAGAGTAGCAAGATGATGTATGTCGATAGTGTATGCTCAATGATAAAAATGTTACAGTATGCCAGGGCAACAAATCGTGCTGGAATCCCATACAAAGTCAGACGCAACCCTTTCAGCTTTAGAAACCCACAAGCGGTTGGGCAAATGTATATACGATTGACATATAGATTTTCAAATATAGATACATCTATATACTATGGACATACTATAGCATTAACAAATCTAGCATGCCTGTTCCTTATTTAAAAGACGGATGTCACTGCATTAGGAAAAATCCAGACAAGCTCAGTCTAGGTTAGGTATTAAGCTGCTAGTTTTTCAGGTCCATTCTCACAACTGTTTGAATCTATTCCCATCCCTCATGTTCTATCTCCGGCTTGAGGCACGCCCGATTCTCGACATGGCAAGGCCATGTCTGTTGTTCCATCGGCTTCTGTGTCCATATGAAAAGAAATGGTCACACACTGGCCGTATTGAAATCATACTTTCCCACCGGCATTCTCTACTCATGCTAGTGGTGTCTGCGGAGAGAGCTTTTTCAGCTGTGGATTAGCTAAGGAGTCGTAATACAATGTACAGGCCATGATTTTAGATGGCATATTCATGGTCACTTTGTGTAACATGCGCCATCACACATGGTTATGCAATAAATTAATGAGTGCAAATAGAGACATACAGCGACTGTTAAATGTAGAAAAAAGCAGTTAGAGAGAAGTGTAGAAAATAGATTTTGTGTGTTTTATTTGTTTGTTTTAACCATATAGCGTATGTCATGTACAGCCCGTCCTACCACAAGACCGATAACCGAATAAGGATTCACGGAGCGGTGGTAATAAATATCCAGACTGTGGATTCAGTGGTAAAGACGTCAGAACTAATACCCATTGACGTATGTATGGGACTTTCATTTCACAGTTGTGTAAAGATAAACGTCAGTCAATACATTCAGATATCTGTATTTTCTAGCAAAGTATTCTTGTTGTTAGAGCCTGGACTAGAATCGGGCTATTGCAAGTAGGTACATGACGACAGTCTGCGGATGACGCAAACAATAACACGTTTGCATATACAGTAGACTCTACAGTATATGTAAACGTGTTATGCAATGAGTAGAGCAACGAGAATTTGCTTTGAGTACCTGAAAGATGCTGGTGTTGGCAGCGATGTCCTGTAAAGGATATGCAACAACAAGAAAAAAATTAAATGATAACAAGCAGTCATTAAAAAAGTCGCTTAAAAGTCGACAGGGTCGACTTCATTGCACCGGTGTTTTTTTTACCCCATATGGCTCAGTCTCTTTCCGCAGCGAACTGCCGAAAGCGTCGCACAAAGCACGAACTCCGTGGCTCCAGCGACGACCCCCAGGAGTCCAGCGACGATCCCGGGACTCCGAAAAAAATGTACTCGTGAACAGAAGGAAGCGGCCCGGAATCGAATCCACAACCTTCGGAGCCCGAGTCAGACGACTTGACCACTTCGCCACGGACACTCCCGTGTCTAATTCTCCCTCCAGTTCAATAACCCCCCCCCCCCCGTGTTTCAGGCAAAGGACTGTCCAGTTTACAATATTCTCAGGTGTCCTCACTGACCGTCTTATCCAGTGTTTTTCTGTCCAGTTACATTATTCTCAGGTGTCCTCACTTACCGTCTTATCCAGTGTTTTTCTGTCCAGTTTACAATATTCTCAGGTGTCCTCACTGACCGTCTTATCCAGTGTTTTTCTGTCCAGTTTACAATATTCTCAGGTGTCCTCACTGACCGTCTTATCCAGCGTCTTTCTGTCCAGTTACATTATTCTCAGGTGTCCTCACTGACTGTCCTATCCAGCGTCGGTCTGTCACCTTTTGATTCACTGTGATTTGTTTCCCTTTGAGGTCCACATTGGTGGTTCTGTCATAATCTTAGTTCTTATAGTATGTACAGGAGCCAATTTATTAATGTTTGTAGTTTATTAGTGCAGGACGTTATTTTGGTGCAGGTGCAGAAATTCAGTATCTAGGCACATGGATAACTTCAGATGGAAGATGCATCACTGAGATTTTAAAACAAAAACAGAATAGAAGAAGCAAAAATTGCATACTATCAAATGAAGAATGTTTTGTTTAATAAGTCACTGTCCTTGAAAGTCAGAAAAAGAGTTCTTGCATGTTACATAGTGTGATAGCGCCTGACCAACGAATTTTGGTTTGGTCTATCTCGAGTTAAAAACCTGGCCACGCCGGAAACGCGACTTGAAACAAAGACCCGAGGCCATTTTTTCCTTGTAGCAGCCAGCCACGTCGGTTTGTGCTGGTGAGAGATGCGGGCAGCATGGCCTTCAGTTCAGTGCTGTTCTGTTGTTGTCAGGTGGGAACAATTCCCTGAGTTGATCTGTGTCAACTAATGTTGTGACAAAACTGAGCAGCTGACTAGTTAGTGTCAGCAAGCCTGGGTTCTTGGTGGGATAGTAAATTGTGTCACAACTCTTGTTTATGTCGCGTCTTGGGGTTTATGTTGTGTAACCTATGTTTGTGTAGTGCCTTATTGTCTGTGCAGTGTTGCTTGTGTCAAAGTTCTTTATAGTGTCAGTCTAACCAGCCATTGTTTGGAACACCTGTGTTGTGGTACTTGGTGTACCCTGTTGTCTTAAGTGCTGTTGATTGGTTAGGGGTTACCCACTGTGGTGATTTGGTATATACAGTTGTCTATTGTATCTGTTATTGACATGCAATGTGCTGTTAGAAGAAATAAATAAAGAGCTTGTTTATTTGTCCTTGATTTGTTTGTTTAGTATCTTTTAGCTTTTACTTTTTACAGTCACTATTTCTACCACAATCTAACACCTTAATCCAATGTCTGGGTCTCAAATATGACAGTCAGTCCAGAGTTGAGGCCCCTGCCTGAGATCTCGTATATCTTCTTATCTAATCACTATCATCTTTTTTTGTTGGTTGAGGCGGTGTGAGGTTCTCTCTCTTGTCACTATTTTTCTTCTTTGGCCGTAACGAAGTCAGAACTACTCTTTACCTCTTAGCACCGTAGTGAAGGAAGCATCAGTCTTTATGATTGTCTCCCTTTGTCTTTTACCATCGACTACAATAGAACCAGACGGCTGAGAATCTTGGACAATAGTAAACAGAGGAAAACATCCCTGGAAGCCTTGGAGATGTAGTTTTATAGAAGAATGCTGAAAATTAATTCGGACAGCTAAAAAGAGCAATCAGGACGTTTTATGGGAAGCTGAGTAGCAAAGACAACTTATCACAAACATGGAGGCAATCATCGTTTGTGTGTGTGTGTGTGTGTGTGCCACGTTATGAGAAGACAAAATACTGGAACATGTGACAACCGGACTGATTTGAGGAAAGAGAGATAGAAGAAGACAGCGGGAGAAGATTCTTGACAGTCTTGTGTC
This sequence comes from Cepaea nemoralis, assembly GCA_014155875.1. Classification (NCBI taxonomy): domain Eukaryota; kingdom Metazoa; phylum Mollusca; class Gastropoda; order Stylommatophora; family Helicidae; genus Cepaea; species Cepaea nemoralis. The sequence goes on along the minus strand of JACEFZ010003626.1, from coordinate 240,383 downwards.
ATGGCACGGAAAGGAGTCAACACACAAACTTAGTCATGCCGTTGGAGATTGCAATTTGTGGAGAGGCATGATTGCCCACGCCAGCCGGCAAAGCACTGGATAAGTAGGTTATTAGTCATTGTATAATCGTTCTATGTGTTTCTGACGTATTCAATGGTAATTATTTACGGTCAAAGGAGAGTTCAACGTCTGGTCTCGACACCTGCTAAGTGAGGGACAGGTTGAACACCTATTCCTCCGTATATTGTGGCCTACAACATGTGATGACTCTATCAGTATAGCAGCAAACTGCTCAGGGACAAACTTGTGGAAACTATGTTTAATATAGTCTTGCTGTTATGTCGAACACGGTGTGTACTCAGGGACAAACTTGTGAAAACTATGTTTAATAAAGATCAGGTGCTATGTCGAACACAGTGTTTGCACTCAGGGACAAATTTGTGAAAATTATGTTTAATAAAGACTTGGTGCTATGTGGAACACGGCGTGTACCTCCCAGAGTCCTGCAGTAGTGGACAGAGACAGTTCATACCACCAGTCAGAATACGTACACTGTATCCTGCCCCCTCTAAACATGCACACATTACTTTCCGTCAACCAATTACTCCTGTGAAAAGCAAACACCGAGAACTGTGCCTTTGGTCGGGGTTGTTGACTGACCCAAATCGTTGTGTTTATTTAACACAATAAGCCAATCAGCCAAGTGCCAGTCTCCACACATACTACCTATTCAAGCCTGTGGCTTTTGTCAATACACACCTCACCTACTCGGGCAAACAACGGGCCAGTTTTAAATAATACTCTTAGATTATTTATACATTTGACCAACATGTTATTTCCCCCCGACAACCGTTCAGAATGCAATGGCAAACTACTCAACGGAAAATTGCATAGAAAATCAACCTCGGGCGGGGTGCTATCACATCACAGACTCCTAGCAGGAAATTGTCGGCGCAATTTTTCTGTTTGTTTTTTAAATTCAAATACTGAAATCAAATGACAAGTAATGATATATGCATTAAATGACTAGAATTGATATATGCATCAAATGACTAGAATTGACATATGTATCAAATGGCAAGTAATGATATATGTATCGAATGACAAGTAATGATGTATCCATCAAATGAAAAATAATGAAATAGGTATCAAATGACAAGTAATAATATATGTATCTATAATGTGGATGGCGGGGTAGGAGAAGTAAGGTGCCTTTTCATCTCAGCTAACCTAAGGGTCACCCTTGGGCAAGGTGGAGTACCCGCTTAGCCCCCCCCCCCCCCCCAATCAGGGTTACGTGAAGCCATGTGTGCAGGTGGCGGATGAAGCTGAAGAGCAACCAACAGATAGTTGTAGGTTATGGTCTCCAACTTCATGACGGTAGGCAGAGGATCTCTCTTTTGGGGGAGACAATAGCTGCGGTCACCGACCAGTATGGTCATTGCAAAGAAGGAAAGCAATGGCAAACTACCTTCTTTACAGATGCCAAGAAAATAATGTTTTGGAATTTCAGAGCTGATCCACGACTCTGGTGATCGTGTGAAATGGCGAAAACATTACCGCTAACGCTTATCGGTATGGCACATGATGATGATCTATAATCTGCATCTCCGTTACTTTTACAGAAAATCTGTGTCCAGATAATTTTGTCAGAGCTAAATTCGTTATCATGTGTTGCATGTGTACCAATTGATACTGTTCCATCTTAAATCTACACGTAATTACAGCTATAAAATATAAAAGTCTCTTAAAAGTCGACAGGGTCGACTTCTTTGCACCGGGTTTTATCCCATATGGCTCGGTCTCTTTCCGCAGCAAGGAAAGCGTCGCACAAAGCACGAACTCCGTAGCTTTTAGCGACGACCCACAGGAATCTCCGAAACATTTAACCCGTAAACCGACTGGTGCGGCCCGGAATCGAACCCACAACCTTCGGAGCACGAGTCAAACGGCTTGACCACTTCGCCACAGAGACTCCCGGCTTTAAAATATAATATGTCAAATCTCCCATTGTGCATTCAGGCGTGTCTATTCTTGAGAGGCAGACAGCCAAAGGTGTTGAACAAACAGCACGATAATTGAAGATTCTGTGACTCAAATATCTGTGTCTCTCTATCTGTAGTTACCCATGGTAACTTAGTTATTTCATAATGGTCTTCCGTTCATTGAAGCAACATTGTGTTCTAAGATTCAAATTCCAAGCTACGATATCACGCTTTGCATCTGTAAAACGTATCTGCTTGCATTCCCAAAGTCTGATATTAGTTTCACCAGCGTTATTAAATAGCTTTATTGCCACGCTCCCGTTGATGCAGTAACATACAAACCGCGAGGTAATAGTTCCCCAGACCCGTGTGCTGCCCGCAGATCTGTGCTGGGAATGACAAATACGACACAACACGAAACCTGAATGGAGCTGGGTTTATAGTCGTTGCTGACAGATCTCAGCGTGCAGCTTCTCGTGGGCTGTTTCTTACCTGCCAGACTCCGAATGTTCACTTGTACAGATAAGAGAACGCTAAGTGTCTGCCGGTTGGGGATGAATGAAGCCAGGCTGATCCATTCTATACAGCGTACGGGAATATAGCAGTAGATTACCCGATAGGGGTTGAAGATGTTGCCCTCCAGGTTTGCTAGGTTACAACTTTACAGTATGAGAAAACCTGTTCCTGTTATTTTTGACTGCCGAGTTTTGACTGCAATGTCAGAAACTTGGTTTTACCAGTCATTCTGTGATTTCATTAAATGCTAGTAGTTATTGGTTCATAGAAGCCACGTCATGGCACTTGCGATGTGATCCTCATCTGATTTCGATTTTCAGGATCCTCGCCGGTGCTACGGAGTTCGTGCACTGAGCTGTGATTCTCCGGACTCAGGCTTGTGTTGGGAGTAGAACGGAGCACTTATGGGTTACACCCGTGTGCCGTGATGTTGATCGGGTGACTAAACTAAACTAAACTAAATTCGAAGTAGATGTATGTCATTACTCCAGAAGCTGGTGGTCGAGGTGCTAGGATACCATTCTCTGAGTGAGGAGACCCTAGTTCTAGCACACTGTCAGGGAAGAGATAGGCAAGGTCTGTACAGTCTGGTCAAAGACCTTCCGGATGAGCACGTTAACCGTCGATGTGAGAGACTACCCACACAAGCCCATGTTATCATTCACTAAAGCCCCGCCCCTGCCCCCTTTCCCGATTTCCTTAAAATGCAACTTTACTGAAGCCCGGCTTATCATTCATTAAAGTGCCAACATACAAAAACTTTCATTCACTACAGTTAGCTCCTCCCTCCCTACTCTTTCATTCATTACAGTATCACCAAACAGAAGCCGGTGCTTCTATTCGTTAAAGTAATGGCCAGTACAAACTCACGCCACCCCCACCCACCCCAAAAGATACACACTCACTACAGTAGTAACAACATACAGAAGCCCATACAATTACACATTAAATTAACACTCCCTCCGCCCCCCCCCCCCCTTTATTTTTTTTCTTTTCTAGTGTTAGCATACAGAAACTCGTGCTTCTATTTTCCAGTGCTAGCATACAGAAACTCGTGCTTCTATTTTCCAGTGCTAGCTTGCGTACAGAAACTCGTGCTTCTGTTTTCCAGTGTTAGCATACAGAAACTCGTGCTTCTATTTTCCAGTGCTAGCTAGCATACAGAAACTCGTGCTTCTATTTTCCAGTGCTACCTAGCACACAGAAACTCTTGCTTCCATTTTCCAGTGCTAGCTATCATACAGAAACTCGTGCTTCTATTTTCCAGTGCTAGCTATCATACAGAAACTCGTGCTTCTATTTTCCAGTGCTAGCATACAGAAACTCGTGCTTCTATTTTCCAGTGCTAGCTATCATACAGAAACTCGTGCTTCGATTTTCCAGTACTAGCATACAGAAACTCGTGCTTCTATTTTCCAGTGCTAGCTATCATACAGAAACTCGTGCTTCTATTTTCCAGTGCTAGCTATCATACATAAACTCGTGCTTCTGTTTTCCAGTGCTAGCATACAGAAACTCGTGCTTCTATTTTCCAGTGCTAGCTAGCATACAGAAACTCGTGCTTCTATTTTCCAATGCTACCTAGCATACAGAAACTCGTGCTTCCATTTTCCAGTGCTAGCTATCATACAGAAACTCGTGCTTCTATTTTCCAGTGCTAGCTATCATACAGAAACTCCTGCTTCTATTTTCCAATGCTAGCTAGCATACAGAAACTCGTGCTTCTATTGATTCAACATGGCCGAATGGATAAGAGCGCTCGTTCTTAAACATCCAGTATGCTGATGCCATAGTAGTGGGTTCAACCTCTGCACCGGCCACTTGGGCTAAAATGTTGACTTCTTGTCCTTGAGTTGGGGTAGTAAATTATAAGTACATCTGAGGTCGGAGTGGATTCGCCTGATGGCGAGGGACACTGGTAATAGGGAAAGCTAATCCACACGCAAAAATCAGTCCAGTGCACTAGAAGTGGTGACACGTGTATGGACTACGTTTGAGTTAAAAGAGCTAGCGATGGAAACGACAAAATGAAATTAATTCCGCTCAAAGTATCAGCCTAGAGAAAGCCGTGCTTTCATTCTTTCAAATAACACATACACACACACACCCTTACAGTACAATCTACACAAGCGTATGCTGTCATTCAGTAAAGTAATCCCCCTTACACTACCTTCCTCCACAGGTCAATACCTATCGTTTATTGAAGTAATATCTCCCCCCCCCCCTTTCCCTCCTCCTCTCGTCCCTGAAACTGTTAGTAAATACCCCGCTTTATACGAGTCAATGGATATTTCCTCCCTCCCTCGCACCCCCCTACCCCACCCCCGAGATCAAAAGCGTCCTCGTCACTTTCACACATGAACTCTGTAAACTAGGTTAAGAAGAGAGTCTGATGATGCTCCCGCCTGCCAGCTAGGGCTCGTGATGACAAGTTTACAGCTCTCCTGTAATTCAGATCTTCATATTTCCGCCCACGTCAATGTTCTCCTCATCCAGTTGCAAAATAACTTCTCACAAATATTCCAAACCAGCGTTTTCTGTTGAAGAAATAATGCCCTTGACATCGTTCTAATGCGCGTGGAAAGGTCGTGAAACTAACGAGAAAGTGCAAATAATGTCCTTATCTGTTAAAGACATTGGCAGTTTATGTTTACGTAAACATCAGATCACGTGAAATAATTTAACAGATTCAGTGCCAAACAAAAACTTGGTTTGGACCAGTCAAGAATGGATGCCATGAAATGAGAAGTAGGGGATGTGTCACAGTTATGACTTAAAAGATGCTAATATAGTAGCAGACATGTTGCATTACAAGGCAATGACAACATTTCAGTGATATATAATTATAAGCCTGTGGCAGATATGGGAAGTCACTTCAGCCGATTAATCGGCCCATGACAATTAATCTATATGATCAGGGGACAACGAGCATACATTCATGTATTTATTGTCTGAAGTATCTGCTCCTCAGTAGCTGTCACCCTCGGTTTGCGAAAACGGTGCTCCAAGGAAATTGGACGTAAAAGTTGCTCCAATGAAATATGACGTGAAAGTTGCTGCAATTAAATAGAACGTGAAAGTTACACCAATAGAAAGGGGGCGTGAAAGTAGCAGCAATTAAATACGACGTGAAAGTAGCAGCAATTAAATACGACGTGAAAGTAGCTCCAATAACATAGAATGTTAAAGTTGCTTCAACAGAACAGGACATGAAATTGCACCGATAAAACAGTACGTGGAAGTTGCTCCAATTAAATATGATGTGAAAGCCACCTGTCTGTGCAATTCTCTTTACGCGTCCATACTACTCTGTTTATGCGTCCATACTAATCTCTGTATGCTTTACGCGTCCATACTACTCTGTTTATGCGTCCATACTAATCTCTGTATGTGTGAATTCTACTCTCTGAATATGGCCAGTATCACAACCTGAGATTCTGAGATAAGTAGCGCATTGTATTTCTTCAGTTTGTAATGGTCTAATTGTTTTCATCTGTTCATTCTTCTCATCCCGTTCTTATGCCTTAATGTAGTCACTGTAGTGTCGGCCCCGTGTGTATATCTTGTATTTTGTGTATGTATTTGTTTGCTGATGAAGGCTAGTCGCCGCAATGTCCTGTGTTTTCCGCAACTGTGTTCTGTAAAGCTGCGTTACTTTATGTTATTTTATATTTTTTATGTGGCCATACCACTATCTTTGTGCATCCTTACTACATCCTTATGTGATCACGCTACTCTCAATATTGGTCTATGATAGAACACATATGCAGACCTCGGATAATCCCTCACTGGTGTGCTGATCGTGTTTCTGCTATTCCAGCATGTATACCCATAGATAATCTCTTGGTATCCCGGACCAAGCACATGGGCATTGCTCACGAAACATCCTCGGCAGCAGGCGGCGTGACCACACTCCAACAGGCCTACTCGATTAATGATAATTCTATATACTATACATCAAGGCCATCACATCTCCGCAAAAGACCACTTCCAGTGTAACCAGGGTAGAGAGCACTTAATCACGCACAGGCAACCTCCCATGATGCAAGACTTGCGCAATTCGCGGCACAGATACGCACCATATAGAATTTCATTCTGTCCTTCAGTAAGTGTTTATTTATGCAAAATTTGTGACGACTTTGAAACCACTTTTCCCAAGCTGAAATAGATGACAATACAAGCAATACTCAGAAAGTAAACATTCCTGTACAGCAAAAGCAAATAGCAAATTTCCACATTCAAAGTCGGAGCGTGTTAAGAAGATATATATGCCTATGAAAATACTAGAATAATAATGATGTATACACTTGTCTAAGTTTACCCTGGGTTATTATGTATTTTTATACATGTCAGTGTATCTATAGATACGTGCACTGAGCCATTCGTCTCAATTACCTGTCTGTCGGTGTGCAGTATTTGCTTGTACTTATCACATTGCGGCCGCAACTTTTGTAACGGTACGTATGCAACTGTTGTCACAGCCCATTCAGAAATTGCCATTATCTGCAGCAAACGGTGTTTAGAAAAGTGTCTAAAACGACGTCACCGCCCTCTGATAGCATTGCATTGCCACACAAATCTTCATCTTTCTCACTATGAATTTGATTGCAGCATATTCACTTTGAATATAAGCATGTAAGGACAGTGCGAATCGTGGAAGGGCTGTGGGGGCCGAAGAAGGGCTGTGGGAGCCGTGGAAGGGCTGTGGGAGCCGTGGAAGGGCAGTGGGAGCCGTGGAAGGGCTGTGGAAGCCGTGGAAGGGCTGTGGGAACAGTGCAGGGTAGTAAGAGCCGTGCAGGGCAGTGGAAGCCGAAGCTGGGCAGTGGGAGCCATGCAGGGAAGTGGAACCTTTCAAACACGGGTCCTTTACTGACTGATATACAAACGCCATATGTACGTCCCATTTTGTATAAATACTGCTTTCGGTTTCTTAATCGTCTCTAACAACTGTCTCTACTCACTTTGATTTATAACATAACGACCTCTAACTCTCATCTACTTATAAGACACCCATCTCCTTTCTCACTTAATAAACAGCCATCTCCAGTCTCATTTATAAAACACTCATCTCCAGTCTCACTTCTAAAACATCCATCTCTAATCACATTTAGAAAATATCCATCTCCAGTTTCACTTATAAGACATCCACCCCCATTCACACTTATAAAACATCCATCTCCAGTCACACATATAAAACATCCATCTCCAGTCACACTTATAAAACACCCATCTCCAGTCACACTTATAAAATACCCATCTCCAGTCACACATATAAAACACCCATCTCCAGTCATACATATAAAACACCCATCTCCAGTCACACTTATAAAAACACCCATCTCCAGTCTCACTTATAAAACATTAATCTACTGTCTCTCTTATAAAACATCAATTTCCAGTCTCACTTATAAAACATTCATCTCAAGTTTCACTTTTGAAACTTCCATAACCAGTCTCATTATAAAACAAGGATCCCCAGTTCTTCACTTACATAAGCACGATAGTTGCTAGCCTTTCCTAGCTAGAACATAAAAATATGTAGCCTATCCAGCACTAAACAATGGTCTCTTCAATATAAAACAACTATCTCTATCTCTATACACTTTCATATATAACAACGGTCTCTGATCTCATGCAGGTTCATAACAATGAGTTTTAGTCTCTTCAACTGATCAATGGTCTCTAGTCTCTGAATGTAAGAAATGTCTCGTCTGATCAATGGTCTCTAGTCTCTGAATGTAAGAAATGTCTCGTATCTCGAATGATCCTTTTTCTTTCAGGGCTCACATTTCTTATCTACATAGCAACGTGTTTCCTCAGCTACCGCATCACGACATATGGAGAGTACCAATTATACTGATGGCATCCTGAAAAATAAAACCATTTTCGACAACGTCCCTATAACTTGTTTGATACTCGTGAAACATTCTGACAGGCTGACGTTACACTAACGACATCAGCCGGTTGCGGCCGGTAAATATTGATAAGCTGTCGCTCATGTTCAAATTGAAAGAAACCGCTGTCACTACAAACCGAAAGTAAAGTCACGGTTTATGAATGGAGTTGGACACAGATTGAAACTAAAGTCATGATTTATGAATGAAGTTGGACATTCTTCTCCATGCATTTCCTCACCTAGCCGTCTGAATGACTATTATAATCGTGATATGTTTCCCACTGAATTTCTGCGAGGCCGATAAGGAGGAAGTGTTGAGAGATCCGACTGATTCGAGTGCTTCTCTTTGAATGGTCGAATACAGCTTTATGTATCAGCAAGCATGGTTCGTGTTTACCCTCTTATGACTGCCATTCCGTGTCTGGAGTTTCTTAATTTGTAACTTATGGTTTTCATATTTGCTTGGATCGTCGACTGAGTTGTATTACTTGTTCTCTATGTTTATTGCATGCCCTGTTAAGTTGAATGCTAGCACTGTACGGTTTACAAGACAATAACCAAGGTTTTGTAAAGGAGAGCTTGCCATATGACACCACAACTTCAAGTCTGAAAATGGAGTTGAAGGGTAACGAACGAAAGGTGGAAGGCAAGCTTCCGAGGAAAACACACGGATTAATTGGTATGATAACACCAAAATATACCCCGAATACAATACGTTACACTGTATCAACATGGCCCAAGTGGAATTTTTTTTTTCGCATATCCTTTACAGGACATCGCTGTCAACAGCAGCATCTTTCAGCTGTCTGTTGATTTCTTGGCAAGATTACGCTCAGTAGTTTGCCATTGCTTTCTGAGCGGCCGGCTCAGTTATCCCGCAAGTCACCGGCGGGGGTCTAACCGCTTCCAGCTCTCGTCCGCTACGAGACTCTGCGTGATAAACGGGATTACGGAGAAAGTGTTGTAACCCCTCGGCCAGAGAGACCGGCCCAAGAGGAATAGCGTGGGAAATTCAAGCATGCTAATATGGCAAATGATCTCATCTTATTCGGTTGTTTTTCGGACATCTCTAAACTGCTTATTTCGGGACCGGTTCAATATTTCTAAACTGCTTATTTTGGAACTGGTTAAACATGTTTAAACTGCTCAGTTTAAGACTAGTTGACTTAGGTATAAATGATCTCATCTAGCAAATGCATGTTATATATGCTGGTCACTGACTAACTGATTGGGTACGCGATTTGTTGGATAAACTCTGAACTAATCATTGTTAAATACAGTTAGAATTGACTCCACTCGGTGCATCAATAAATTGTGTATACATCCACAGCCACGGAAATGGACAGGCTACTGCATAAACTGCAATAAACTAATATGTCACCCGGTATGTTTCAAACAGTCAACAACTCACAATTCTATACAAGTTATATGGTTTCAATGTTTCTTTGCACAAATGCGCACTGTTTCAAATGGCACAAGGCACACTAAGCGCTGAGCATATTGTTCGGTGGAAGGTTAGTGGCACTGGGCAGTCGACATCTTTAGGGTTAAAGACACTGCACAAGATCTTCAGGCACGATGACCCCTCAGAAAACCTTCAGGACTGACGACGCTACACAAGAAACTATTGCCCGGGCTATGCATTTGTGTATGTAAACCTCAACATTGATGCAAACCTCAACATTGATGCAAACCTCAACATTGATGCAAACCTCAACATTGATGCAAACCTAGGTGTAGGACGAGCTGAATGTGTTTAGCTATTTGATTTGTTCCGTGGCGAATTGGCAGGTCCCATTAGGGAAGCAAACTTACCATGTATGTCGTAAGATTCGATGAAATATGGTTTGCGTGGCACTGGCCGTAGACAACCTTAGCCGCAGATTTACACCAATCATGAACAAGTGTACACAGGGTTTGGCGTGGCAAATGAAAGACAGAACAAGAGAATAATTGATATGAAACAATATATATAACTGACGCAGTGCTTCTCGCGCAGAACCATAAGTGCTCAGTCTACCTCAGAGGATGCCAAAGTGCAAGATCGCTGTATATCCCTTGATGTGTTAATTTATTAGCTGCCATTGACGTTGTTCACGGTGATTAAATGGTGTAAAGACAAGGCATCTGTGAAGAAGGTAGTTTATCTTTGCTTTCTTCTTGGCAGTGACGATACTGGTCTTCGACCATTGCCGTTGTCTCTATAAAGAGATCCTCTGCCTACAGTCATGGAAATTGAAAATATAACCAACAACTATCTGTCGGCTGTTATCCAGCTTCATCCACCGTCTGATCACAGGGCTTCACGTGACCCTGATCTTTAGAAGGGAAAAAAAAGGGTGGGGGGAGTGTCTAAACTTGAACTAAAATGCAAGACAGTTTGACATCATGGCATGTTGGAACATCAGTATCACAAATAATCGGCAGCACATAAATAAGGAGGAAGGATGTGAACATACACGATCATCAACGCCACACAACATGGACTAAAGAAGAATTAATTCATTGCGTGAATAAGCATGTGTAGTCCTAGCATTCAGTCCTGGTCGCCGCGGCCATGAATGATTACTTCCAGAAACATGAAGTCTGTCCGTCCAGTTGCATCGTGCTGGCAGCAGAGAAATAATGTTGACATAATACGTCCTTTGTTCATCAACATGTTACCATAACATGTGCCATGGAAGCCACAACACCCGTCAACTCGTTACAGCAGACCCATATATAGCAAGGGAGGTAGAAGATATTGTGTCTGTGTTACAACGAAACAATCATTTGTGGATAAATACTACCACTGATCACAATATGACTTTCCTGTGTGCCAGTTGAGCACGTTCAAACTCCCATGGCATTTTGAAATTGCAAAGTGTAGGCCGCAACCCACCGCTCTGGCAAAACTGTTAGGACAGAATAATAATACCCTGATAGATGGGGCCCGTTGTCTTGAATAGAATCTGTCTAGAGGAAATACCCTGGTAGATGGGACCCGTTACCTTGAATAGAATCTGTCCAGAGGTAAAATATCTCAGACAAATGTATGCTCATATCGGAACACTGACCTCTGTTGGGTATAACCAGACGTGGCGCATCCCCCTTAAAGAAGGTGTTAAAAAAGGACAAAAAGCCGCTTATGTCTTCAACTTGGGCATCTCTGTTGTAAAATAGTTGACAACATATTCCCGCTTTCAACAAATAATCCCTTTCAATCGTAAGTGCTCACTTTGGCCTTCTATTTCTTTAAGCTAAAATATTCATTTCTGCGGAGATTAGAAAATAAGAGTGGATCTTAGCTGATAAACACTCCCCTGGAGGAACTCTGGACAAAAAGAATGATCCGTGAAAATTAAAGTACGCTGCAACTAAACAGGACAAAGAGAGAACATAAACGGTCTGCATATTGGATATCCCCAAGAAGTGTTTGGCTTGTCGCATGACAGATTATTAAGCATTTTAGCATTTATATGTGGGAAAACGTGCAGGGTTTCCTTTGTCATAGCCGGAAGTTGAGAATGTTCTCTCAGTCCCATGAAATAATTTCAAGAGCGCGCACAATACACTATTGATAAAACAGACCTTCTTGCGGCGGGACTGAGGAGAATGGGCGTAGGGCGAGATTCTGACAGCACAAAACAAACATGTTTTAAGTACACGCATTCTGAGGACAGGTCGATGTGGCCGAGAGGTTCAACGCGCTCGCGCTTAAACTGTCTCTGGTGACCACAGTGGTGGGTTCGCACAACACGTCGGTCAATTGGACTTTAGACTACTCGCTCAGAAAAAATGGCAAACTCAGCATCATCATTAGCATCATGTGACCTGTCAACTGGCGTGGGCGTTCATGTCTGTCCGTACATATCGGTTTTGGTGTTGTGAATCAACTCTGCTGATGATATACCTGGACGCGGCCGTCTCAACCATCCAACATCATTTCTCTTGGTATGTCCCTGCCACTTGTCCCGCTGATGTGCTCTGTTGCCACGATGTTCTCCAGTGGCAAGCTGTTTAATGTAAACTTGCCTAGTAAATCACAAACAGCCCATAACGGATGGGGGTGATTATTGCCACATCCTGCACAGGACATGCGACCTTGTTCATTGTCAGTATACATATGTGTCACTGTTAGGGCTAGATTTTGATAGCCTCAAACAAGCATGATTTAAGAACCTCATTCAATGCAGGCAAATGTGTTCTGTTAGGGCTAGATTTTGAGAACCTCAAACAAGCATGTTTTAAGTACCCCATTCTGTGTACAGAAATGTGTTCTGAGCTTGGGTAGAAGCAAGCAGAGTAAGGCGATTGGTCAGTTCAACAATTACCTGCTATTGTGGTGCTGTTATCTATGTGTGCTTGAGAGGTTCAGGGCAGTTACTTCCTCGATAGAGATGTTAACAATGATAGAAGCGACTTAAATAACCGAGAAACTAACACTACTACAAGTAATCTACGTTAAATATAAACACACACGAACACACAAATAATATGAAATAGAAGAAAAAGCAGCGGCTGCAGCAGGATATAATAATATGAATTGGAAACAAATAGGTATATTTGGCTCCTGCGAGAAGAAACGTACTAAACACAAACACGTCGCACATACCTTACAAGGAGATCCATCGTATCCCGAAATACAGGTAAAAATCCAAAATCAGAAGCAATCAATAAATATATAAAATGAATGACACACAGGTTACCTATTTGTTTCCAATTCATATTGAACACACAAATAGCATGGCAAACACATTGTGGATGCTGTCAGTTTGCGCCAAACACACATTTGTCTGTGTGTATTTGACACTGTCGACATTTACTGACCGCCCAACGTTTCTAAGGACAATTACTTTTGGAAAGAAGCAGAAGAACTTTGCTAACATAATTAGATGAAGAAGCGTGGAGTTGACAACAATTCTGGTACTTACGTGAGGTACTGCGAGGGCTAGGAGAATATATATCAGCAGCAGTGACAACAACCTGAAACAAAAAGCAGGCAATTTAGTATGCTCGTTTCTTCTTGCAACCCCACAGAAAGCAGGCAATTTAGTATGATCGTTTCTTCTTGCAACCCCACAGAAAGCAGGCAATTTAGTATGCTGGTTTCTTCTTGCAACCCCACAGAAAGCATATCATGTATGTATATGTATACACGTTTGTCTGTAAACACTCATAAACAGTTTGTGTAGGATGAGAAATAACAAGTGTGTCACGAATCCTTCACTTTCAACACATATTTGTCCGGAAGCTGTTTGTGAAGGATGAGAAATAATACGTGTGTCACGAGTCCTTCACTTTCAACACATATTTGTCCGGAAGCTGTTTGTGAAGGATGAGAAATAATAAGTGTGTCACGAGTCCTTCACTTTCAACACATATTTGTCCGGAAGCTGTTTCTTGCTATGGGTATTTGGTGTGCCAGGACCATCACATTGTGTAGGCCCGGATGCACGCTGAAATATTCTTTCCCTCTGTTGACTGTCAACGAACGTAGGCGCCAAACCTCGTCCGTCCTCGCTCGTGACATTATCAGCGTAGCTCACTATCAACTACGCTAACGCGCCCACCATCAACATACAGACACAGTAAACTGTTGTTACATTGACACCTTTGTCAGCACAACAATAATTCCAACGTAATAGGCATAAACATGATGACAGCGAAAAAGAAGTCGAAAAGTTAAATAATGATGCAGACTGGCACCTTGCTGTTTTGACAGATGATAGTTTGTAAAATGGAGTTACACCTCTACGCAGCACAAAGCCTCGGCTGAATTTAGAGACCATATGCTGCCCATGCTCTCTCTCTCTCTCTCTCTCTCTCTCTCTCTCTCTCTCTCTCTCTCTCTCTCTCTCTCTCTCTCTCTCTCTCTCTCTCTCTCTCTCTCTCTCTTCGCCTGCCTAGTTTACTCCGCAGGAAAGGTAACACCAATATGTCTGTCAGCAAAGCAATACTCTAACTAGCCTATCGGTGCTTCAATCCTAGACCAATTGGGGTCTAATCTGCCCTGCCATGACATTTAGTCTTTATTTTACATGTCCTCACACTAGGGTAAGGCTTTTACCCATTTAATTGCTCTCCTCCGCTCAAAGTCGTTGGCACAATTTGAGGTGTCGGCTTTGGTGAGCGCCACCTAACGTTCGGCGCTAAGAGAAAGCAGGTAATATCGTCTTTTGTCATATGGTAGCCCAGTCATATCTGACCAGACCAAGAACTGACAGAGAAATGAAGTATAAGTAGCAATTTATTAATATGAACATATATAAGTATAAATAATAATATGAAAAAGATATAAACATATTATATATGGAAAAATGTTTATCAATGTCACCCTAAAATACCAAGTTTAACCCAAGAAATGTCATGTGTTCACACAAGTATGCTATGTGTAACCTAAGAACTGTCATACTGACGTCATCTCAATAACACTATTATTAATACAAGTAGCCTACGTTTCTAAAAAAAAAAAAAAGCAGACTAGTTGAGAACGTCTGCTGGGCACGCGTTTTGTGTGTAAGATTAACTCTGAAAGTTTCCGTCCTCGGCAAATGTTGTACGGGGTGTCTGTAAAGTCTCACTACACGTTGTATGTAGAACAAATCTGAAAAAAAATTTTTTTTTTCTCTTCCGTTGATAACACAGTTCTGTTTGGAGTGCAAAGAATTACTCCAGCAGACGACAGCCATTGGTTGCATATTGCTTCACGGTGAACCTTGGAGCACATTTGTGTGTGTCATCATGTACTTCGTTTTTCAAATGCATACAAAGTAAAGTGAGACTTTATAAACACCATGTATTAGACTGATAATTAGACATGCTGATAAACAGCTGCTGAACAAATAGTCTAGGCTCAGACACTGGTCAGACAGTTGCATACGCTATTATTTTCACCAGACCCCAAAAGATAAAATATAAACTTAGAGATTGAAAGGAAAAAGGTGTAACCCAAACCTGATACAGTCGTCTAGCTTGTAAATATATTGCTGTAGGAAAACAACTACCGTATTCCCCCAGAAAAAGAAAGTTAGCCGCATGTCTTTTTCAGGTCGCCGCATTCACTACCCCCACGCCAGAGACGCCAGAATTTCTCCAGATCGACTCCTGTCATGTGATATATGACAGTGGGAACACTAGACGTGGCCACTCCCACTTCGTTGGGAAACTGGACACCTCTCTGTATTCTGTTGAATAACTTGCAACATGGACAGTTTATGAGCAAGTCGTGGATCTGACGGGTAAATATATGCCTAGAAATGTATCAACCACTCTTGCTGCCAATGTGCTGTTATTAAAAACAGGACTCCGGGGTAGCGGTGTCAAGTTCTGTCAGAAGACTATCCGTAATTGTGACATCTTTGCGGCTTGTTTCAGCACTCAGTTGTAAACATCAATGTATACTATTGCTAAAGTATTTGGCAGGAAGATAAATGTTAGTAAGACAAATGTGAGGTTGTTGCCAAAGAAAACCTGAACATTAATATTAATACCGCAGGAAAGACCATATAACAAGTAGAGAGCCCTCCTTGTCTGGGTCAAATAATTGTAGAAGATACGTGATGTGACACTGAAATAAAATAAAGTACCTCAGTAACCAAAAGGGTGTTCCGGGAGAAAGAACCATACGTTAACATCAAATAATATCAATACTGAACTATGGAAACGAATTATCCTGACGCATGCCAGGCCCAAAGCACTATAGAAATGTGCAGTTTGGAAAGGCGAAAAGAACTTAGAAGCTTTTACGGTGTGGTGCTACCGCACGATGCACAAATTAAGATGGACTCGCAAGAGATGAAATGAAAACTCTTAAATACACTGGCGAAAACAGACAATTATAGAACAACATACAAAAAAGAAGGCTGTCTCTGGCATGGTCACAGTGAGATACTGGGAGGTGAAATACTTAAAATGCTGGAAGGCAAGATCAAGGGCTTAAACACAAGAGGACGTCCTAAGGAAACCTACATCATAGAAGCTTACAAGGATGTTGGAGCACAAACTGATGGTGAGCTGAAAAGACAGAGTTGCTGAAAATATACTGCAGGTGAGGGAAATGATTTCACGGCTTCAACACCCAGCTTCGGACTGCTTGACGTCAAGTGTGAATTAATATATTACTAGTTATGTGCATCATACTGTCTGTGAGATGTTTGAGAATTCATGATGTGTATATGCTACAAGCACACATATACCGGCAGACGACGATTCCTTCCACTTATAAGTGAAAGCTGTTAGTCTTAGCTAATGCCGGGTGCCGCCATGACAACTGGGGGTATACCGGACGTTGATCACAGACTTTCACGCTAATAATGAGATCAGTTAACATGTCATGAGATGCTAGCTTTGTGCCAGCTTGTAAGTCTACTCTCTGTCGGCTTATTTCTGGACAATCTAGTAATAAATCCAGAGTGATTGGTATTCTTCATGGGTCGGACATGCTGGCAATGGACAAACAGCAAACATTAGAGCTAGATCAAAGCTTGCAATTAGGCGGTTGAATATAAGTTTACACAGATTTTAACCCAGGTCAATTATTATGTGCAAATGACCAGTGATAAGCATCCCTGTGTGGAAACATAGTTTCACAAAGAAGGTGCTAGAATGAACCAAGCGGTGTTATGGATGCACAACCTGAGAGAACATTAATACATGTTGCTAATATTAAGTAGTTGACGTAGTTTATGAAAATCAGCCAATGTCTTGTCACTGTCATATACTCGTTACCATAGACACAGCATACACAGTGCAGCCCAGAGAGAGCGTTAATGTTAGCGCCCTGTTGGTAGACGATATATCCCGAGTGAATCATATCATAATACAAGATATTCAAATGGTTGTGTCCTAAGCTATAAAAGACCATACAGAGATTTTCAGTTATATTTTGCAGACAATTCGTTATAGAAGTACAACTGCATAAAAGTGACGACAACATCTACTATGAGAATGGAGGTATAGACAACATGGAGAAAGGCTTTTGCCTACTGGAGTTGGCGTATCCATGGTTAGTGCGATAGAGAACAATCAACATGCTTCCATGCTAAATTTGTGAAGTGAAACAGGGCACATGTCTCTGCTTCCTGAATACTGCTAAGCCGACACTAATTATCAAATCCGTCCTTCAGAAGAAGGTAACATCGTTTGCAGTCATTTCTAATTTAGTGCGAGTATAGCTTTTGATTTTTGTCAACCGGCTACTGGAGTTTCATGTCCGGTTAGTAAGGCCGAAACGCAAAAATTCGTTGAACACGATAATCCGTTATATTTCCAGCTTTCTGACTATTCCAAACTGGTGCTTGGTAAACGTGGTGGTTTCGCCTTGGCTTCCATTTCTACATAAAGTAATCGCATGTAATGTCAGGAGATTTTATCAGTTTTGCAGATTTGCCAAGATAACGACCACATTCGACCTGCTCCTTACGGTTTGCACCTGGCGAAAGATTTTTACTGTTTTCAACGGATCTTGAACGGTCACGCTCCTCTTCTCTCGTACCCCAGTGGGAAGGCTAGGCAGACAGTTAACAACCTAGTGACTCGGCACAGGGTGTGTGGTGTGCTAGGGGTGTCTATATAGCTGCATTATATTATAACTCAACAGGTAATCACTTAGCAAAATATGATCATAATGAGGTGTTTGCTACTCTTCCACTATTTGCCCGTAGCTATCTCCGTGGGGTTTACGCCCCATCTAAAATTATGATAATTACAGCACAAAATTGTTGTACGTGAACACAATTTGCTTGCGTCACAGGATCCTGTCTATGTGACACGAGAAGCACTTTTTCCAGGCTAACGGGGCCAGCGCTCTTGGGTCCTCCAGTTGTTTCAATATTTGTTCGGCTAGCAGACGTGAATCAAACTGTCAACTGTTGACAGTGTCACGGGCCAGTGTTCACCACACCTACTCCATACCTACTGCCATCTCCGCCCCCACACCAAATTGATATAATTATTCTAATGCTGCTTGAACTGTAACCATCTATAAGCAGTTTACCGTCGATTCCCGAACAAAGCACTCCAGCCGTTAAACTTTACCTCTTGTCTTGCAACCCTTTTCAAAGATATCTCTAATATTTCTTGGTCCCTTTTTAAAATAAAATGTACCACGGCCGGATTGTATGGCGGTTGTTTGAGTGGAGGGGAGGGATAGTGTGCCTTACTTATCAAGTGTCTGAACTTTCTTATTTATTGATGTGAGAGAACCAGGTCATTTCAAAGAGTGGAACCCTAAAAAGTACATTATCAGTATGCACAAGTAACAACTCGAGAATGCCTTATTTGTCAATACAAGGCATAGGACGAAAACTCTCTCTCTCTCTCTCTCTCTCTCTCTCTCTCTCTCTCTCTCTCTCTCTCTCTCTCTCTCTCTCTCTCTCTCTCTCTCTCTCTCACACACACACACACACACACACAAGCCAATGGTGCACTGAGAATCCAAAATGAAAAGTTAAGACAAAACACAAAATTCATATTTCACTTTACAATAGATTACATGCAAATAGTCAACAAGCCAATGAATAATGTGTTGCCAATAGATGAAATCTCAGTAGATAATTTTTTTACATCGTGTAGAAACTATAACTGGTAGATTTTGACATCAGCAGGATTACGGTAACGGAAAGCTGCTAGCTAAACCCTGTAGGTTACAATACTGTAAACATGTTATCCAATGAACCCACAAGATAATGATAAAAGCGAGACTCAGCAAGTGCATGCGTGTTGTTATATTTGCAGTGTGTCTGTCTTGTTGTGTTGATAGTGTATATGTATTCTGCACGAGTACACATTCGAATGCTGGATAGCTATCTTCCATGCAAATGTAAAGTTTACCTCAAACAACGTGGAGCTCAGAACTAACAGCAATGTGAATACCAGGTTTTAGCTGGCTTTCGGATTCTAACTGTGGAAAATCACCATTTTGTCTCTTTCAGTAACAGATTTATTTGTCTTCAAGATACAGATGTGCGTTCCAGCTATAGATAAGTCTTCACTATTTAGACCTGTAGTTTTCAGTGTTTAGGCAGCCATCCCCAAGTGGGTCGCCAAGTGTTTTCTTGGGTATAGAAGGAGTCATGTTTTGTTTTGCAACGATTTTTTCATAGAAAATTTCAATATTTCCACAAAAGAGTTTCAAGACTTATTTACTTCAGTACGGCTACACTAACAGTATACTGTGGCTGAACCCTATGAAGCATTAAAAACCCACGGGTTTATCCAACATATCGAATATTTTCTATCTTCTTCATTCGTGCATGATTGTATTTTTCAAAAATTATTATTGGATGATGATTGCATTGTGTCTGTTTCCAGTAGAGCTGTGATACTGCGCCTTTCGACGACCGACACATCCGACTTTTTCCCGGCGTTTGTTAACCAGGTCATTGTTGTTTCTATGATATTCTACGGTCTCAAAATGATGCCGTGGTCCTCACATTGTAAATCTCCCATCCCACTTTCCAGGTTTAGCCGCTGGGCTATCAATAGAACTCGGGGGTAACACATCGATGGTCATTCCCGGTCGTCCAAAGAGACTTCCATTAATCCAAAGAAGAGACATTAAGCTCTAGTTCTCGACTCTCTCTAGGAGTCGTTACGTCCAGCACCTGGCTATTTAGCTCCACGTCCGTACAGAGGACTAATCTGTTCATGGCAGGCTGCGGCTGTAGAGACCAATAGGGTGCCTTCTGTGGTTAGTTCGGGCTTCGATGACTTCACATGAAACTAGCAGTTTTAGTCAGGTACTAACAGCTCGCACATCACACGAAGAGCAACTTCTTGCAGGCAGAGCACCAACAGTGCAAACATATGGCGCTACCAGTTCCGCTAAATGTGGCCCTGCTGTATAATTAATGACCTTGTGAACCACAGCAGTGCGGTCAGAGCAGACACTCCATCTCAACATTTTGAGGGAGTGGCAAGACTGTGTTTGGTGACTGACCAGACACAATGTACCACAGAGGTGACCATTATGTAGCAGGGTCTTTACACAACCTAGCTGTTATGACGGCGAGCCGAAACGTGCATCCATCCTTTGCCAGTTCACGTGTCTCGTGCATTTTCGTGACCAGCGTAAGCGCTATGTCCAATGTCCACCTTCGAGCTGGTTAGTGACCCCTGTATGGTCTTCTATCAACCATGCCTTCCATCACTGTCTCCCCAAACCACTGTGGCGTTTCATGTGGCTTAGCAACCTCAATTTCTGAGACACGTAGGTGGCCTCGGGGCACTCAATGTTGCAAGTTTGGGGAAATCTGAGGCTTTACCCACATTTTGAGAAATATACGTGTGGCACACGGATTGTCTCACAATATCGATTTGTCATTTAGCAGGACACTCAACTGATGGTAACACGTTTATCGTTTAGTAAGTCACGCTCGATGAGCTTCATTTATCCACGATTAATGAGGGGATGATAATTGCTAGAAGCAATGCTACTTCGTGGCTTCTGGTTACTGCTTCTCTGGGAGTCCACTAACACCGAGACCTCTGACAAGTTTTTCAAGATCCACGATGGCCATTTGCCTGGTGTAGGACATTGATCTAAGGCAACAGTCTGTCCATAAAAGCAGCTGGCGCCCTACAGATGCCTGTGATAGAAATCACTTCAAACTGTTTTATATTATTGTAATCATTTGTAGCGATGGCCTTTCATGTTTTGTTTGTCACATGTTTACTTTGATTTACTCCATAAAATAAAATGCACAAATTTAGCGCATTCACTGTGAGAATCAGCAAAGTGAAAAATTAAAAATATTCACTATGCATAATTCAACATCAACATTCATCTTTAACCTGTTAGAAATGTCCTTGTATGCAAATGTGATCAGAGGTCACGTGCTACTCGGTTAGTTAAAACGAGGTTCGCGGGATACTACTAGCCAATTAAAACAGTTAGAGGGTTACTTGCCTTTCAAAAAAAAACACCATAAAACAGAAGTCACCGGTTACTCTGGTCATTGGCGTTAAATATGGGTGTCGCTGGGGTTAAACATGGGGATCACTGGGGTCATTGGGGTTTAAGATGGGGGTCACGTGGGTTAAATATTTGGTTTTCTAGGGTTAGACATGATGGTTGCAGGGGTTACACATGGAGGTCGCAGTGTTTAAGCTTTGGAGTCGCTGGTGTCAGACACTGTGGTCGGAGGGGTTAAACATGGGAGTCACTGGTGTCAGACATTGTGGTCGGAGGGGTTAAACATGGGAGTCACTGGTGTCAGACATTGTGGTCGGAGGGGTTAAACATGGGAGTCACTGGTGTCAGACATTGTGGTCGGAGGGGTTAAACATGGGAGTCACTGGTGTCAGACATTGTGGTCGGAGGGGTTAAACATGGGAGTCACTGGTGTCAGACATTGTGGTCGGAGGGGTTAAACATGGGAGTCACTGGTGTCAGACATTGTGGTCGGAGGGGTTAAACATGGGAGTCACTGGTGTCAGACATTGTGGTCGGAGGGGTTAAACATGGGAGTCACTGGTGTCAGACATTGTGGTCGGAGGGGTTAAACATGGGAGTCACTGGTGTCAGACATTGTGGTCGGAGGGGTTAAACATGGGAGTCACTGGTGTCAGACATTGTGGTCGGAGGGGTTAAACATGGGAGTCACTGGTGTCAGACATTGTGGTCGGAGGGGTTAAACATGGGAGTCACTGGTGTCAGACATTGTGGTCGGAGGGGTTAAACATGGGAGTCACTGGTGTCAGACATTGTGGTCGGAGGGGTTAATCATGGGAGTCACTGGTGTCAGACATTGTGGTCGGAGGGGTTAAACATGGGAGTCACTGGTGTCAGACATTGTGGTCGGAGGGGTTAAACATGGGAGTCACTGGTGTCAGACATTGTGGTCGGAGGGGTTAAACATGGGAGTCACTGGTGTCAGACATTGTGGTCGGAGGGGTTAAACATGGGAGTCACTGGTGTCAGACAATGTGGTCGGAGGGGTTAAACATGGGGGTCACTGGTGTCAGACAATGTGGTCGGAGGGGTTAAACATGGGGGTCACTGGTGTCAGACATTGTGGTCGGAGGGGTTAAACATGGGAGTCACTGGTGTCAGACATTGTGGTCGGAGGGGTTAAACATGGGAGTCACTGGTGTCAGACATTGTGGTCGGAGGGGTTAAACATGGGAGTCACTGGTGTCAGACATTGTGGTCGGAGGGGTTAAACATGGGAGTCACTGGTGTCAGACAATGTGGTCGGAGGGGTTAAACATGGGAGTCACTGGTGTCAGACAATGTGGTCGGAGGGGTTAAACATGGGAGTCACTGGTGTCAGACAATGTGGTCGGAGGGGTTAAACATGGGGGTCACTGGTGTCAGACATTGTGGTCGGAGGGGTTAAACATGGGAGTCACTGGTGTCAGACATTGTGGTCGGAGGGGTTAAACATGGGAGTCACTGGTGTCAGACATTGTGGTCGGAGGGGTTAAACATGGGAGTCACTGGTGTCAGACATTGTGGTCGGAGGGGTTAAACATGGGAGTCACTGGTGTCAGACATTGTGGTCGGAGGGGTTAAACATGGGAGTCACTGGTGTCAGACAATGTGGTCGGAGGGGTTAAACATGGGAGTCACTGGTGTCAGACAATGTGGTCGGAGGGGTTAAACATGGGAGTCACTGGTGTCAGACAATGTGGTCGGAGGGGTTAAACATGGGAGTCACTGGTGTCAGACAATGTGGTCGGAGGGGTTAAACATGGGAGTCACTGGTGTCAGACAATGTGGTCGGAGGGGTTAAACATGGGAGTCACTGGTGTCAGACAATGTGGTCGGAGGGGTTAAACATGGGAGTCACTGGTGTCAGACATTGTGGTCGGAGGGGTTAAACATGGGAGTCACTGGTGTCAGACATTGTGGTCGGAGGGGTTAAACATGGGAGTCACTGGTGTCAGACATTGTGGTCGGAGGGGTTAAACATGGGGGTCACTGGTGTCAGACAATGTGGTCGGAGGGGTTAAACATGGGAGTCACTGGTGTCAGACATTGTGGTCGGAGGGGTTAAACATGGGGGTCACTGGTGTCAGACACTGTGGTCGGAGGGGTTAAACATGGGGGTCGCGGGTGATTAGCTTATTATAAATGGTGTAAACTATGTGAAAATGTTTACAACCGCTGGCTTGGATCACGTGAGAAACTTTAGACTTACAGATAGTTAACCACTGCTGGGTATCATCCACTGAAGTAACTTTTTCACACACTCATGCACGCGCACGCTAGCGCGCGTAGTCACACGGTTGGGGTACCCATTCTAACATGAACACAATAAGCATTTTGTTTTCTTTAATTCTAACAAACAAACAGATGGTGGAACACACCATGTTATATATATGGTCATAATGAAACAGGTGGGACATAATTTGTTGTATTTTTGGTCATAACGAATCAGAAGGGACAAGCACTGTTACACATACGACCGGAAAGAATAAGATGGGATAAACTCTGCCACATGCATGGTCACAAAGAATCTGGTGGGATAAACAATGTTACATGTAAGGCCACACATAATGTTATTTTTTAAGGCCTGTAACTGAATGGTCACAAAGAATCAGAATGGAAAATCATCGCTATTTATATAGTCATAAAGAATCTGTTATGTCCTTGGTTATAAATATCGGATGCGACAATAGGTAATTATTTCAATTGGCAAACTGTAACTTTGATATTGCGTATCACCGACAAAGCTTGTAATGTCTGTGTAAACCAGTATTACATATTATAGATGCCAGAATTATACATTAACAAGCTACTGTGCTCATGTTTTCTCTGCCTGAAATGTAGCCAACGTAGAGGTCTATTCAGTTTGTTTATACTAACGCATGTCCAATGTCCACCTGCGGGGACATTTTAACATGCACAATGCTCATCCTGCTATATGGATCAGAAACTCAAGTAAAATCAAGTGAAAATAAACTACAAGCATTTATGAAATGGTGCTTGTAGGGGAAAGAAGAACTAAAGTCAAAACTCCAACGAATCAAGAGGTGATAGAACTAGACAGACTCCAACGAATCAAGAGGTGATAGAACTAGACAGACTTCAGCGAATCAAGAGGTGATAGAACTAGACAAGACTCCAGCGAATCAAGAGGTGATAGAACTAGACAAGACTCCAGCGAATCAAGAGGTGATAGAACTAGACAGACTCCAACGAATCAAGAGGTGATAGAACTAGACAGACTTCAGCGAATCAAGAGGTGATAGAACTAGACAAGACTCCAGCGAATCAAGAGGTGATAGAACTAGACAAGACTCCAGCGAATCAAGAGGTGAGAGAACTAGACAGACTCCAGCGAATCAAGAGGTGATAGAACTAGACAAGACTCCAGCGAATCAAGAGGTGATAGAACTAGACAAGACTCCAGCGAATCAAGAGGTGATAGAACTAGACAAGACTCCAGCGAATCAAGAGGCGATAGAACTAGACAAGACTCCAGCGAATCAAGAGGTGATAGAACTAGACAAGACTCCAGCGAATCAAGAGGTGAGAGAACTAGACAAGACTCCAGCGAATCAAGAGGTGAGAGAAAGACGCTTGCGCTGAATAGGAGGACTCGCGGTTAGAACAACTGGGAATAGTATATAGATCAGTGGTTCTCAACCGGTGGGGAATTCCCCCCCCCCCCCAGGGGGAATTTTAGGGTTTCCGGGGGGATGAAGACCATTTCAAGATCGCGTTAATACAAGAACCAATTACTTGATTACTTTTTCCCTTCATACTTTACATTTATGTACGTCTCATCCTTCTAAAATTCATTTTATAAAGTAAGTAGACCCACAAATCATGTTTTATGTGGATGTCTAGACTTGTTTTAGTATATGCTATTAAATTTACCTTCCATTTTTACGTATACTGTGTAAGGATGGGGGATTTTTAGATAGGAAATATGAAAGGATGGGGGGGGGGGGGGGATGACGTTCTGAAAATACGGTGAAGGGGGGCACGAGCCAAATTTTTTATAGGAAGGGGGGATGACGTTCTGAAAATATGGTGAAGGGGGGCACGGGCCAAAAAAGGTTGAGAACCACTGGTATAGATAGAACGTTCCTTCATTGGAACCCACACGACAATCGAAATGGAAGGAGAAGTAAAACACACGGACAAGAGATCTAGAAACAGAGGTGAAGAATATATAGAGGACATGGTGTGACCCGCAGGAAAGTACAAATGATAGGACGCACTGGTCAGAGTTAGTTGATGGCCCCACTGGGATATAAAAGACAGATGAAGACGTGAAGGCAACGGCCATCATATGTTCAGCTAACGTTAGAACAAACTAGGCATCAAATCAACTACTTAAGAATCCTAGGGAGAATAAAACAGTATGCGGCTCTTTATTTAAAAACAAAGCATAGGTCATAACTGGATCCTACCCGGTACTTTTGGGGGTTAGGGCGGACGTCGAGTCTAAGCCATTCTGTCCAATCTAACCAATGGAAAAGACAGAAACTGGCGAGACACGACACAGAATAACTACAGGGACGCCTGACGGTATTTTACTTAACTGTTGTCTGGAAAGTTGTTCAGGCTTGTTTTCTAGGCTAGTACTGTAGAAGAATGTCATAAATTATGCAAATTTGTGCGAAACAAACCAAGCGGAGGTTTGTACCTGACAGCTACATCATCCATTTTGGGCGCCATATGTAGGTCGTCTGCAGACAGCCTGGGTCGGCATTCCCCGCGTGTCTACATGTATATGTTAGAAGACAGGTGTGTGGGAGCAAATACTTCACATTTGAATGTCTGAGTTGGCTCATTAGCGAAATAACGCTCACAATGAACTCGCGAGACAACATTGTTCGGGGAAGTTGGCTTTGTTTCCCTTCATCATCAAGAGCCATACAGAGCGGCGCAGGCGATCTTATTTCTCCATCACAATGTGTCGTGTGTTTATAATAAGTTCGACTGTCGATCGCTTTCCGTGCCACTCTGTCAAACTACCCAGCTACTCTGTCAAACTACCCAGCTACTCCCAGTTACTCTGTCAAACTACCCAACTACTCTGTGTGAACACCCTGGATCTTCCCAGCGGTCCCCCACAACCTCATACAGCGGAATAACACGACCGGGGAACGTCGCTGTCTTGCAGTCATGTGGGTATTTGTGAATAGGTAGGTCTCTTGCAATACTTGGATATTCGTCTCGTTAGCTGTTCATTGAATTCTTACACGTCTATGTTGAAGACACATCTTGTGGTCTCAAGTTTCTTTTTTTTTTTTTTTACTTTTTGTGTGTGTCCATGATTCACAGACATACAGTAATACTGGCAGTATTTAGCATCCTAAAATTGTATTTAGCTTCCAAGGACATGCATGCGCTATACAGAATGTTCTTTAAGTTATAAAATGAACAGGGATAAGCTACACATAATGTTCTCCGCGACATGAAATGGACATTAAAATGATGCACAGAATGCACTTCATCTGATGGAATGGACATGGATAAGCTAAACACAATTGTCTACATCTCATTGAATGGACAGTGATAGGCTAACCAAAATTATATATAGCTCATTAATTGGATAGGGGTCAGTTACACAGAATGCTCTCTATCCCATGGAATGACCAGCAATAAGTTACACAGAATGTTTTCCATCTCATGGAATGCCCAGCGATGAGTTACACAGCATGCCCTGCCTCTCATGTAACTCTGCCTGGAATGCTAGTGTTCTGTACACTTCTAAACTACGTCTAGCTGCCATCACCAGCATCATACCAATGACGTCATATCACTAATGCCAGCAAGCAAGAATGAGGACACATGAAGGTGCAGACATTTGCTACAATAACCACGACAATGATATGAACAATATTTTCCTGTTTTCTATGTATTATTAAAGTCTAGCCAAGCACGAATAGTGGGCGCAGAATCTAACTATGTGATCAAACTATGTTTCTAATATTGATTAGTCTTACTATTATTACTATTATAGAGATGACAATGATATGTAAACCTGCATTAAGGAAGTGACCAAAAAAAAAATTAAATGGATAAATCTGTGTCTAATGTTAAGCCTGATGATAAATCCCACACGGATACATTCCTGCCATTATAAATAATATACATTTCCTTGGTCCTAGGGTTTTCTAGTCCATGCGTGGGAGATATAATGGCGTTTTGAAGTCAGCCTATGTCTTTCGCTAAATAATATTGAATCCCACACTCATAATACTGTCAAATGCATGCATCAACGGTATATAGAAACAGTGGCTTTTGTAACCATTTGGTGAAAATTTCGCCTTAATCCCCGCGATCGATTGGATCAGTGAACCGATAATGAATACAGCAATTGTGGAATTCCTTTCTAGGTTAAAAATAATAATAATAATACAGACGGAGGGTATAAAGATAAAAAATTATGCTGATTTTACGCCGCCAAGAATGCTGTCATTGGTGTCATACACGTATGTGCAGAATGCACTTATGTACTATTGGCGTGTGTCTTGTAAAGCCACTTCTGCCATATAATAGAACACTGTGGCCTTTTGAGGTCTGGGCGCAGTAACTTTCTCACACAGAACTATGGGAAGTCCGCGAGGATATCAATGTAAAACACACATACATCTACAGGCATTCATCAACACTCATAGATAATAAGAAGAAGTAGTTATAATGGCACTCTTTAGTGTTGCCAGATTAGGATTTCGTGTATACGGACTTTCACCGCTTGCCTTCACATATACCCAGAAGCAAATTTGATGACTAGGAGTTCTAAAAGCCGTGTGGCTGAAAGGTTGAGAGAATTCGCTCTTTAAAAGACTTCCGGTGTGTTGGTGTAGTGGTCACGCTTAAACGTTGACTACTCTTCCTTGACTTAAATTACAAGTACCTCAATGGTCGGGGTGGGTTCACTTGATGGCTGGAGAATCTAGCATTAGGGAAAGCTGGCCTACACGGCCAAATCCGTCCCGTGTGGACTACGCTTGAGTTCAAATATAGCAAATAAAATAGCACAAACACAACAACAACAACAAGAAGACAATCGGTGCTGTGACGAGTTGCACTGCTTCAGAGAGTCCAGGTAGCGGAGTGGCTAGCAGGTCTGCCTGCCCACCCGGTGCTCATGTGATCGAATTCCCATTGAAGCGGGGATTGTTGTCAGTGGCCTAGGTACGAGGTAGTCCCAGCCTACATTGGAATGAGGACATGTCCTGGGAATAAAGGCGTCCGACGTGATGGAGACCACACCATCTATCCAATTCCCATCGGGCTAAGCGTATGAGGCTAGCACTATATACCCAATACACTGCATGACGGGTAGGGGGGAGGGGTCTTTCACTTGACTTTACACGTCCATATTAGAGCCAGGCTTGTAGTTCTAATGTTGTGTCTTTCACCCAATCAGAATCACCAGCTATCTGTGAGTTGTTGTACGCGCACCGACCTCTGATCAACGTAAACGTTTTACACTCATGGAGAGGGGGGGGGGGGGGGGGGGCGCCTTTCATAATATCTTCGCAGGTCCTCATGATCGAATGGATAAGAACGCGTGTTCTTAAACATCCGGTGTGCTGATGCCGAGGTTAGCAGTTCATCCCCTACACCGGACAGTTTGGATTAAAATGTTGACCTGTCGTCCTTGACTTGGGGATGTAAATTATAAGTACCTCTGAAGTCGGAGTGGGTTCGCCTGTTGGCGAGGGACACTGTTAATAGGGAAATCTACACGCAAAATTTAGTCCATCACTACTATAAATAGTATGTATGGACTACGCTTGAGTTCAAAAGCGAGCGAGCGCCCAAAAAAAAAATGTGTTCTAGACGTGTTCTTTTTGTGCTTCAGAGATATATCAAAAAGTGATTTTATTCGTTTTTGTTAACAAACATATACTTGTTAGTGCATACCAATTTATAACAGAGTGGGAACATGGCTGCCAACTGTACGTACAATCAACGCTATTTGCGAGTGAAAGAAGTTTCACAAGTTTGGTTTGCAAGAATTGTAGCAAATTGTTGTTATTGTTCTTTCTAACTCTGGTCCCTGTTGTTTCAACACGACACCTGAAATATCGTCTATACCAGTGGTTCCCAACCTTTTTTGGCCCGTGCCCCCCTTCACCATATTTTTAGGATGTAATTCCCCCCCCCCTCACCATATTTTTAGAACGTCATTCCCCCCACCTTTCGCATTTCCTCCCTAAAAATTCCCCCCTGCCTCTACATAGTATACGTAATAATTGAAGCTAAATTTAATAGCACATACTAAAACAAGTCTAGACATCTACATAAAACGTGATTTGCGGATCAACTTACGTTATAAAATGAATTTCAGAAGGGTGATACGTACAGAACCGTAAAGTATGAAGGGAAAAACAATATCAAGTAATCGGTTCTTGTATTAACGCGATCTTGAAATAATCTTCATTCCCCCTTTGGAAACCACAAAATTCCCCCCTGGGGGAGGGGTGGGGGAAGAATTCCCCACCGGTTGAGAACCACTGGTCTATACGACTCATTTGCCATCTTGAAATAGGCATCTAGCGTCTTTGACTTCTTCTGGCGCCAAGTTTCTCCAATGTTGTGGTAAATACTGCATTGTACTGTCTTGTTCCTGGTCTCGCTTCTCCTGCGTTAGATGCTTGAGAATTGCTCATGGACAATCAATAAACAGCTCGTGGATTTCACGCGAACAAACCATGGACAGCCATCAAATAATAAGCAACCGAAAGTTTCAAGTCATTGAACTAGCAATTCTTAGAATGAAAACATCGCCTCTCATGGGCTGAGTTTTCTACCTAACGGCCTGGAGATGGTGCAGCAGGTACTGGCCAGCGGATCTGGTCGACAGTCAGTACTCAGACTGACACATGATCATACTGCAGCTAGTACCATCAGTGTTGAAACTCTTCGCTGGATGTTGAATGCGGGGGAGGAGTGCGTATGATATATCCCGAATGCTGTCATTAAGGTTCTTGCCTCAGTTCAACTCAACTCAACTTTCTAGCTCTTATTGTTTCGCTGTGCATATGTTTCCTACTTATTTCTTGTTTATTTTATGTGATTATGGGTTGCATGTTTTCTGAGTGCAATAACTACTGCGAAAAAGGATCAAAGCACGCTTGGACTATTCCGGCGACAGCGAATAAAGACGACCTGAGCAGCAAATCGT
Organism: Cepaea nemoralis; assembly: GCA_014155875.1. NCBI lineage: Eukaryota > Metazoa > Mollusca > Gastropoda > Stylommatophora > Helicidae > Cepaea > Cepaea nemoralis. Next base: position 209,901 of record JACEFZ010003626.1, on the reverse strand, counting down.
CATGTCAGATGGAAGTGTACAGACAAGTGAATAGCGCTAAATACTGTTAATGTTGTAGACCTAATGTACCAGACAGACAAACTGCAAGACTAGTACAATGTTGTACAAGGTTGCAACTTTAGCATAGTGTCTTGAATGCACCCGAACTTCGGTGAAGTGCTCAATCGTGCGTACCATATATAACTACCTAGGAGAAAAGCCAAGTGAAAGCAGTTGAGCCACTAAAATAGTTACGTTTAAATCTTTTATCCACAACTGAAATTTTGGATACACGATCGCATTCTTCCCCTTTGTTGGGATAGCCGGTATCTGAAAATAGGGTTCCGTTGGGGAAGTTTCACTGAAAATGAGCCGTGCAAATGTGAACACGCCTTCTGGCACGAAACGTAAGGTTTGTGACGGGAAATGCAGTCGAATCCCAACGCATTGTGCTGCTTTGCATTCAAAATCCTTTTAGCATAGTTTCAACAAAGGCCTGCCAAAGCACACTGCTCCTGTGGTTTGCCCCAACGTCCGACATCGTCACCAGCCAGGAATAAAGACAGCGGAAATAGTGTCACAAAAGTTTATTGTGGCTCCTTTTTGAATTCCCGGGGTCTTCATTCTCTAGCGATGAGTAGCGTGAGATTTCCACCCTGGCGGCTCAGACCTCCACCGATCTCTATCAAATTAAATACCTGTCTAGACATACTGGTGGTATTTATTAAGACGCCTCCTTTGAAATTCTATTAAACAAATAACATACATCTTATTCTCACTGTTTATCCAATACCAGCACATACTTGATTGCCATTTACACGGATTTCCTCCATCGGTGTGCGCGTATCTCCTTTCCATAAATACGAAACTAGAGTTTTCGTACTTCTTTACGGGCAGTTAAATATAGATTTACCAAGCACTTGATTTGAAACAAAAATACTTTACACGCAGTTGACAAACAGTTAGCGTGCGTATATATTAGCGTGTAATTTCTTCACATTTTAACGCGCTTGCTTTACCTTTATTTCGAATACGCAAAGGCTGTACACAATTTACATATGAGACAGACTTTGTATTGTAGGACTGTTAAACCCGATGTACTTAACAGGAACACTACGGGGAACAGTAATAACATACTTATCAATCGGAATCATTAGTAAAACATTGAACACACCTTTGATTACAGTCACTCTTTATTAATCTCCTCCCCTCGCAGAGGTAGAGTGATCAACCGGCATGTTACTGACCCCACTAAGTGCCGCTGGACTATACACAATATGGACGTACACCATCTGCCCGATATACCTTGTGCATTAAGGCTGTCAAAGGATTCTTTACTTTTCACTTTACTTAACTTCAATGATATATAAATGATACATAGTGCTTATGTTTCTGTAATGCATTCTTACATCACATGTTCAAGCCTGGAACTAGTGCGCGTTTATATCTCTTGCAAAATACAAAAAAAAATTTCCATATGCCAAGAGTGACACATTCTTAACTGACAGCATGAAATAATTTAATGTTTACGATTCATCAGTATCACCCATCACCCCACTTCCCCTCTCTCTCTCTCTCTCTCTCTCTCTCTCTCTCTCTCTCTCTCTCTCTCTCTCTCTCTCTCTCTCTCTCTCTCTCTCTCTGGATTTCTGTGTATAGGATGATTTTTATTTAAAACATATTCACTTTGGCGAAGCTCAAAGTCGTTTTCTGTGTTCCACACAGACGCTTTCGATGGATTTTTCAACTTTTCTCTCCCTCATATCGTTCCTTATCCAGCACGCGATTTGTGACGTCGTACCGGATTATTTCCCTCTGTATTTTTTTCGTGGCCGCACTCAGTTTCCTGTGCTGTTGTGTCTCTTATTGTCTGGCCGCACCTTAGTCCAAAAACAACTGTCGAGAGTGATTTTGTGCAGGAGGCGTTAGCCTTACCCCATACTATAGTATCCTTTATGTAACTGTTATGGTGAGCGAGAAATGGTTGGTGTGGTAAGAAAATTCACCTAAGTGGGTTTTCTAGGATCTGGGACGGTTCTATTGAAGTTCACATTTAGTTACAGTCTACGTGAAAACATTGTTCCCACAACGACAGCGGCCGACGAGTCAGTGTACGCTTATCTCTATGCGTTGTATAGCGACGACAACGAAATTAGATAACAGTCTACTCGATCGTGGACAAGTGTTATTCTATTCACGTTGCCCTGAACACTTGATATAAACTGATAAAGCCGGGTAGCTAATCGTTACTCTATGACAGCCACGATAGAAAATATATAAATGATTAAAGACAACCTTATAATAGAATGCATGTAGAAACAGCGAGCTTGAATATAACAGAATGTATGTAGAAACAGCGAGCTTTGAATATAACAGAATGTATGTAGAAACAGCAGAGAAAGATACGCAACATAGTAGTCAGCGGAACGTTCACTATTCTTGCAGGGAGAGTTGGAATGGAGGAAACGTTTATCGCTGAACATAAAATCTTGATCTGAAAAGGAAGTTTAACCTTCAATACAGAGAGCTAGGCTGGCAAACACGAACATCACTCAACTGCAGAGTTGGGCTGGAGAGAACGTTTATCACTTAGCACGGAAGCTTGAGCTGAAAAGAATGTTTATCACTCTTCTCGGAAAGCTTATCATTCAAACACTGAGAGTTGGGCTGGGAGGGACGTGTATCACTCTATGTGAGATCTAGGCTGGAAGGAACGTTTATCACTCTAACACAAAATGTTGGGCTAGGAGGACCGTTGAACATTCTAACACCGAATGTTGGGCCAGGAGGACCGTTGAACATTCTAACACCGAATGTTGGGCCAGGAGGACCGTTGAACATTCTAACACCAAATGTTTGGCAGGGAGAACCATTGAACATTCTTCTTCTTCTTCTTCTTCTTCTTCTTCTTCTTCTTCTTCTTCTTCGTTCATCCGGAGTTGTTTTTTTCGGATGTGATTGCGTTGTGCCTGTTTACAGCAGAGCTGCGTTCTTGCGCCGTTAGGCCGACACATCCGACTTCTGCGGTCATTTGTTGACCGGGTTAACCTTCCCGGGGATTGAACATTCTAACACCGAATGTTGGGCCAGGAGGACCGTTGAACATTCTAAACACCAAAATTCCAGGGGGGGGGGGGGGGGGGAGAGGGGGGATTAAGATTATTTCTAGATTGCGTGAATACAAGAACCGATTACTTGATATTGTTTTTCCCTTCATACTTTACAGTTCGGTACGTATCACCCTTCTGAAATTCATTTTATAACGTAAATTGATCCGCAAATCACGTTTCATGTAGATGTTTAGGCTTGTTTTAGTATGTGCTATTAAATTTAGCTTCAATTAATACGTATACTGTGTAGGGGCAGGGGGAAATGTTTAGGGAGGAAATACGAAAAAGGGGGGGGGGGGGTGACGTTCTAAAAAATATAGTGAAGGGGGGCACGGGCCAAAAAAGGCTGAAAACCACTGGTTTAAATGAACTAGAAACATGTTCTTAGACGATCCTGGGTGTTCATTATGTACTTGATAAATGTTAATGAAGAGTATGTTACTGCGTTATTCTTAATATTAAGTATGGTATTTCGATGGCACGTAACGACATTTGTTTGCGTATTTTATTTCTTCTTGAACATATTCCCGTGCACAGCTAATGTCAGTAGTCATCCTTTCTGTGGTCTCCGCGGTCTTCTGCTAGACTTGTTTGCATGTCTAATTGAAACACTGAATGTCTGGTGCGTCTAAAGACGAGCAAGTTGCATGGTACAGATTACATAAAACAAAGAGTAGCCAGGACTAGCTCGTCAAGTGAAAGGTTATGTCCGAGCTTATGGGGGAGATCGAGAGCTTTAGTGTAATCGCTAGGAGGTTATGTTGATAATGTTTTTAATGTGGTGAGGCAAATATTCGATGCTTATATTTGTCGTCCGCTAAGAAAGTTAAGAATTATCTTCTTATACACCGTGCCTTCAGGGCTACAAAATGTGATGTTCTAGCACATTACAGACCCATATCAAGTTCCTGCTTCCGGACTTGGGCTGCTGGTAGATGTGTTACTTTAAGTGAAAGAGGGCGCAAGATGTTCACTTCTTTGTACATTTGTGTACAATCATCCATTTGGCTTATTTGTACGACATAAAGAGTTGCTTTGAGGTTGCCTGTTGCCATAACGTACAATCTGCCAGCTTGCAGCACAAAACAATACTGATGACTGTCTTAGTCCAGGAATACAGCAATACCCCAGCCTTGACATCACCACATCACAGTAACTAGCCAAATGAGATCAGATGAATGATAAACATTTGAGAAGACATGAACATTATGAATGGATGGGGGGCTTTTTACATCAAAAATACAAATGATATCCTACAGACAGAAAGATAGTATCTTCTGACTCAGATGGGATCAGGGAAACGTACTGGGATATTTCTGAATATTTAAAATACATAAACATCGAGTGCGCATGTCTCCCCCAGATATGAATAGAGCAAGCACTGCACATCAAATATGTTTCAATATGAGCCGGCTTCACGGCGGGGGTGGTTCATTGCCTCCCACCTACTGTTTTGACACGTGATAACATCAGTTGTAATTCGAGTTGAGCAATTGGATAACCAATCGTATTTTCGGAGAAAACTTATTACAGCCACAAAACCGAGCGTGGGCACGCGTGCTGTTATCATGACAGGAATTATGCTCGCGAAATTCGTCGGGTTTACTTCAGCCAAGAGGGGCTAATGATATACATCATGTTTACATCACAAGTACGTTTAAACTGATCAATTTGTTTTCCTTCTTTCGTGGACAAATCCATTTCCTGTTGCAATTACACTGCTTACAGCGGGGTTTGCTGTATTATGATATTTCGTATGACAAAGTGCAATATTATTTCCTGGTTCTTGACGTCAACGCTGATTTATTTCGTCACTTTCTTAACTCTGACTATTCTAAGCAGTCCATTATATCTATGCCCGGATCTAAATCTAAAGAAAGTAAACGATATTCCATGGCAGATACAGCCGTTCTGGTGTAAATTGTTAGACTTTCAAATATTCTGTACTACTACTTATACATTAGAGATCTGAATGACTGAGAGGTTAAACGCGCTTAAACTTCCTCTCCTTTCGGTGGCGTAGTGGGTCCCTTCCACACATAGATCATTTGTACTTCTCATCAGAAAGCAATGGCAAACTACTTCAAGCAAAATTGCCTAGAAAATCACAAACTAATAGGTGCTACACCGGGCTGGGGTGGTCACTTCCTTTCCTCGGCGCCTGTCCTTCCCAGAAAATTCTAGAAATAGGTACTCTTTAAGAGGCTGGATTAACCCAGAGCAGTACTAGTCGAAAAATAATCCAGCCTGTGCTGGCGACTGAACCGTGATCAATGTATTGGAAGGTAAGCACGTTAAACACTATACCGTCGTACTTACTGGTAGCTTGCCGTCTTGACAGACTTGTGATCACTGGCATCTTGCCATCTTGACAGACAATCAATGGCATCTTGTCGTCTTGACAGACAATCACTGGCATCTTGCCGTCTTGACAGACAATCACTGGCATCTTGCCGTCTTGACCGACAATCACTGGCATCTTGCCGTCTTGACAGACAATCACTGGCATCTTGCCATCTTGACAGATAATCACTGGCATCTTGCCGTCTTGGCAGACAATCACTGGCATCTTGCCGTCTTGACAGACAATCACTGGCATCTTGCCGTCTTGACAGACAATCACTGGCATCTTGCCATCTTGACAGATAATAGTTTGCTACATGTTGTGTTACAAATAAAAAAAAAGGCATAACTACAACTTATGGCGGTAAGGCTAGGGATGAAGTTATAATTCTTCATGGTGCAAAAACAGGGCTGAATTGTAGAACCATGTGTTGCCCATGCAGCATGATCCCTCTCTCGACCTGCCTAGTTTAATCCATCTGGAACAAGATAAGCTGCAGAAGTTGTCGTATCAACAAAGCAATGCTCTAACTGCCGTTTGTTGAAGCTTCGATCCTAGATCAGTAGCCGACGAAGGCTTATGGCCTGGTCTGCTCTGCCACGACATTTAGTCTTTAGGTTGCATTTCCTGGCTTGTACCCCCTCAATTGTGCTTCTTCGCCCGAAGCCGCATGCACGATAAGGGGTGCCGGGTTTGGTGAGCGCCGCCCAACATTCGGCGCTAACAGAAAGCAGATCATGCTGTAGCTCAGACATATCTGACTAAGACTTGGCATGATACCGCCGTACTTTAATGTAACATTCCCAATCCTTTTATCTCCCGTGCTTTCTACATATGTAGTCTCTACTGTTGACTAGCCAGCATTCGTCTTGTCTCCCTTCGCAAAGGCAGGCGACAGAGCTCATATTTGTATATACCAACAGGCAATCTGTCAGTGATGTGGTCAGTATCACGCCGCCCGCCTTCACTGCCCAGGACATTTCCTGCTACCCATTTTAGACTGCATCCACCCGTCAGTCAAGATCAATGTTAAACATCCACTCCGATGTGAATTAGAATCCACGAGAACCAGGCCAGCCGGTGGGTGTCTAGCCACTGATCCACGAGCACCAGGCCGACATTCTAGCCACTGATCCACCAGCACCAGGCCGACAGTCAAGCCACTGATCCACCAGCACTGAGCCGGCAGTCTAGCCACTGCTCCACCAGCACCGGGCCGACAGTCTAGCCACTGATCCACCAGCACTGAGCCGACAGTCTAGCCACTGATCCACCAGCACCGAGCCGACAATCTAGCCACTGATCCACCAGCACCGGACCGACAGTCTAGCCACTGATCCACTGCTCCACCAGCACCGGGCCGACAGTCTAGCTACTGATCCACTAGCACTGAGCCGACAGTCTTGCCACTGATCCACCAGCACCGGGCCGACAGTCTAGCCACTGTTCCACCAGCACCGGGCCGACAGTCTAGCCACTGTTCCACCAGCACCGGGCCGACAGTCTAGCCACTGTTCCACCAGCACTGAGCCGACAGTCTAGCCACTGATCCACCAGCACCGGGCCGACAGTCTAGCCACTGATCCACTGCTCCACCAGCACCGGGCCGACAGTCTAGCCAATGATCCACTAGCACCGAGCCAACAGTCTAGCCACTGATCCACTGCTCCACCAGCACCGGGCCGACAGCCTAGCCACTGCTCCACCAGCACCGGGCCGACAGTCTAGCCACTGTTCCACCAGCAGCGGGCCGACAGTCTAGCCACTGTTCCACCAGCACCGGGCCGACAGTCTAGCCACTGTTCCACCAGCACCGGGCCGACAGTCTAGCCACTGCTCCACCAGCACCGGGCCGACAGTCTAGCCACTGATCCACCAGCACCGAGCCGACAGTCTAGCCACTGATCCACTGCTCCACCAGCACCGGGCCGACAGTCTAGCCACTGATCCACCAGCACCAGGCCGACAGTCTAGCCACTGCTCCACCAGCACCGGGCCGACAGTCTAGCCACTGATCCACCAGCACCGAGCCGACAGTCTAGCCACTGCTCCACCAGCACCGGGCCGACAGTCTAGCCACTGCTCCACCACCACCGGGCCGACAGTCTAGCCACTGATCCACCAGCACCGAGCCGACAGTCTAGCCACTGCTCCACCAGCACCGGGCCGACAGTCTAGCCACTGCTCCACCACCACCGGGCCGACAGTCTAGCCACTCCTCCACCAGCGCCGGGCCGACAGTCTAGCCACTGATCCACTGCTCCACCAGCACCGGGCCGACAGTCTAGCCACTGATCCACTGCTCCACCAGCACCAGGCCGACAGTCTAGCCACTGATCCACCAGCACCGGGTCGACAGTCTAGCCACTGATCCACTGCTCCACCAGCACCGGGCCAACAGTCTAGCCACTGATCCACCAGCACCGAGCCGACAGTCTAGCCACTGCTCCACCAGCACTGGGTCGACAGTCTAGCCACTGCTCCACCAGCACCGGGCCGACAGTCTAGCCACTGATCCACTGCTCTACCAGCACCGGGCCGACAGTCTAGCCACTGATCCACTGCTCAACCAGCACCGGGCCGACAGTTTAGCCACTGCTCCACCGGCACCGGGCCGACAGTCTAGCCACTGATCCACCAGCACCGGGCCGACAGTCTAGCCACTGCTCCACCAGCACCGGGCCGACAGTCTAGCCACTGATCCACTGCTCCACCAGCACCGGGCCGACAGTCTAGCCACTGCTCCACCAGCACCGGGCCGACGTCTAGCCACTGCTCCACCGGCACCGGGCCGACAGTCTAGCCACTGCTCCACCAGCACCGGGCCAACAGTCTAGCCACTGCTCCACCAGCACCGGGCCGACAGTCTAGCCACTGCTCCACCAGCACCGGGCCGACAGTCTAGCCACTGCTCCACCAGCACCGGGCCGACAGTCTAGCCACTGCTCCACCAGCACCGGGCCGACAGTCTAGCCACTACTCCACCAGCACCGGGCCGACAGGTGGATGTCTACCACTGCTCTAACGTGCTTCCCCCACATACACACACACTCATGTATATAGACACACACACACACATATACACAGACACTCATACACACACACAAAACACACACACACACACACACACATTTTTATAGTCCTATAGCAAGAGCCTGATAAGTGCATGTGAAGAGTGAAAACCATGACATTCTGTAGGTCTGAGTGCACGAAGGATTAGGTGATCAGTCTTTTTCTCCAGTAGCGACACTGAAATGTCGTCCTACAGCGCTCATGTCATTGCCATCATACCATAGCACGGCAGCCGACCAGATGTCCTGTCTATATGTTATCTTCTCTGGGAGGACACGTTGACATATTCAATCTCGGCATTCGTTCATTTCTCATCCACTGAGAAGACAAGTCTACCACAGCCGTCTTATCTGAAGTTGATTTCTCTCCTCTCATTGGTTGGACATTTCAGCCGCTGTGGCAGATACGCACCAAAGCCACCGAGTGATGATTGTTCTATAAAAACATAGGTCTTGCACCACGTGCACAGTGGTATGCAAAGAGTCCCTTACTTTTCTGCTTACAAATGGACAACAATCACAGTTGCAGAGGTGATTTACTGTCGAAGTGGTCGTGGTTCAGTTCATAGCAGAGTAACAATTGCAATTAATCCCGGTCAAACATGGCTGTGGGATCCACCCACCTCACAAGGGAGATTTCTCTTGAAGGATTAAAGCAGCGAGGAAGAGAGTTGGTCAAGTCACTAAGTATTCATAGCACAGTCACGTAGTAAGAGTGTGCCGTCGGGGTGTCTTTACTGACTGAAGCGATTCGGGGGAGACATTGAAGCGCCATCGAGCGTAACTGTTAATATGTTCCATAGACGGTAACTGAACACAGCTATCAGGTGCCGGATTGTTAGACAAACCAGGTGTTTCAGTGTGTTCTTCCGGAGTCGGAGTAATAATTGTCATCTGATAAGGTCAACATAGCAACATAGAGGTATTTCAGCAATGTCACACATCCTACACACGGCTACTTTATTGTTGTACTTTATTGTTGGGGTGAAAGTAGGGGTGTTGGAATGGGTGTGGGGGATGTGTGTATGGGTGGAGGATATGTGTATGGGACGGATGCGGGGGATGTGTGTTTATGTGGGTGGAGATGTGTGGATGGTTTGAGGAAGTATGTGTGGGAGGCGGGGTTGTGTGGATAGGGGATTGTGTTGGGTGGATTGGGGATCCAAGTGCGGGTGGGGAGAAGTGTATGGTGTGTGGGTTTGAGATATGTGTGCGGTGTGTTGGTGGGGGATGTGTGAATGATGTGTGGGTGGAGGGTATGTTTGTGGTGGTATGGGTGGAGGATAGTGTGTGGTGTGGGGGATGTGTGTGATGGGTGCGGGGAATGTGCGTATGGGTGGGGTATATGTGTGGGTGAGTAGGGGATTGTGGTGGTTGGTTGAAGTATGCGGGGGTGTGTGGGTGGGAGATGTGTGTGTGGATGGGGAATGTGTGGATGGGGGTGTGTGAGTGGCTTAGGGATGTGTAGGTGGGTAAGGGAGTTGTATGTGTCGGGGTGGGATGTGTGAGTGGGTGGAGGATGTGTGTGGGTAGGGGTATTGTGATCGAGAGATGTTTGGTTGGGGGTGGGTGGGTGGGGGTGTGTGAGTGCGTAGTGGAGGATGTATGCGTGAGTGAGTGTGTTTGGTGGACGGGTAGGGAATGCGTGTGTGGGTGGGGAGAGGTGTGTGGTGTGTTGGTTGGGGATATTGTGTGAGTGAGGTATGTGTATGTGGGTGGGGGATTTTTGTGGTGTGTGAGTGGGGGTATGTGGGGTGGATGGGTAAGGGTATCTGTGTGGGTGGGAATATTGTGTGGTATCTGGGTGGGGGATATGTGTGTGGTGTGTAAGTGGGGATGTGTTGGTGAGGGATATGTGTGTGTGTGGTGCGTGGGTTGGGAATAGTGCGTGGTAGGGGGTTATGTGATGTGCGGGTGGGGGATTGCATGGTGGGGGTTTAGGTTAAGGCATGTGTGGGTGGGTGGAAGTTGTATGTGTGGGTGGTGGGGTGTGTGTGTGTGTGGATTGGGGATGTATGGGTGGTTAGGGATGTGTGTGTGGGTGGGGGGGGGGGGGGGGGTAGGGACATGTCAGTTGGTGGGGATGTGTGTGTATGGTTTGGGGATGTGTGAGTGAATGTGCGATGTGTGGGTTGGTGGGGGATTGTGTGCATGGGTGGGGAATATGTTGTCGATGGAGATGTGGCTAAGGGATGGGTGGTTTGAGGTGTGGGTGGGGAGAGGATGTGTGGGTTAAGATGTGGATGGGTGTGGGATGTGTGGGTTGGTGGGGGAATGTTTATGGGTGGCGAGTGTGTTTTGGTTGGGGGATCAGGTGAGGGCAGTGTGTGTGGGTGGGGGATGTGCGGGAGGGGGATGGGTCGGTTGGTGGGGTATGTATGTGTCCTTGGTGTGCGCGTGTGTGGGTAGGTGGGGGTGTTTATGTGTCCCTTGGTGCGCGTGTGTGTGGGTAAGTGGGGTTGTGTGGGTGGGGTGATGTATGGATAGGTGGGAGATGGGCCTCATAACATGGTAATTAGCCTTGTTTATGTTTACAACATTCATTTCACAATGTTTATTTTTCTTCCTATGTAAATGTATAATGCTCTTGATGAACGAAAGACGAGTGATTGAAAGGGCCGAATGTAAGACGGGCCTGCGCGCCCAATTTGTGACCCTAATAAAGTTGATTTGATTTGATTTGATTTGATTTTGTTCCGAAAGAGCACACTGAACATCTAACAATTAGTATAATGAATCACATCATCTGTATTTCGCTAAGGATCGTCATGCAGCATTAGGAAGAAAATACAACTTGAAATGTATGAAAAACAAATAAGTGAAGGCAGGGGTACAACAAAGCATGTGTATTTGCTGCAAAACTGTAATGCGTCTTTCGATGGAAGTAAATAACGACCGAAATCCTTGCTTAGTGAACTATTCAAAATCAACACCAGCACTGTGGCTTAGGGGTAGAGAACGGATTTCACGATGTCCCGTTATACAGGTCAGTAGCACGCTAGACGTCTTGACTTCCCATGTTTGTACACACCAGTGGACACTCGGTGTGCGGTCAGTAGCACGCCAGGCGTCTTGACTTCCCATGTTTGTACACACCAGTGGACACTCGGTGTGCGGTCAGTAGCACGCCAGACGTCTTTACCTCCCATGTTTGTATACACCAGTGGGCACTCGGTGCGGTCAGTAGCACGCCAGATGTCTTGACTTCCCATGACATTTTTGATAGTCTTTGTAGACTTCGTCGACCTGGACTCCCAGGTCAATTTTTAAAATGCGAATCCACTGAAACAAGCTGCCATACACACTGATCATGAAATAGGTCAATGGTAACCTATCAAGACAGGTTTGTGACAGGAATGTGTATTGTCTCCAGACCTTTCTGCCTGTTTAGTGAAACAATTGTGAGAAAGTTTAAAGATATGAGAGAAATCGCCAGTGAAGGACTTGGTTAGTTGTATATCTTTTACAGGACGTCGCAGTCAACACAAGCATGTTTTGGTTGTTAATGATTTTTTGGCAAGTTTACGTGCAGTAAGTAGTTTGCCATTGCTTTCTGAACAACCAACGCTCATGCCATTTTATAAAACCAACGCAAGAAGGTCTGCTGTGAAATCGCCGGCAGCTGTGTTTCGAACGCGGTTGCGGGATAATGATCTGCGTCCGTAACCCCTTCGCAACAGAGCCGATTTGGAGGATAAATCACGAGTATTAGATATATAGATGATACAGTATTGGTTGCAGACATAGCATCACGAGTATTAGATATATAGATGATACAGTATTGGTTGCAGACATAGCATCACGAATATTAGATATAATATATAGATGATACAGTATTGGTTGCAGACATAGCATCACGAATATTAGATGTATAGATGATACAATATTGGTTGCAGACATAACATCACGAATATTAGATATATAGATGATACAGTATTGGTTGCAGACATAGCATCACGAATATTAGATATAATATATAGATGATACAGTATTGGTTGCAGACATAGCATCACGAATATTAGATGTATAGATGATACAATATTGGTTGCAGACATAGCATCACGAGTATTAGATATATAGATGATACAGTATTGGTTGCAGACATAGCATCACGAATATTAGATATAATATATAGATGATACAGTATTGGTTGCAGACATAGCATCACGAATATTAGATGTATAGATGATACAATATTGGTTGCAGACATAACATCACGAATATTAGATATATAGATGATACAATATTGGTTGCGGACATAATGTCACGAATATTAGAGATACATAGATGATACATTATTGGTTGCAGACAATGAACGGGATTTGCAGTAAGTGATGGACGCTATTATTTTACACAATGAGCAACTGGGATTACAATCAGATTGTAAGACAACATAAATTATGCTAATCTACAAAAATAAAGAAATACTATAATGTAATACTCAAGTAAATGGAAAGATTTTTAAACAAGTGAATTGGTACACGCCAGTGTGCTACAGAGGTTCATAAGGAGGGCAAGCAATATTAACATCATAACCTACCATGCGTGTAAGAAAAAGAAAGAGGAAGTAGAGGAGGGTGAGGAGGAGGAGAAGAAGAAGAAGAAGAAGAAGAAGAAGAAGAAGAAGAAGAAGAAGAAGAAGAAGAAGAAGAAGAAGAAGAAGAAGAAGAAGAAGAAGAAGAAGAAGGGGAGGAAATTATTAAAGTTATTAAAATTTAATTTTAGCAGCGTCAGTTCAATCCATATTTATCTTAGACCGAGAAACTAGCAATGATTTGCTAGTACCAAGTAATTACGTAGCGATTCGGTAATTCCAAATGAAAACGTTTTACACGGAGATATTGCCAGCTACAAAATGGGGCTTTCGCTTGCATTGAGACATAGCTGGTGAAAATAGAATCACCGACAAGTGAAAACGTTTCACATTTAGAAACAACTGCTCGCAGCTGAGCCAATGTTCATTCTCATAACCCCAGGTTCTCTCAAGTCGCATGTTTTTTGAAGGCCAAAACCGTGACCTAAAAATACATTTATCTGAGGTCCTTGAACACCAGAAGCAACAATCCCCATAAGCTGAAGCACACTATTCACTTTACTGCTGCTGAAAGAACCGTATGGGACGATGGCATCCCCGCCCTGGTAATCGCATTTTTCTTGGATGCATGTCACATGAAGCGGAACAATGCAGTGCAAACTTCATTCTCCGTTGACTGTGGAAGAGTTTTAGAATGCATGGCTGTGTGAAATCGCGGCGCTTAAGTGTACGTACAGACTCAATAATATATGCAACACATTCGTGAGACTTCTGGCGGAGAATAATAATGACAATAATGACATCGACAATAAAATGATAATCCTCGGGATATTAATACGGTGGTTGCGGCTAGGAAAATATAACGTTTATAAGACAGTTTCAGTCTCATGAATGTGCGGAGATGTCACTGAAGAAAAGATACAACCGCTATTGTGTATAGAAAAAAAAAGCAGGATACTTAATCTTGCAAGATACAGCATCAGAATGGATACGTATTTGCTTACCCAATACCAGAATGCACTGACATGGAAAGAAAGGCCTCGGAGATCACGCAGCTCCAGGTATACTGCATGTGTAGTCAGCTTTCTGAAGTTTGAATTTCATTCACGCTAAATTTAACAAATGTCCTTACCCCCTTAGCCAGAAATATGGGGCCGAAAAACTGGCAGCCTCGTCACGAGTGTTGCATTGGCACAGGCAAAAATGTTGTCACTCGAGATATCGGGTACGGCGGGCTAAATGATTTGTTTTATTCGGAGACACATTCAGATAGTAACATAAGGGCCCAGTCAATCTGCAATCATGAAATATTATCGGGCTGTGATTACATGCTGCAGATTGCAAACGGATGCATGTCATCTCTGCGGGGTGCCGGCCAACGCGAAGAGATCCACGTCTGTCATAGATGCTGTTGACGTGTGGACTCCTTGGCTTGTCGGCTCACTGCACTTATCTGTCCACTTGCGCACATTGTGTTTAGGAAGGAAACTTCCGACATCAACAAGTGGTATTTATGTGTATTACGGGGGTAAGTTAATAAGTAAGTCGCAAATGGCTGTAGAAAAATAATTAAAGATGATAACAACTTGAAACCAGTTTATTTTTATACATACATTGTCCCTTTATTTCACAACACAATTTACATCAACATTGATGCACTTATCCCATCGTTTTATCAGTGCTCCCAAATCGGCTGCATAGAACTGCGTGCTCTGCTTTCTAAACCACGTTTTCACTTCACATTCAACTTTGGCGTCATTCACGACATGTCTCCCGCCAAGGTGGGTTTACGGTTTATGCTGACAAATGTTTGTCCCGTAAAACGGTGCATAGCTGGGTAGAAAAAAATTACGAGGGCGAGTCAATAAGTAAGTCACACAGTTCTGTGGAATGGCAGGTAAATGACACTCAGTTCTATGCAGCCTGTTTAGGAGAACTGATAATACGATGGGATAAGTGCATCAATGTTGGTGGAAATTATGTTGAGAAATAAAGGGACAATGTATGTATAAACATAAACTGGTTTCAAGTTGTTATCATCTTTAGTTATTTTTCTACAGCAATTTGTGACTTACTTATTAACTTTCCCTCGTACCTATGGCGCAATGCAGCCAACCAATCATCTATCTTCTTCAATGTATCCTCATATACTAGATCCTGGCTGCGGTAGCGCAGTGCCTAGCACGTTTGCCCTACGACGTGGTTTTCATGTTCGAACCCCCTTCATGGTGGCTATTGTTTTTTTTCGTTGACCTGTGCTCCCAGTTGGACCCGTCCTAAAATGGGTACCGGGAAATGACCTGAGAAGTAAAGGCGACTGGCATATCGAGTGTAGATTGACTTAAAAACATCATTTCCGCAATATACCTCATGGCCTGAAGAGGCCCTTTACTGTGTCACAAACTGGACACAGCATTACGGTTCAATGTGTATATTTGTTTATAATTCAACTACATTTGGTTAACACACGTATGAAGCCCGTGGTGCTATTTCAAGGCTAACTGCGAATTCTGTCCATGTTCCAATGTTGTGGGTTGAGTCAAATGGCTAATGAAGGCATCTCTTTTTCAGGGCTGTTTGGATATCTGATGGTCTAGCTACATTTGTTCATTCAGTCAGGCGCTGTCGTCATTTGAACGTGGCCAGTTCGAATCTCGGCGTGGTCACTATAGCGTTCAATGATTATATTGTCTAGTGTGGCCTGTAATCTACTATGTCTTCCTCTACTCTTGAGCTGCAAATAAAGTATGAGTCTTCGAGTTCAGTTTAATATTTCGGTTTCCGTAGAGACATCTCACCGACAACTCTTTGGCATTGTAAGCTAGCGCGCGGGAGGGCACAGCCGCGTGGGTGTGTGCTGGTGTGCGTAATCTTGTCAAGATATGCCAGGACATCAAAGTCCCATGGGACAGAGGTACGTCTGGACAAGACAAAGATGGGATTATCTGCATCCCAGAGGAATGCCTGGGGCTCTGGTAGATCCAACCTGCCAGTCAACCTCGTGTGTGCTAAATCCTGACCTAGGGGCTAATCGCAGATCTGAACTCTACTCCACAAGATAAAAGAGAAACGACTTAATACAGCAGTAGCAATAGTAGTAGTAGCTATAAAATTAAAAGTAGTAGTAGTAGTAGTAGTATGTGGTGGCGTTGATAGCGATAGAAGTAGTAGAAAAAGTAATATTAACAGCGTTAAGGGTTGGTGGTGATAGCAAGAGGGGGGAGAGTGTTATAGGAGTAGTACTAACGTGTGCGGTGGTGGTGGTAGCAGAAGTAATAGCGGTGGTTGCGGTGGTAGTAATTGTAGCAGCAGTAGTGGTGATATCAACAGTGGTAGTGGTGGTTGTAGTGGTAGTAGTAGCGTTAGTGGCGGTAGTAGCGCTAGTGGTGGTAGTAGCAATAGTAGCACCAGCACCAGCAACAGTAGTGGTGGTAGCAGTATTATTGTTAGTGTTTTAGTAGCAGCAGCAGGGGTAGTAGTAGTAGTAGTAGTAGTAGTAGTAGTAGTAGTAGTAGTAGTAGTAGTAGTAGTAGTAGTAGTAGTAGTATCTGCAGTAGGAGTAGAAGGAGCAGTGCTGATGGAGGTGGTGACGTTGATGACTGTGTGGTAGTAGTAGTAGTAGCAGCAGTTACAGAAGTCATTTCAAGGGTAACCTGATGAAACTAATGCTCAGCGTTGACTGATCCCATGTCAAATATGCAGTTATCTGTGTGGGTCTCTATAGTAAGTTCGGCAGTAAGTTCACTGAGTCACTTAATTTCATTGTAACTATTCAGAACCAGGTGGACACTCGAGTACTAAGTCTGTCGACATAAACGCCCCATGGAAGGAAGGTATCAGTTCATCTGTAGCTGTTCGCCACGACCAAGAGACAAATCAGATAACCGGACGCACTCTGTGGGACCCAAACATCAGAACAATAGCGGCCAATTTGATCATATTTCCGCGCCTTGGCTTTTGACATTCAAAGCCGTGAGCAGGCCGTAGGTCAGGTGTCAACACACGTGTGCTTGACTGACAGGTCGGATTTGCTAGTCTACCTGAACCCCAGGTATGACTTAAGGATGTTGGTATGGAGATAATCCCATTTTATCTTGTCCAGGAGTGTCGTTTCATCCCATGGGGTTTTCCAGTCCATCCTTCATTCAGCGGTACAGTTCTGACTGTAGGTTTTGATATAAACGTGCTTTCTTGGCAGGATTCACGATGTGACTAAGTTGACCTGCTTTTAACATCTCATATCTGGTACATCAATAACATTTCTTTCCTGGCGCCCTCTCAACCCCTTCCCAGCGTCAACCCCAGCTCGAAGCAGCGTCTTGCACTGTACTAATCTAAATGTCATGGTTTAGTTACTCCGTGCAATGTAACTGCATGAAATGCAATGTTTTTATTACTGCCTGCAATGTAACAGTTATTCTCGAGGATCAGAGAGAACGAGAGCAGCAGACAGCCCACGCCTCACGCACGCCTTCGTTGTCTGTGTATTTGTTGGATGGCGGTATAGTGCTATGTTGATATTTCCTTTTGGAAGACTGTTTCTATGTCTATCTCCTATTATGTCACTCATTCATGTCCTTCTATATATTCGAGCTCGGCGTGCGAAATACTTGTGTGAACAATACATTCGTGGATAAGGTTGGCAAGATGTACTACCATTGCTCCTAACGCGCGCAAGTTGAGAAATATGTGCAGAAGTCAGGCCTGGGTGCCAGGAGTAATTTAACGGGTTACTGCTTTGTCGTTGGGATCAGACAGTATTACCAAATGGGGACACGAAAGATCGGCGTGGCCGAGAGGTTACGGTGTCTGCTTTAGGCTTATGAATCACTTGGTTTGAATTTCAGCAAAGGGCTGGTTATTTATAACTGATGCCTTGATCCATAACGATGTAACACAGTCCGGTGATCTCTTGTAGATAAAAAAAAAGTCGCTTAAAAGTCGACAGGGTCGAATTCATTGCACCGGGTTTTATCCCATATGGCTCGGTCTCTTTTCGCAGCTAGGAAAACGTCGCACAAAGCACGAACTCCGTAGCTCTGGCGACGACTCACGAAGTCTCCGAAAAAAATTTCACTTGTGAACTGAAGGACGAGGCCCGGAATCGAACCCACAACCTTCGGAGCCTGAGTCAAGCGGCTTGACCACTTCGCCACGGAGACTCCCGATTCTCTTGTAGATACAAAACCTCACTGGAAAGGGTTGAAGACCAGGAGGTTCTGTGTGGAAATGCCCTAGTGACGTTCGTAAGATAGTTGGAAATCTCAGAGTAGGCATTAAAATAGCTACTCTGGGTCATTTGACAGGAAAGTAAACCAAACCTTAGAAATCTACTGACATATGAGGTATATAACTATTTGTGACCAACTCACCCTCGAAAGAGATACGAAGAAGAGGAACTTTAAAGTTAACATCCGTCTGGGAGGATATGAGTTACCATTATACAATGTGACACGGATTTATTAATACGTGTTATGCAAGCACCGGAGATGTGGGTGTTTTAGCACCGGAGATGTGGGTGTTTTAGCACCGGAGATGTGGGTGTTTTAGCACCGGAGAGGTGGGTGTTTTAGCACCGGAGAGGTGGGTGTTTTAGCACCGGAGAGGTGGGTGTTTTAGAAGAATGTTGATAATGTCGTGAAGAGAAAACACCAACGCTGATGTATTGGCAGTCTAGTGTGTGAGACATCATTCATGGTGGAATAGAGCAATTATCCGTGTCCGGGAAAATACTAGACCAGAGAAGCACGGGGTGTCAGAGACAGGAATATGCACAGTTTAATCAGCTGGGCAACAGATAATTTAAATAACACCAGCTTCCTCAAAATGTCAGATGATAGACAGGACTGGAGCAGTGGGGTGAACGGCGAGCGATAATTGCCGATATCTGCTGCAGACCAGGCGCCTGAAGAAGAAGAAGAAGAAGAAGAAGAAGAAGAAGAAGAAGAAGAAGAAGAAGAAGAAGAAGAAGAAGAAGAAGAAGAAGAAGAAGAAGAAGAAGAAGAAGCAGAAGAAGAAGAAGAAGAAGAAGAAGAAGAAGAAGAAGAAGAAGAAGAAGAAGAAGAAGCAGAAGAAATGTTCTGTACGGATTGAATCAAATGTTTGGTAGTAACATTGTGCAACGCAAGGTGAGCTGCAAAGAGAACAGGTCCCTCAACACTCTAATACTGTGACTTAAAAAATGTGAATTCCCCAACTTCCTTATACAGTAATATTCAATGTGTGATTCCGTGACTTGCCGGAAGCAGACTTTACAAACTCACAATGAAAGAGTGTGTACGTGACAGCGTTTGCGTGTGCGCACAATTCTTGTATATGTTCATGCAATATTAAGTCAGCCACTTGGAAAACAACTCAGCAATAGATCAGTCAGCGCTGGTTAATGCTCTTAAGTTGGAAAAAACAACTCAGCAATTGATCGGTCAACGCCAGTTAATGGTCTCAAGTTATTGGTGCAATCGTGCAGAGTGGCGCCTTGACAAACACAGACACGGCCACTAGAAGCTATAATTGCTTTCAATCACACCTCTTAGCTGAACTAATGAACAAGCCTTCTAATGTTGATGTCTGCGATACCGGAGGTATAGGGGGCGGGGAGGGACGGCCAGACTGCACCATGGAGTTCAGGAGACTGTAGGGAGAAAACAGGGCGTGCGGTGGAATAGAGGATATGAGAGGGAGAGACCGAGTGCGTGGTGGTATAGAGGAAATGACAGGGTGTGGGAACCGTATAGCGTATAGTGTAAATAAGTGGTTCCCAACTTGGGGAATGCCAGTCCCAAGAGGGGTTCCCCTTGATTCTCTCCTAAAGGAAAATTATGAGCATGCAATGTTACACTACAATACAATTCTAAGTTAAAATTAGGGAAGTGAAAAATAAGATATGACGGGGTCGAATGTAGCTAGGCAATTATACAAGGAGGGGGAGGGTGTGGGTCGCGTTATTCACCATTTATTTGTTTTTAAAGAGGGGGGGGGCGGTGGGAGTCTTAGGTTATTTAACTATTAGGAAAGGAGTCCACATCAATTAGCTAGTAGAAAAGATGGTCAGACGGATTGGCTATCATAAAAGTGGGGGTGGAGGGGGATGTCTGTAGGTTATTCGTCTATTATACAAGGGAATCGCTGCTATTGTTGCGCTCGCTCGCTTTTAACTCAAGCGTAGTCCTTACAGACTACTTCTAGTAGTGCTGGACTGAATGTTGCGTGTGGGTTAGCTTTCCCTATTCACAGTGTCACTTGCTATCAGGCGAACCCACTCCGACGTCAGAGGTACTTGTAATTTACGTCCCCAGGTCAAGGACTAGAGATCATCATTTTAGTTCAACTGTCCGGTGTGGGGGTTGAACCCCTTACCTCGGCATCAGCACACCGGATGTTTAAGAACATGTGTTCTTATCCATTCGGCCACGCTGACCTCTGCTGCCAGTTTAAAACGGTATCGAGGAGGTGAGATGCAGCTGGCCGAGTTGCTAGAATGCCAGTTTCTCTTTGGAGAGACCAGGGTTCGATTCCTCGGTAACGTGTGGATTTTTTTGTCTGGGAGGGTGGGGAACCCTAACTTGCACAGTTCGCGGCGACTGCACTAGCCAGGCGGCCTTAATTCCTCAGGCTCAATTACCCCCCCCCCCCCCCCCACCCACCTCTCCTCTGTCCTACACGGCAAGTTACTAGAGGCAGTAGAAGACAGTGAGAGTCGATGGGTTACTCAACTATAACAACGGGCGTTGACAACTTACACGGCTATTATAACGGGGGGAAATGTTGAGAAACACTAGTACACAAGATCCAGTGTCCCCAAAGGATGGATAGTTTTCAATGTCTCCTGTGAAAAGGGCATCCTTGGCACATGAAAGGGTTAATTAACGCGAGGAGATGCGGCGACTGGCAGTGTTACAAGCACGGTACACAACGGACACAAAACACTGACTTCAGCTTCATTCACTTGAATGTTCGTTCGGAAGTGACTCATAGGTGTCTCATACATAACAGGTGTCTCATACATAACAGGTATCCCATACATAACAGGTGTTTCATACATAACAGACTACACACACAGATACACACACACACACACATCGTCCATAAAAGGTTTCTCACATATAACAGGTGTTTCATATATATATATATATATATATATATATATATATATATATATATATATATATATATATATATATATATATATATATATGATAAATAACAGGTTACTTTTTTACAACATATTTCATATTTTTAACAGGTTTCTCGTAAATAACAGGTTTCTTATACACAACACAGTTCTTATATATATAACAGGTGTCTCACATATACCAGGTTACTTATATATATATATATATATACATTGTTCTAATATAAGATCAACATCATGTAGCAGAACGTGGCTCTCATCACGGCCAATGGAAGTGTCTGGATCTCTTGCTACTGGTTCTACCTCACACACCCACATGCCCAGGGTTCTACCTCACACACCCACATGCCCAGGGTTCTACCTCACACACCCACATGCCCAGGGTTTCTCCAATCTTCTGTGTCCATCTTCGTGCTGGCCGACACCTGTCTTATCTCCCAGCAACCATGCCTTCCACCACTGTCTTCCCCAGCCACTGTCTTCCCCAACCACTGTCTTCCCCAGCCACTGTGGTGCTTACTATGCCCAAAGTATTTCAGTCTCCGATTCATGATAGCGTGTGTGAGCTATTTTGCTTCATTGTCACTCCTTTGTCGCCTTTTACGACATGTTACAGTTTACCATTCTTTGTTTGAAATAAGGGCACCACAAAAATAAATTGCGAAGTATTGAGATACAGTGGGGTTAATGTAGAAAAATATCAATGCATTAGGAGGAGTGAAGAGTGTTATGATGAACTAATTAACGTGCTGTGAGTTGCTTGGTACATAATTTGTTACATAGATTTCAAAAAGAAACAATAGTGCACTGTTACGTAACAAGCGTTTACAGAACTGAGTCAAACTGAGTCAGTTCGAACTAAAAATTGTCTTTCATTTCTGTGACAGGAGATAGGCAAGCGTAAGTTCTCCGGAATGTCTCACTTCAGCAGTAAACTTGATACGTCCCACGGTGTCAACTTCAATTATGTAAAAATAAAAACCTCGTTCTGAGATCTCATTGTTCTATTAATAGATGGCATTTACCGTAAATCAGCTCTCATTAATTCCTAAAGGCGTTGAGTGGCGGATTTGACTAATGCTGCTCATATATCACGATTATCGACAGTAGCACATTGCGTCTAAATTCGGCTAGCAAGCCGTTAGCGGGAAAGTGGCGAATTTATATTTCTGACCAAGACGACTATTGCAGACTGCTTCCTGTCAACTACTGCCGTTTGATCTTAAACAGAATACACACATGACTGAGGCAAACTGCATTCACTGAACCAACTATACGTATAGAAACACCAGCGATTTATTGAGCATACAGTAATAATTCAAGATGGTAAATAAGGTGGTTTATTACTTTGTACGCTCGGGTGCTAAAAGCCGGTCAGAAGTCAGTTGTCTTAGTTTGAACCATCTGTAAGTATAGAAAACCCAAGGACATTTTTGGGCTTAATGTAAGAAATAATACAAGATGGCTGACAATGACTGTGATCACTTAACAGATTCAGTGCCACACAAATAGTAGGCTTGAACTTATTAAAAATAGGAAGTAGAAATGTGTCACAGTTATTACTTAAATGTTGTTAATATGGTAGCAGACAGGTTGTATTATATATCAAATTAAATGGGGTTGCATAGAGGAAACTACTGGATATAAGTCCATGGCAGAGACGGAGAGTCGCTGAAGACGATTAGTCATCCCATGACACTTAATCAGATAATACTCTCTCTGATGCTAGAAGACGATTAGTCATCCCATGGCAACTAATCAGGTAATACTCTCTCTCTGATGCTAGAAGACGATTAGTCATCCCATGGCAACTAATCAGGTAATACTCTCTCTGATGCTAGAAGACGATTAGTCATCCCATGGCAACTAATCAGGTAATACTCTCTCTGATGCTAGAAGACGATTAGTCATCCCATGTCACTTAATCAGGTAATACTCTCTCTGATGCTAGAAGACGACCACAAGTAAAATGGCATGACCTTGTCAGTCTAGCCAGGAGCCATGTGGAGTCAGAGCTGATCAACACAATGGCCTGAGATTGATGAATAGCTATAGGAATGCACTGGGCTTATCAACACAATGGCCTGAGATTGATGAATAGCTATAGGAATGCACTGGGCTTATCAACACAATGGCCTCAGATTGATGAATAGCTATAGGAATGCACTGGGCTTATCAACACAATGGCCTGAGATTGATGAATAGCTATAGGAATGCACTGGGCTTATTAGGAACGTATGTAACCGGACCCCAAGTGAGAAAAACAACAGTCGACGTATTTAGTTTCAAGAAATTCTTCTTCTTCTTCTTCTGCTTCTTCGTTCATCCGGAGTTTTTTTTTTTTCGGATGTGATTGCGTTGTGCCTGTCCACAGCAGAGCTGCGTTCTTGCGCCGTTAGGCCGACACATCCGACTTCTGCGGGCATTTGTTGACCGGGTTAACCTTCCCGGGGAAGAAATAATTCAAGATGGTATGGCCTTCTTAGTTTGGCAAGGAGTCATTGTGGCATATTGGTTAGTGTGTTCGCTTATCAGGTCAGTGGTCGGGCAATCCTAGTTAGTCACTCTACCAGAGCCAGATATCTGCAGTGTTCTCTTCAGAAAAGGAGAATCAAGCTTCCTGCTTGGGTCTGTAATGTCATAGGGCCATCGCATTGTGTAGGTCTGTCGTGTCATGGGGCCAGCACATTGTGTAGGTCGGTCATGTCATAGGGCCATCGCATTGTGTAGGTCTGTCATGTCATAGGGCCATCGCATTGTGTAGGTCTGTCGTGTCATAGGGCCATCGCATTGTGTAGGTCTGTCATGTCGTAGGGCCATCAAATTGTGTAGGTCTGTCGTGTCATAGGGCCATCGCATTGTGTAGGTATGTCGTGTCATAGGGCCATCGCATTGTGTAGGTCTGTCGTGTCATAGGGCCATCGCATTGTGTAGGTCTGTCATGTCATAGGGCCATCGCATTGTGTAGGTCTGTCGTGTCATAGGGCCAGCACATTGTGTAGGTCGGTCATGTCATAGGGCCATCGCATTGTGTAGGTCTGTCGTGTCATAGGGCCAGCACATTGTGTAGGTCTGTCATGTCATAGGGCCATCGCATTGTGTAGGTCTGTCGTGTCATAGGGCTAGCACATTGTGTAGGTCTGTCATGTCATAGGGCAATCGCATTGTGTAGGTCTGTCGTGTCATAGGGCCAGCACATTGTGTAGGTCTGTCATGTCATAGCGCCAGCACATTGTGTAGGTCTGTCATGTCATAGCGCCATCACATTGTGTAGGTCTGTCATGTCATAGGGCCAGCACATTGTGTAGGTCTGTCATGTCAAAGGGCCATCACATTGTGTAGGTCTGTCATGTCATAGGGCCAGCACATTGTGTAGGTCTGTCATGTCATAGCGGCAGCACATTGTGTAGGTCTGTCATGTCATAGCGCCAGCACATTGTGTAGGTCTGTCATGTCATAGGGCCATCACATTGTGTAGGTCTGTCATGTCATAGTGCCAGCACATTGTGTAGGTCTGTCATGTCATAGTGCCAGCACATTGTGTAGGTCTGTCGTGTCATAGGGCCAGCACATTGTGTAGGTCGGTCATGTCATAGGGCCAGCACATTGTGTAGGTCTGTCATGTCATAGTGCCAGCACATTGTGTAGGTCTGTCATGTCATAGCGCCAGCACATTGTGTAGGTCTGTCATGTCATAGGGCCATCACATTGTGTAGGTCTGTCATGTCATAGGGCCATCACATTGTGTAGGTCTGTCGTGTCATAGGGCCAGCACATTGTGTAGGTCTGTCATGTCATAGGGCCAGCACATTGTGTAGATCTGTCATGTCATAGGGCCATCACATTGTGTAGGTCTGTCATGTCATAGGGCCAGCACATTGTGTAGGTCTGTCATGTCATAGTGCCAGCACATTGTGTAGGTCTGTCATGTCATAGGGCCATCACATTGTGTAGGTCTGTCATGTCATAGGGCCAGCACATTGTGTAGGTCTGTCATGTCATAGGGCCAGCACATTGTGTAGGTCTGTCATGTCATAGTGCCAGCACATTGTGTAGATCTGTCATGTCATAGGGCCATCACATTGTGTAGGTCTGTCATGTCATAGGGCCAGCACATTGTGTAGGTCGAACATGTCATAGCGCATTCACATTTTGTAGGTCTGAATGCACGGGGGAACAAGTGGTCAATCGTTTCCTCACTGTCGGAAGCGACGAGCCCATGCGTGGTACCTGCGTCCGGCGTTGCTCATGACATTATCAGCGCAGTTCGCTAACACGCCCTCTTGCGTGCATATACATAGTCAACATACAACACCATGACTATGTGCTGCTGTTGTTGTTGTTGTTGTTGTTGCTGTCTTCCACTTATACAGTTAGGCGTCGTCGGGAGAAGTGATTAGAGTGTCAGCGCCTGCAATTAGCGTCTTTCCTTCAATGTCCTCCAAATGTTGGTCAGCAGTAGTGTCTCGGATCAAGTAAGTGTTCCATCGGTTTGCTAGACCTGTCATGGGATCCTTACCTAGATGTGCAACAACGGTATTTGAATAGAAGAACAACACAGCAGAGAAAGACAACTGCATACACCAGCTTGGTCTGCCACAACATCTCACATGCATGAAATGCTCAAGTGCCCCAGTCAGAAGGTGACATCCACCTGAACTACTACTTACAGCTCCCCTCTCAGGTATAAATGCTCTCCTGGTGAGAATCGCTAGGGCGACCTTAGGTAGGTGGGAGTGGGGAGAATATCAGAATTAACCGCTAAAATATCCGGCCTGTTGTTTGCATGGCAGGGTGGGGGTGGAGGCGATGTATTTGCACATCAAATTCGTCTTCTGTAAGAGGTATTATCACAATTTATGAGTACTTTATATATTCTCTGCTTCAACGAAAGGCTCTTTTACACGCAGCATCTGACTATTTATTCGATGTCACATTTTACTTCTTATTCTATGTCACATTTTGCTTCTGATTCTGTGTCATAGCACCCTACGGTTCATTTGTCTGCTGACACTGTACAGGGACCATGTTTATGCTCTTTTCAAGTTGTATTTATCTGACCCGCATCTGTGTCTGGTTCTCTCTTCCGTGCGTCTTTGTGAAACCTTTTTATTTCTTTCAGCGTATAGATTCTATATCCTGCCTTTGTATCATTTTACCTAGATTTCTCCCTGGCGTGGGCGACTGCCCATTGTCTGTTCTTTCATGGAAAACATTACAAATGAAGAAAACCAAAACAAAACAAAATGCCTTGCAAGGAATTTATATAAGATGAGAAACATACTGACCAATAAAAAGATGCCAATTGAAACGAGAAAAAGAGTGTTGAGGTGCTACATAGAACCTGTACTTTTGTATGGATGTGAAGCTTGGACAATGAGCAGTAAAGCTGAAAACAGCTGATGGCTGTAGAAATGTGGTTTCTGAGGAAAATGCCAAGAATACCATGGGCAGACAGAAAGACCAATGAACAAATCCTTCAAGAAACAATTGAGGATAGCAAACTGATTAGAGACATTAGACGTAGACAGTCACAATATTTTGGGCATGTTATGAGAAGAAATGATTTGGAGAACTTGGTGACAACTAGTAAGATCGAAGGGAACAGACCAAAGGGAAGACCTAGAAGCAAATACCTGGATGGCTTGGCTTCGTGGCATGGTCGAGACAGAAACACGGAGCTGATCCGCGACTCTGGTGATCAAGTGAGATGGCAGAAATGACCGCCCACGCTTATCGGCATGGCACATGATGGATGGAAATAAGATTTAATAACGGGCTACATTTTAATGCAAATGTGGTATCTGATCTGTGCTTCCAGATCGATCTTTCCTAATTGGGCACCAGAAAATGTTATGGAAAATAAAGACGGCCGGTGCTATATTGATCATGCCATGCACAGAGTGCCCATACTTCTATTACAAATATGGGAACAGCACCATATACCAATACACTCGAGACGTGGACAAGGTTTCTTGACGTGACCATGGAGCTGGTCCCGGCAGCTCTGGTAGGAGAGTTTGCTGCAGGACATTCAATGGCTCTTTGACGTGACCATGGAGCTGGTCCCGGCAGTTCTGGTAGCAGAGTTTGCGGCAGGACATTCAATGGCTCTTCATGATCATATACGGTGGTCTGGTAATTAGTCAGGACTCTCTGTGGGTCTGTGGAGAAGGGTTTACCGACGCTACTCGTAATCCCGCACACCACGTTCGAAACACAGCTGCGGGCGATTTGGCAGCAGACCGCCTCTGTTGGTTTGCATACAATGGTAAGGGTGCCGGTCGTTCAGAAAGCGATGGCAAACTACTGAACGTAAACTTGTCCAGAAATCACAGATAGTCAAAGAATGCTGGAGTTGACTGCGACGTCCTGTAACAGATATGCAACTAACTACGTGGGTCTTACTGGCCGTGTATAACAGGCAAATGGCATTATTCATGACTGCACTGGCTGCATCTGGCGAATGTTGCCATTATTCCAGACTGCTGGCAACTCTTACTGGCCAGACAGGGCGAACTGTGCCATCCATCATAACTACCTTTACCTTGCCATCGCCTTAGCTGGTGATTGTGGCGATTAGTCATGGTTCACAATGGTTTCTAGTCGCTATAGCTAGTGATGTTTGTAGACACTGTAACCTTAATGACTAATTGGCGTTTGACAACAACTTTCTTATCCTTTTAGCTGCTTCTGTTACTCTATCTCTTGGTACAGACAACAGACAGAAATACCTCACTCCTCAACCAAACTCAAATCCATAAACAAACCTACTTTCTCCTCTCCTCAACCCAACACAACTATTTTTTTTTGTTGCATATCCTTTACAGGACATCGCTGTCAACATCAGCATCTTTCAGCTGATTGTTGATTTCTTGGCAAGATTACGCTCAGTAGTTTGCCATCGCCGGCCGGCTCACATATTCCGTAAGGTACTGACGCGATTCGAAACACTGCTGATTTTCACCGTCGTCACGTTACCTACGAGAGTATACGAGATTACGGATTTCAGTTAACCCAACTATAGACAGACATATACCATACCTCGCGTCCCTATATCCACCTATTTACATGATTCATAAAGGAAATTTGAAAGAGTGAAAAGAAAGCACTCTCTCTCTCTCTCTCTCTCTCTCTCTCTCTCTCTCTCTCTCTCTCTCTCTCTCTCTCTCTCTCTCTCTCTCTCGCCAAACATAACAACAGTAAAGCGATCTTAACAACTGCCCTTGTGATAATTCTGTTCATTATTCCACAGAAACTTTGTCAGTCACCAAAACTGTCTGTGACACCGCAAGCTGTCGCCTGCCGCCTGCCTGTGGCTGGGCAGAAGTGTATCTTGTGTGCCCTGTTGGATTTCAGACGCCGGGAAACACTAGTGAAAATCCCAGCATAATCTCCTGCATTCTTGGGCGGGGTGCCTCATTTCAGCCGTTTGATCATACTGGAAAGTCCCCCTGTTCTCTTCCTCCTCACCCACCCCAACCCTTTCCTTACCTGATGTAGTTATCTAGGTCTTTGATTTTCAGTTGCCATTGTTTCTTGTTTAAAGTGCAGCACTACACGTTTATTTGACATCGGTGGCCACATAAAAGAATATCCCTTTTTTTTTATCAGTAGCGTGGGTTCAAGTTTGTGACCTGGGCATTATGTAAGCGATCTTATGTTACACAAAGCAATCTAGGACACCGGGCAAACATCAAGTACCAACAGACATGGATATTGATTATCACTCAGAGAAGACAGGGGTAAAGACAGCAGAGGAAACACCAGGCAATAGTGAAGCTGAAAGCAATAATAACATTACGTCCGAATCTCTGATGAACTCTCAGATGCAACCTAGTTTGCGTGCTTCTATTGGTAACGTCGCTCTGTTCAACCTGAGCGTAAGCAAGAGCTTTTTGCTACATTGGCAAAAGTTAGCTGGTCAGTGCTGAGCCACATGTAACCATCTCGACCAACCAGCTCTTTCGGGCACTTGGATCCACCAACTCAAGGTGCCATATATGATTAACCGAGCTAAGGAGCTGCGAGAACCGAGCTGCGTTCACCCACGCAGTCACTAAGGTCCTTCAGGCCACCCAGCCGATGAACGTTTTCAGTCCACCCACTTAGGGCGTCGCTTGGACTCTTCCAGTTACCCTTTCGCTTTCAAGCACCCAGTAAATGAACCATTTTGGCCCACCCAGTCACGTAATTGCTTCGACCCAAGGAATCGTCAATAAGTTCATCACCTTTCTCAGAGACAGGGAAAGTAAAATGAAGTGGACAGAAGGAGTTCGTCACCTAACTGATAAAGACACGGACTTGTGTCTGTTGATATCCATAAATATTCTAACATCACGAGTCTCTGTCGTTTCACTAACATCCGAGACGGCACAGACGCTGAGGGTACAGCTCCACCCTTTAGCACTAGTACACCGGTTATCGAATCACGCTGTTATTTTTGCAAGATAAGGATCCAGGTTGCCTTTTTCATCAATTAACTCTACAGTAGTGGACCGGACGTCTATCCTTCTCAGATAATGTCGAAAACTTGACCCGAAGGCTTTGTCGTGAGCACTAAATATCTGTTGGTATAGTAAGTATAGTAAGTAAGTTCAAGTGGCGGATCCTCTGACGCGGCCAAAGGGGCACTGGGTATGTGGTAATTCAAGTACAGGACCTTTAACACGGCCTTAAGGTGCACTGGGCATGTTGTAAGTCAAATTCACGACCTTTAACACGGCCTTAAGGCGCATAAGGCATGCGATAAGTCAAGTATACGACATTTGACACGACCTTAAGGTGCACTGGGCATGTGATATGTCAAGTTAAGGTGCACTGGGCATGTGATATGTCAAGTTAAGGCGCACTGGACATGTGGTAATTCAAATACACGGCCTTAAGGTGCACTGGGTATGCGATAAGTCAAGTACACGATCTTTGACACGGCCTTAAGGTGCACTGGGCATGCGATAAGTCAAGTACACGACCTTTGACACGACCTTAAGGTGCACTGGGCATGTGATAAGTCAAGTACGCGACCTTTGACACGGCCTTAAGGTGCACTGGGCATGTGATAAGTCAAGTACGCGACCTTTGACACGGCCTTAAGGTGCACTGGGCATGTGATAAGTCAAGTACGCGACCTTTGACACGGCCTTAAGGCTCACTGGGCATGTGATAAGTCAAGTACGCGACCTTTGACATGGCCTTAAGGCGCACTGGGCATGTGATAAGTTAAGTACGCGACCTTTGAGACGGCCTTAAGGTGCACTGGACATATGGTGTCAGATCCATATTTGTATAGACCAGACGGCACTAAGTGGGCCATGTGCCAGATCCATATTTGTATAGACCAGACGGCACTCAGTGGGCCATGTGCTCAGTATCAAGCCAGATCCATGGCACTCAGTGGGCCATGTGCTCAGTATCAAGCCAGATCCATATTTGTATAGACCAGACGGCACTCAGTGGGCCATGTGCTCAGTATCAAGCCAGATCCATATTTGTATAGACCAGACGGCACTCAGTGGGCCATGTGCTCAGTATCAAGCCAGATCCATATTTGTATAGACCAGACGGCACTCAGTAGGCCATGTGCTCAGTATCAAGCCAGATCCATATTTGTATAGACCAGACGGCACTCAGTGGGCCATGTGCTCAGTATCAAGCCAGATCCATATCTGTATAGACCAGACGGCACTCAGTGGGCCATGTGCGAGATCCATATTTGTATAGACCAGACGGCACTCAGTGGGCCATGTGCTCAGTATCAAGCCAGATCCATATTTGTATAGACCAGACGGCACTCAGTGGGCCATGTGCTCAGTATCAAGCCAGATCCATATTTGTATAGACCAGACGGCACTCGGTGGGCCATGTGCTCAGTATCAAGCCAGATCCATATTTGTATAGACCAGACGGCACTCAGTGGGCCATGTGCTCAGTATCAAGCCAGATCCATATTTGTATAGACCAGACGGCACTCAGTGGGCCATGTGCTCAGTATCAAGCCAGATCCATGGCACTCAGTGGGCCATGTGCTCAGTATCAAGCCAGATCCATATTTGTATAGACCAGACGGCACTCAGTGGGCCATGTGCTCAGTATCAAGCCAGATCCATATTTGTATAGACCAGACGGCACTCAGTGGGCCATGTGCTCAGTATCAAGCCAGATCCATATTTGTATAGACCAGACGGCACTCAGTAGGCCATGTGCTCAGTATCAAGCCAGATCCATATTTGTATAGACCAGACGGCACTCAGTGGGCCATGTGCTCAGTATCAAGCCAGATCCATATCTGTATAGACCAGACGGCACTCAGTGGGCCATGTGCGAGATCCATATTTGTATAGACCAGACGGCACTCAGTGGGCCATGTGCTCAGTATCAAGCCAGATCCATATTTGTATAGACCAGACGGCACTCAGTGGGCCATGTGCTCAGTATCAAGCCAGATCCATATTTGTATAGACCAGACGGCACTCGGTGGGCCATGTGCTCAGTATCAAGCCAGATCCATATTTGTATAGACCAGACGGCACTCAGTGGGCCATGTGCTCAGTATCAAGCCGACGACCGTCTTTACTTCATGCAATATTTCCAGGAACCAATTTTAGACCAGATCGACCCGCGAGCCCAGGTCAATTGTTTAAAAATCCCGCTATGGGACGAATTCCAAAATATGACCACCAGGCTGACAGATGAGTGGCTCCATAGCAAGTCTAGTCAACAGAGGTGCCTTCTACACGCTGTAGGCATATTGGGCTTGTGGTGCTAGACCCAGATTTGAATGGGTACTCGGTGGGTGATGCGGTCAGTATCACACGGGGCGCCTTTATTTCCCTAGAATTCTTTGGTACCCTTTCTAAGCTGGGTCGATCTGGCAGTCCAGGTCAATTGTTACAACATCCAGCGCGGATTCAAACCCATGAACACCGGGCCGACAATTAGCATGGAACGGCTAGGCTACCGCGGCTCCTTGACCTTCTATATCCTATTTACAAGACATCGCTGTCAAAACCAGCATTTTACTGCTGTTGTTGATGCCTTGGCAAGTTTACGTTCAGTAGTTTGCCATTGCTTTCTGAACGACCGGCTCCCTTACCAACACGTTAAAACCCAGTGCAACGAGGTCTGCTGCCAAATCGGTCGCAGCTGTGTTTCGAACGCGGGTAAATGGGCTTACGAATCACGTCCGGAAGACCTTAGCCACGGAGATCGGCCTTCTATATATTTTTTCCCGCATATCCTTTACAGGACATCGCTGTCAACATCAGCATCTTTCAGCTGATTGTTGATTTATTGGCAAGATTACGCTCAATATTTGCCATTGTTACCAGTTACCGAAGCGGAGAGAAATGCTACCGATTCTCGCGCACGTCACGTTACTCACGAGAGTATACGGGATTACTGAGAAAGTCGTGTAACACCTACTCCAGGGAGACCGACTCTTCAATATTCTATATATACCTAATGAAAATATTTGTGAAAGCACACGCCCTCGCTAAATGAACACGCCAGAAAGATAACTTTCCCGCGCACATTCTCTCCCTTGACAGCACATTAATTGTCATTGTGCACACATTACCACCTACGGTTAAAATTATAATAATTATTTTGTAAACACGCCAGCCCCTGCTTTGTTGTGCTGCCGCTATAATGGTTATTACTTTACCCCAAGGAGTCCAATTATAAAAGGCCTGTGTCAGTATTGGTGTGTCACTAGCAAAGTGCAAGCCGTTTTACAGTCAGATCTCCGCAGTGACAGAAAAACGATTAACAATGGCTCCTATTGTCTCAGAGTTAAGCGCCAAATTGTCCATTCCATGCTGCTGGCTTATCTCACACAATTCTGTATGCCTTAATGTGGTCACTTTAGTGTAATTTCAGCTGTTTGCCTGTTGTGTGTTGTGTTTTCTTGTGACTGTTTGTTGATGAAAGCCTGTCGTCTCTCTCTCTACTCTCTCTCTACTCTCTCTCTCTACTCTCTCTCTCTCTCTCTCTCTCTCTCTGAGCAATGAGTGGATGGGGGATGGGGGATTAGCAGCGTGTAGGTGGATGGGTGGAGGATGTGTAGAGGATGTGTGGGTGGGTGAGTGTGTGTGAGATGGGGGATGGGTGTGGCGTATGTGTGGTTGGGGAGATTGTGTGGATAGGGGATGTGTGTGGGCTGGTTATGTGTGTAGGGGTGGGTGTGGGATGTGTGTGTGTGGGTGGGGGAGATTGTATGGTGGGGGAAGTGTGGGTGGGTGTGTGTGTGAGTGGGAATGTGTGTTTGGCTGAGTGGTTGGGGGTGTGTGGGTTGGTGAGTGCGTGTGGGGTGGTGGATGTGTGTGTGGTAGGGGAGATGTGTGTATGTTGGGGATGTGTGGGTGAGGATGGGTAGGTGGGTGGGGGGATATATGTATGCCTGGGGTGTGTGCGTGGTTGGGAGGGGGTGGGGATGTGTGTGTGTGGTGGGGGTATGTCTCATAACATGGTAATATGCATTGTTTATGAGTACAACATTTATTTGACAATGTTGTTTTCCTATGTAAATGCATCATGCACTATTGATGAAGGAAAGATGAGTGACTGGAAGGGGCGAATGTAAGACGGGCCTGCGTGCCCAATTTATAACGCTTCTAAAATAAAGATCAATCAATCAATCAATCAATCAATCTCTCTCTCTCTCTCTCTCTCTCTCTCTCTCTCTCTCTCTCTCTCTCTCTCTCTCTCTCTCTCTCTCTCTCTCACTCTCTCTTTGTAACTGTATTTTGTAAGGCGCTCAACACTTTGTGTTTTACATTTGTCTGGCTGTTCAACTGAGGGTGTTGAATTCTTCCGTTTCTTCCTCGTTCGTAAAAATGAGTCAATAACTTCAACAGAAGCAGTAGTTAGTAATAGGTTCATAGCATTCCCGTACAGTTTTTGAGCAATCGCTTGAGTTACACTCAATGGCCCGGAAATGAGAAGTCAGGTAGTATCTGTTTGGACCTTCTTCCCTAGTCTTCCATGAACATTAAGATATCCCAGCAAAGCAAGTAGCTGGATGTCAACAAAAACAATGTCAACGAACATTGATAGAGATTCGAACCCAAGATCAATGAAAGGGTAGGTAAGCATGCTAGACGTGACATTACCGCTGTTCCTGACCAGGAATATTGCACGGAGTTAAATTGTGAATGAAATCAAAGCGTATAGAGACAGAGACACAGAGGCAGAGAAGCTGACGAATATCCGATGGAATGAAATAGATATTCGTCATGAGTCAGCTGAAATGCAATACGTATTCGTCATATTTGAATAAATGAAATAGGAAAGAAATGAAATAGATATGCATATGACTTAACATACAGTTTAACCACTAGAGTGCATTTTAAAAGGTAGGAGATTATGTCAGTGTGAAGAACACACAGGCAGACAGAAGGTGTTGGAGATACTGAGATACTGTAGCCAGTCTTCACTGTAGAGACGCCACTGGAATAACTGACATAGTTTATTCTCAATATGCTGACATTGTTTACAGATGCACTTAGCTGTTATTGCAGGACAGTGAGAAAACAACACCTAACCAGGAAGGGATCGAGACAGCGGTTCTGAAAGTGACAGAAAAGAACTAAGAAAGAAGAAGTTAGAAGTCAATTCATCTCATCTCATCTCATCATGTTCCTCTTGTACCTTGCGGTGTCGAGGTGAAGTATAAACATCGTGAAAGTGCCCGATTATGGGCTTCATATATCGATATTCCCATGGACTCTGCTATTCACTCCGTGCAACGTTTACGTGGTCGGCCTCTTCCTGTTTCCATCTGGTCTGTACATCATTGCTTGTTGTGGTATCCTGTTGAATGGTAACCTACTTATAATATGTACATCATCATCATCATCATCATCATCATCAAATGCCATGCCGACTGGCGTGGGCGTTCATGACTCCCCACAGATCTCGGTCTTTGGTTTTCTGGATCAACTCTACCGTTGATATTCCTCCATGCCACAGTCGCAATCCATCCAGCATCATTTCTCTTGGTCTGCTCGTGCCTCGCTTCCCCTCGATCTTTCCAGTTGTCACGATGTTCTCTAATGCCTCTCTTCTCATCACATGACCAAAAGGAGTTGTTTGCCTCTTTCTTATTGTTGTATATAATGTTCTAGTTTCATTTGTGTCAGGTCTTAGTCAGATATGACTGAGCTACCGTATAACAGTAGACGGTACTACCTGCTTTCTGTTAGCGCCGAACGTTGGGCGGCGCTTACCAAACCCGACATTGTGACAACGGCTTCGGGCGGAAGAGCGCAATTGGGAGGGTACAAGTCTTACTCTGGTGCGAGGAAATGCAACCTAAAGACAAAGTGTCATAGCAGGGCAGACCAGGCCCTAAGCCTTGGTTGGCGGCTGGTCTAGGATCGAAGCTCCGACAGGCGGACAATTAGAGCTTGCTTTGCTGATCCGACAGCTTCTGCAGCATGTCTTGTTCTAGATGTAGGGGTGTTACCTTTCCTCTGGAGTGAACTAGGCAGGCCGAGAGAGGGATCATGCTGCATGGGCAACACATGATCTCTATATTTTAGCCCAGGCTTTGTGCTATGGAGAGGCAATAACTCCATCCCTTACAAACTATCGTCTGTTAAGACGGCAAGGTGCCAGTAATAATAGAGTTTCATTAGCCTCTTTCAGGCATTCGTTGTTAGTTACTTAGGCGGTCCAAGAAATTTTAACATTAGTCTCAGGAACCACATCGTTGTTGCCTCCAATCTCTTCCTAATTTGTTCATTTACATTCCAAGATTCACAGACATACAGCAAAACAGGTTCTGTATAGCACCTTGGCACTCTCTTTCTTGCATTCAATGATATTCACTTATTGCATAAGATATTCTTCATTTTCTGAAAGCCTTTGCTTGCCATATTCTGCTCTTAATCTATGTCAATTATATGTTGTAAATCCATTATGAGATTAATCACAGTGGGGAGGCGTTTGTTCGCGATTTATTATTACTTTTTTTTGTTTTTTAAGTGTGCAGGGGTCACGCCCACACGGCGACCACCGAATAAGTGCAGTCACAGAACTAAACAGCGGGCAGGAAATAAATGACACGAGAAGCCTGCAGTAGATTTAGAATGTACAGAATGATAGAAACAGCCTGTGTGCTTCTATGAAGGATTCGTGCAGGACTCGATGAAGTGAATCTATGAGAACGAAGGAGACGAAGAAGAAGATGAAGAAGAAGAAGGTGAGGTGGAAGAAGAAGGTGAGGTGGAAGAAGAAGAAGAAGAAGAAGAAGAAGAAGAAGAAGAAGAAGATGAAGAAGAAGAAGAAGAAGAAGAAGAAGAAGAAGAAGAAGAAGAAGAAGAAGAAGAAGAAGAGGAAGAAGGAAAAGAAGAAGAAGAAGAAGAAGAAGAAGAAGAAGAAGAAGAAGAAGAAGAAGAAGAAGAAGAAGAAGAAGAAGAAGAAGAAGAAGAAGAAGAAGAAGAAGAAGAAAAGAAGGAAAAGAAGAAGAAGAAGAAGAAGAAGAAGAAGAAGAAGAAGAAGAAGAAGAAGAAGAAGAAGAAGAAGAAGAAGAAGAAGAAGAAGAAGAAGAAGAGGAAGAAGGAAAAGAAGAAGAAGAAGAAGAAGAAGAAGAAGAAGAAGAAGAAGAAGAAGAAGAAGAAGAAGAAGAAGAAGAAGAAGAAGAAGAAGAAGAAGAAGAAGGAAAAGAAGGAAAAGAAGAAGAAGAAGAAGAAGAAGAAGAAGAAGAAGAAGAAGAAGAAGAAGAAGAAGAAGAAGAAGAAGAAGAAGAAGAAGAAGAAGAAGAAGAAAGGGTAAACAACATACTTTGGTATAACTATATACAATTGCACAATATACTAGCATCTAAATGATATAAACATTGGCTGTACAATGTAAGCACAGACAAGATAATAGATGAGGAATGAGAAGACGAAGGTGCTCAAGTCAATATTACGACACGAGAACAACATTCTGCTGAGACAAAGACATGGCTGGACTGTCTGGTTAATGTACTGCTAACTGTACATAACTGCAGGTGTTTAAAGAACGAGGTTAAGGACAGGTGCATGCAATTACACACACGAAACATGTACACCTACCTGCGTGGGCTAGCTTGGAAAATAGCAGAGTTCTGCCTCATAATGAGTGGAAAAACTTGCCCGAAGCGACATCTCTAGACCCCATGCTCGATCTGGAGAATGTTGCCAGTTGGTCAGCTTAAGTGCGTCCTTCCATTGTGCAGATGGTCTTCAGTATATTTCAAGACAGCGGCT